>CM050164.1:340830471-341430471 GCA_027410445.1 Discoglossus pictus | reverse complement strand
ATTGACCAGTTTCCCTGTCCCGGCTGCTGAAAAACCTCCCCAGTGAAAAATGGTGGTGGCAGCATCATGCTGTGGGGATGTTTTTCAGCAGCCGGGACTGGGAAACTGGTCAGAGTTGAGGGAAAGATGGATGGTGCTGAATACAGGGATATTCTTGAGCAAAACCTGTACCACTCTGTGCGTGATTTGAGGCTAGGACGGAGGTTCACCTTCCAGCAGGACAATGACCCCAAACACACTGCTAAAGCAACACTTGAGTGGTTTAAGGGGAAACATGTAAATGGTGTTCTTTGGGTGATGTGATGTGTTGGGTTTGCGCCAAAGATTGCGTTTTCTTTGATGGCCGAAAAGATTTTAGTCTCATCAGACCAGAGCACCTTCCTCCATACATTTTGGAAGTCTTCCACATGAATTTTTGCAAACTCAAAACGTGCCATTTTGTTTTTTGCTGAAAGTAATGGCTTTCTTCTGGCCACTCTGCCATAAAGCCCAACTCTATGGAGCGTACAGCTTATTGTCGTCCTATATACAGATGCTCCAGTCTCTGCTGTGAAACTCTGCAGCTCCTCCAGTGTTACCTTAGGTCTCTATGCTGCCTCTCTGATTAATGCCTTCCTTGCCCGGTCCGTGAGTTTTGGTGGGCGGCCATCTCTTGGCAGGTTTGCTGTTGTGCCATGTTCTTTCCATTTGATTATGATAGCTTTGATGGTGCTCCTGGGGATCATCAAAGATTTTTTTTTTTTTTATAACCTAACCCAATTTGTACTTCTCGACAACATTGTCCCTTACTTGTTTGGAGAGTTCCTTGGTCTTCATGGTAGTGTTTGGTTAGTTGTGCCTCTTGCTTAGGTATTGCAGCCTCTGGGGCCTTTAAACAAAGGTGTGTATATGTAATGACAGCTCATGTGACACTTAGATTCACACACGGGTGGACATCATTTCACTAATTATGTGACTTCTGAAGGTAATTGGTTGCATCAGAGCTTTTTATGGGCTTCATAACAAAGGGGGTGAATACATACGCATGTGCCAATTTTCTGTTTTCTATTTCTAAAAGATAGTTTTATGTATATATGTTTCTCATTTCACTTCACCAACTTAGACTATTGTGTTCTGATCCATCACATAAAATTTGGGTTAAATAGGCCAAGTTAGGTTTAAATAGGTACAGTTAGGGTTATTGGGTCCAGATAGGGTTAACGGGGTATAGTTAAGGTTAAGGGGTTAATGGGACATAGTTAGAGCTAACAGTGTAGTGTTTAGACTTTGTGTCACAAGGGTCCTGGAGGACCATTGTGGCACTTATGGTATTATTATAGGGGTTAATTAGTGTCCTATATGGGTCTATATAGACTCCTATGGGTGTAATGGGGTTAATTAGCATCCCATAAGGGTCTGTATAGACCCTTTTGAGACTGATAGGGTTAATTATGGGATTATGGGGCTCTGTATATAGTCTTATGAATTATAGGGTTAATTAGGGGTTAAGGGGCTCTGTATAGAGCCCCATGAGTTATAGGGTTAAATAAGGGCTCATGGTGCCCTTTAAAAAAAAACATGAGTGACAGGGTTAATTTAGGGCTTATGGGGTTCTGTATAGAGCCCCATGAGTTATAGTGTTAATTAAGGGTTCACTGGGCTCTGTATAGAGCACCATGAGTGACAGGGTTAATTATGGGCTCATGGGGCACTGTATAGAGCCCCATGAGGGACCTGGTTAATTAAGGGCTTATGGGGCTCTGTATCAAGCCCCATGAGTGACGGGGTTAATTAAGGGTTTATGGGGCTCTGTATAGAGCCCCATAAGGTATGGGGTAATTAGGGGCTCATGGAGCCCCATGAGTGATGGAGTTAATTTTAGGTGCATGGGGGGGTACTTATAGGACCCTCGAGGCCGGATTAATATTTTATTTTATAGCTGGTCCTTTCAGGACCTTTACCGTCCTTTAATTTCAAATTTTAAATGCATTGGGGGTCCCGATGGCTGCAAGAGTTAATGTGGGGACACTTCGTTGGTCCCAATGGAGACACCCAGCATAGAGGGGGTTAGTTTTATTTGCCGCGGGGGTACTTATAATACCCCCGCGGCCTTGATTGGCTAATAGTGTGGCGCGGGTCCTTTAAGGACCCACAGCGGGATATTTGAGTATATTAAATGCAGCAGGGTCTTGATCGATGCAGATCGGGGACCCCCGCTGCAAGGGTTTATGTGGGGATACTTTGGGGTCACAATGGGAACTCCCAGCATAGGGGGGGGGGTAGTTTTAGGTACCGCCGGGGTACTTACAATACCCCTGCGGCCAGCATTGTGGTGTACACCCTTTAAGGACCCGCAACAGGAAATTTGAATATTTTAAATCCAGCGGTGGTCTCGATCGATGACGATCGGCGACCCCCGCTGCAAAGATTATTGTGGGAAGGCTGTGGGGGTGCCTATAGAGACCCCTGCAGCATGGGGGTTTAGGGTGCAGGGGGAAGCAGTAGAAAGTGAGATCCTGCTGCTGTGAGGCAGCACGTATAGACTTTCGTAGGGCTAGCGGGCACTTTTTTGTGCTCATTGCGATATTAGCAAGGGATTTAGGTGTGCATGTTGTACGTAGCTCTCCTCTGAGCTATTTTCAGCCATTTTTTGCAATAATCCCACTAAGTGGGATGTGAGGAACATTTTGAGGAATCAGCCCTAGCTAAAAGCTCTATGAGGCCTTTAGCGAGGGCCGAGGGAACAACGAGGAGTAATTTATTGAGGCTGTAAGCTTTTAAATCATTCACAATGTCTGTATGTATGGGCTTGTCAACAAGTTAGTAGAAGGAGAAGTATTTACTGAATAAAAAGGAGCAGTGGAGCTTGATGATCTACATGTTTTACAAGACCATTGAGTAATAACTGCATACATAAGACAAATTAAAGAGTTTACATACAGTTAGCCCTATTAAATTCCATTGCACATTGGATGTGTGGCTGTGAACATGATCAATTAGTCAAACCAGTAGTTACAGGTTTAGATAGAGCCAATGGCAACAGAGATCATCACTGAAAAATAGAGGATAGATTTCAAAGCCTTACAGGCTTCAATTATGAGTTTTGATTGGACCCGCATTCCATAAATAATGCAATATTGATAAATCTGTAAATATGATATTCTAGTCCATGCGAGTTCCATTATATGTATAAACACATTGATTGCTGGGATAGATATAACACGAAAAGGAAACTGAAAATAAAGTATTTCATATTGCAGATTTGCGAGCTTGAGAATGTTGTGCTATTCATTTTAATACCTAACATCCCATTCCCTTTACCTATAAGTACAGTGGTGTGTGTATATTTGCATTTACAGTGCTACAGATTGGACTTTAACCCACTAGCGGGTTTTCTCTAGTACCCGTTTTTGGCTCGATTTGCGGGTTAGTGTGAGTGGAAAGTAACAGTTACGGGCGTGACAAATCAAAGGAGATATAGGCACAGTTCAACTTTTCATGTCCCATAGCCTTTTCTCGCCCTTACCCCTCAAGTCGTTGTCTGGTTGATTTACGGGGGCAAATTAATAGCCGCAAGGCACGCAGCCTATGTTACTGGCTATGGTTTTCAACGTTGAAGGAATTTAATAGGGCTAAATCTCAACCAACTGCAAGTAACACGTTTTGTATAGGCCTTACATTTCAGAAATTGATTTTTTTTAATGTTAACTGGAAATGTTAATCTAATCACTAAGCTCTTGAATTTGAGAGCTGTCCTGATTGTTGTCTGTTTTGTATTTGCTCATTTTGGATTTCTGATGCTAGCGATGTAACATCCGGGATACTTGAAGATGAAGCCACAGAAAACAAAGTCTTATTGGCAATCTTGTTAAACATTACATCCAAACAAGGTTGCTTCATTTGTTTGGATCTTTCCTTGTGCTGTAAAGGTGCTACATTGCTCTAGTCCCTTAATTAATTTGCTCACCAGGTCAATTAACTTGTCATAGAAAAGTTGTTCAACTACATCTGTCCCATCTTCATCAATGTTATCTTCATCTCTCCCTAAGTTTTTCATCATTCAGAACAGTGTCTACAATTCAGAGTCTGTAAGATAATGCACAACAGGTGTTCCTTCATCTGCATTCATCCACTCTGCAAGATTTTCTTCTTTAAAATGACTTGCTATATCCTTGGGAACAGATTCTATAACATTTTTGCATACTCCAGCTAACTTCAGGAACTCATGAGCAACTTCTTCTTGCCTTGATAAATGCTAATTTGTTCAATTGTTCTCATGTTTTTCATAATTTTCAACAGTTGCATTATCCAACTTCAAGGCAGGCCACATATTATGCCAATCTTACTTAAGTGTAGATGCTTCCACCTTCTTCCATGCTCTAGTATTTACCCAGAGAACATCCTTCATGTTAAATTCTTAAATAAAGGTCATTACAGACTTTGCAGGATTCACTGTATTTAACATACGTTTCATAAAAAGTGTGCAATACTTTGATGTTAGAGATCACAGTATTCCTTGGTCTAGGAGTTCAGCGTTGGGGTGAGATGACCAGTTGTCCAGAATCAGAAGCATTTTGCAGCCTTCCAGTCTTAAAGTTGTCCTACACATGTGTTTTGTGCTCTAGCTTATGACACCATTTTCAAATAATTATATGGATATTTCAACCATATGTTACTGGGTAAATTTTAATACCTTTCAAGATCCTGGGGCATTTACTTTTTCCTATCAGTAGCAGTTTATATTTCTGTGCACCGGCAGCATTTAGGCAACCTAAAATGGTAAGTCTAACCTTAATGGAATCCTGCAGGTGCTTCTTCTGCATCTGCGGTTAATGAAAGTGGTGTTCCTACTAACCTCCTCATAAAAACTAATTAGATTGGTCTGACACGACCTATACTTCATAAATCCGTGTTGACTGCTTCCTACGATCTTGTTCAAATAGACATATTCTTGTATTCTATCCCTTATTAACCCTTCTAAAAGCTTCCCAACTACCGATGTGAGGCTCACTGGTCTATAATTCCCCGGATTTGCTCTAGATCCCTTCTTAAATATAGGTATCACCTCTGCTTTTCTCCAGTCATCCGGTAGAGACCCTGTAGTGAGTGAGTCTTGAAAGATTAGATATAATGGTTTGGCTATTACAAAACCCAGCTCCCTCAGTACCCTTGGATGTATTCCATCAGGACCTGGGGCTCTATTAACATTTATTTTCTCCAATCTCTTTTGGATTTCTTCCTGCGTTAACCAATTATTTAGTGAAGGTAGTGTAGCCCCACTTTGTTGCTGTGTCCCAACCACTGGTACCTCCCTTGTGTATACCGACGAAAAGAACCTATTTAGCTCATCTGCCTTTTCCTGGTCACTAATTATCAGATGGCCTGTGTCACATTGTAATGTTCCTATAGCTTCCTTTCTCGCCTTCTTCCCATTAATATTTTTAAAAAACATTTTAGGGTTAGTCTTACTTTCCATTGCTACTGACTTCTCATTTTCTATTTTAGCCAGTCTAATAGCCCTTTTGCAAGCCTTGTTGATTTCCTTATAATCACATAAAGCTGCCACTGTTCCCTCCTTCTTGTATAATTTAAACGCATGTTTCTTTTTCCTTATCATGATCTTTAAGCCATTGTTAAGCCACATGGTCCTATTCATTTTATTTCCACATGGTACATGCCGATGAGTATATTTATTTAGTAAGGATTTGAATGTTGTCCATTTATTTTCAGTATTTTTCCCTGTATGTTCTGTGTCCCAGTCTATATGTAGTATTGCTGCCCGTAGCCCATTAAAGTTAGCCCTTTTAAAATTTTGAGTTTTTGTTGGCCCCTTACAACTCTGTTTTTTGTATTCAATCTAAAATGATACTGTGTTGTGATCACTGTTCACCAAGGGTTCCCCTATTTTAACATTTGGCATTATATCAATACTACTTGTGATGACTAAATCCAAGATGGCCCCATTTCTAGTAGGTTATTGTATTAGCTGGGCAAGATAATGATCCCCGAGTGTACTCAAGAACCTGCTCCCCTTAGCTGAGCTGCTGGTCTCACTTATCCAGTTTATTTCAGGGTAATTAAAGTCTCCCATTATTAGAACTTGCCCATGCTTAGCTGCATTTCCAATCTGTAACAATAATTGTATTTCCTCACTTTCAGCTATATTTGGGGGTTTATAGCATACTCCCACCAATATGCGTTTAGAATTAGCTCCTCCACTGTTTAGCTCAACCCACAAAGATTCAATGATGCCGTTAGTGCCAGCATAAATATCTACTCTGACTATAGGCTTAAATTCAGGCTTAACATAAAAACAGATCCCTCCTCCTCTTTTACCATTTCCCCTATCTTTCCTAAATAGGTTATAACCATCCAGATTAACAGTCCAGTCATGAGATTCATCCCACCATGTTTCAGTAATGCCTATTAAGCCCCATTTTTCTTGTACTGCTAATATTTCTAGCTCATCCATTTTCCCAGGCAAACTTCTTGCGTTAGCAAGCATACACTTTATGTTGCTATGGCTCTGCCGTTGTGAAGTGCTTGCCACTGTATTTGAGGCCCCTATTAATAACTCCATACTGTCTATTGTACCCCTCCCCCCTTCTCCTCCCCCATGGGTAACTAATTCATCCCTTTCCCTCTCTACCCTATTTACCCCAATACTTCTATAGAGTCCCTCCCCCCAACCTACAAGTTTAAAACTCCCCCAGCCGTTCTACCATCCTATCCCCTAGCACAAAAGCTCCCTCATTACTAAGGTGCAATCCATCCCTGCTTTAGAGATTGATTCATAGACATACTAAGCAGCTCCTTCTTTGTTTGCAGAACGTTTTTCTCCACACGCTTTATGGTAGGAAATTCCATAATGCCTCTTGAATCTTTACACTCATGTTCTAATTTCTTTATGGAACAACTGAGCTTGCTCCAGTATTAAGCTAGCAGACAAATCGACTCCATCACAACAACACTGCCGAAACTATTCTATCATCACTTGGTCGTGATCATTGTTTTTCAAATGGCCATTTGAATTTCTGTCTATATAGAATTTCAATTGTTTTTCCCTTTACTTCTTGATGGCATACAGTTGATGTACCTATATATACTGTATATATAGCACCTGGGTGGTTGACACCCAAAAAAATAATTGGGGGGAGGAGGGCCCAACATTTTTAATTTGCACCGGGGCCCTATATTACCTAGCTCCGCCACTGAACTAAAGAGATGGCTGGAGCTGCTAAAGAGACGACTGGAGCAGTTAAAGATCCTTTGTCCCTGCTCCTAGAACAAACTCATGATATAAAAGTGACTAATGTTGCGAGCAAACGTCAAAGAGTTAAAGGCAAATTGTGTCAATCACTGAGTGCAAAACCTGCCTCAGTATGAAGGATGATACTTTAGAAAGAAAACTCTTGACAAAGCTCTCAGACTCAGAGAAAGGGGAATTTAAACAGATGACTGCAGCTAGTTATCTTTCAAAGGAAGAATGTCCTGATTTTGTTGAGGAAGATACGCATCTGGAGATATCTAGTGAAAGAGGAACTACCATTCCTGAGAGAACATATGATGTAGACCATGGACTTAAGGTCCATTAAAACTGTGAGGTATCCAAAGAGCTCTTTGTCTTGGGCAGCCATAATACATAGTGCTCTGGACAAAGAGAGATAAGAGGGAAAATAAGAACAGCAAGAAGCAAAGATGGACTCTATCCCAATGGGACTGAAAAAAACTAAAATGGAACACAGGCAAATGGCTACTAACATGAGGGATTATCAGGATGATGCCAAATTATATTACTGAATAGAAGAGGAAGAATGTGTTCAGGGACAACAAAGTGCCCTGCAAGAAGAGACACAGATGACTATCCAGGAGCAGAGGGAGAGTACTCCCAAGAATAAATTGAAAAGCTACAGCACAATGGTAAACAGCAAGAGCAAGATGTTCTCGCTAATTGTTTATCTCAGAGAGAAACAGAAATCACAAGTCCCTCCTCTAAGCTATAAGAGCAAAGGGGGACTGATCTCTCAGAGTGATGCTTGTTGAGAAGAGACTAGCACAGACCTCCAGAACATGTGTACACAAGATGCTGTACTGAATGCAGATCCATGTCAGCAGAAAACTTATTTGCAAAGCATAGAGCAAGAGTTTGTACAGGAGAGAAAAAAAGTGGAAGAAAGTATGACTGAGCCCCCAGCGTTGAATACAGATAAGATTCTTCAGCTGAATATGCAGCAAGAGATGTAGAACAAGCAGAGTGAACTGGAGTTGCAATAAGTTAGAGAGGAGAAGCTGCAGCTGAAGAAAGAGAAGAATATTAAAAACTGAAAGCATTGGGGGCAAAGCAAGTGCTAACCTCTGTGAAGTTTGAGCCTAAAGCCGGTGAACAGCTGGTTATGTTTCAGAAAACCCAAAACTCTGAGATGTCCATTCTAGTAGGTATAAAGAGTCACAAGCCTTGCAGGTGGGGAAGCAAAGTGGTCTCAAGCTTGTTGTAAGTAGTGATCCAAATGATGTGCAGATTCTAAAAGATCCAGAAGTGGGCCTAAGAAAGGCCATGCTTGTGGAGCTTGTAAAGGATAAGGTACCAGAGTGAAAATGGGTTGGGCATGTAAAACAGCTAGATTTATGTGAGAATTATCGACCAGCCTCTTGTGAAACAGAAAAAGCAAGATAATCTGTCCTCAAAAACCATGGGCTCAAAACAGTTTGCAGAACTATGCAAATGAAGCAGGTCGAGATGAAAAATGGGAAGAGAAACAGCACATGAATTTGCAGCCCCATAATGAAAATTATGAACTTAAAGAGGAGAAGCTGGCATGGCGGCATGAAGTGATTGAGAAATTACAGAGTGAGCTTGAACATCTGGAACACAACAGGCACAAAATCAGCGAGAGCCCAGAAAGTCTGGATCAGCGGGCCCTAGTAAAGGTGGAAAACCTGCAGTGTGAGCTGAGGAGTGCAACAAGCTCAAAGTGTCACAAAATTCGAATAAGCATTACAAGAATTGAAAGCATAGAAATAGCGACAAACTGAGCTAGAAACCAACTACTACCTGGTTTTGTTGAAAGAGCAATGTAGTGCAGCAAGAGTGGTGAGGAAGAAGCCAAACTTCAAAGGACGAGACTTGTCCTCAACAGAGTGAGGCAGGAGATTGCAGAGCTAAAAGCAGAGAGGGAGAGCAAATATACAGAAGTACAAAGTGAAGTGAAGAACTTTAACGCTGCATTAATCAGGAGTACACTATCACTAGTATTACACAGGAGCTGCAGTAGTAACCAAATATGCTCTCCTACCAAAATACTCTAGCCCAAAGCTTCACAGAAAGTCTCACAGAGATGAGTACCTAGGACTTTCCTAAAATAGTCATGACACTCGAGAAGAATGTGTTATGACACAGGGGTGAGGGGGCCAGCTGCACCCCAAATCTTCATGTTTTCAACTTACAGGACATCACACAATCAAAACCAGATACAATCACTGATGTCATTCCCCCTGATTACTCCCTGCTGGACAAGAGCCATGATGGCTGCTAGCCCTAATCCTTCCCTTGTTCTCAGCTTTCCTGGGGTATTTAGTTGGTTAATCCTATTTTGCCACCCCATTCATAACTGAATGTCCATTGTTCTCTGGCATCTGCAAGTCCTTCCTCTGGTCTTACTGGACCCCTCAACTAAGTACCTTGCAAATTGTGACCCCTTTCCTCAGGGAACCTCTGATAATATATTTTATTAAAATCCCTGGGGAAATTCCAACATTTTAATACTGAACATGACTAGGTGCTATTGACATTCCAATAACCACACACCAGAATACACTATTACACATTAAATTAATATCATAGAACATGGTTACACAACATGTTTTAATGGGTTTTAAACTGGTAAGGGCGGTACATAGTGAGTTTCGCAAGCCCCCCCCCCCCTCCTCCCCCCAGAGTCCAATAGTGACAGTATGTGCATACAGGGGTTTCACCATTTATTGAGTTGGAGAGACCAGATTTACATGGGGCAGCAGAAGGCTAATTCTTGAGAATGAACAATTGGTAAAGTTGCAGAACATGTTACAGATGGTCCACAAGGAAAACTAGAAGATTATGGCTCTGTCAGAGCAAACTGCTGACAGCAAGACCTCCTCCCAAGACTATCAGCAGCAGCTGAAAGATGATCATATAGAGAAGCAGAATGTACAAGAGGCCATCTAGTCACTGCAGAATTCCATTTACAGCAGCTCAGGTCAAGTTGCTCAACCTCATGTTGTTGAGCTGGGGAGAATATGTGACAAAGTGCCCCATTGAGTTTGGTGTAAACTACAGGTTTTTGAAGACTTTTCCCCAGCAGGTGAAAGAGTTAACTCTTGGATGAATCTAATTAGATCAAGTGCGCACAGACTTAAAATCCTAGAACTATATTGGCCTAAAGTCTTGGAAAGGCTGTGAAAGAGAACTTCTAGAAGAACAGATTGATTATTGGAGCTGCCAGTTTTGGACTGCAGACGGTATAGCTGGATGGACTACTGTATTAGAAGCTGTTTGATTTTGCATTTGGAGAAAAGAGGAAAGCATTTAAACCTATTAGGAACAGTTTCTTGCAGGGATTGCTGCAACTGAGTTTGGAATGAAGTTGAAGACAACCCACCCGAATTTGCAAATAAAATAAAGGTACCATTTCAAGAGACTGTTTAATTGACCCCATGGAGAAGTCTGTTGAGATTACAGAATACAGCCCCGGGGTGGAACATTTGTAAAGAAGGGTGGGCTCGTGCCTCACCCATCTGCTTAAAGTGAATGATTAGGTCTGAAGAAGAAAGGCATAGAAAATAAACAAACTGTGTTTGTTATTTTTACCTGAGAGCTGAGAAGTGACTCCAGGGCTAATAAGGGTATTCCTGCAGTCAGCTATTTTGTATGTGAAGATTTGTATTTAATGTAGCTGCAGTAAGCCATATTCTGTCTCTATATATAAAATACAAAGCTATTGCTACTATTGCTACTCTACTATAGTTACACAGAACAAAATGGTCAGATCTTCTAACATTCATACATATTAATGGAGACAAAAACATACATAATTTCAGAGATTGTGATTGATAAAAATTACAGTAATATGCATATATATTGTGAGGGAGTGCCCCCCAGAGGCTGGTGCAAGATTCAGAGAGTTAACCAGATGACAGAGAGTTAACTGCTGCTACAGCGCTAATTAGCTGCAGGTGTGTTTGGCTCTTAAAACAGGCACACTGAAAGATGGGACCTGTTATGCTACAGACTACAGTAAACCTTCAAAAGTGTGGAGAGAAAACTGACTGCTGTGAAGGTTTGTGACACCAGCGGTTTTATGGCAAGCCTGGAGTCTGTATGTGGAATAAAAGGTACTATTGTAAAATACTGTTTGATTACTCCAGGGAGAAGCCTGTGCTGCTAACATATTCCAGCCTTCACCAGTAGAGGGAATTAAGGGTCCCTGTAAGTTGGGGTTCTGGGAGAGAAGAGCGGCCGGTGCCCCACCAACCTTATTGAGGAGTTAGTACTTGGGCATGAAGAAGAAAGGCATGGAAAATACATGAACTGTGTATGTTTTACCTGGAGACTAAGAAGCAGCTCCAGGGCTAGTTAGGGAGTACCTGAAAACTGCTAGTATGTTTATGCAGGTTTTTATTTATGCTTAAGTAAGACATTTCTTTTGTATGTTGGACTGTTCAAATAAAAGTACAAAAAGAACCTGAAATCTCTGCTGCATGTGTATATTCATCAATTGGAGTATGGATCTCCAAGGGTCGCTTTGCCACAATATATATACTGTATTTCCTCTAGTACTCGACATTTCTCTACATGCAGTGACAGCCTCACAATAGCTTCCTGCCTGTTGTAAGTCTCTAGTAGTGAGTGTTTGAACTTTAGTATTTCATTTTTTTATGTGAAAAAAGCATTTTGAATTGTGAAATGAGGCAGCCTTCACAGAGAAATGCCCCCTGGCAGATCCTTAATTGACCTAATAGGAAATCCGATTACACTCAGAACACATAATATAATACAGTAATCTGTATTATAACAAAATATACGGTCTGTAAAGGACATATGTTAACATTTGTATTTTAGGCACAGCTATAACATTTCATGCTATGGTCACAATGTATCCTTTATTTTATTCAATATACAATATGCACACTACACCATCCGTTACCCTAAACTTATGAGGAGCATGTGATTATTGAGCCTGGCATCCAGCATATGTACCTGTGTTCTTGACTACCCACTGATGTTGATTTGTGGAAGCTGAATAACTTACCTCGGTTCACGAGGTAACAAAATGTGAATGGATTATTGTTACATTTTTATCCATATATTTTTTATTGATTTAGACATTGTTTTATTACGGTGTTGATCCATCTATTAAATAAGACTTACCTGCACTAGTATTTGGTTGTGCGCTTCTTTCCTTCACCTTCCAATATACATAAAGACTGAGAAAAAATGATTTACCTCTAAGGAACTATTTCATCCTGCTTTATAGAAGTGATGGGTCATGATGAATTTTACTTTACGTTTATGACTATAACGAATTTTAAGACCACACAGTGTAACTTTGCAGCTTTTATTTACAGGTTACTGAATATCAGAGAATTGTGTAAAATAAAGTGTAGATACATGTCAACAATTTAAATTAATATAATACCTGACAATCTGTGGTGTGTTTTAAATTACACGTTTTAGAGGAAATTGAATATAAACTAACTACTGCAATTTATGTCATTTAAATAAGACCTAAATAGTGCATTTGCATGTCCTAGAAATGTTTCTAGGCTTTTTTCTTGTGATATACTTGAGTAGTTAGACATATTGATTTTTTCCCTTCTTTTGTGATTGCATTGAAGTGTAAATGGAAAATATCATACTTGCAATCACTTAGTCTATGTGAAAATGTTATAGTGAAGGCTATTAGAGTCACAATGTGATCTTCCAAGATGACCAAGAAGTAAAACATTTCTACGTTTCTTCATCTCCTTTTGTATGACAGATAAGAAGAATAACATACTTCCTAATATGCCAGTTTTTGTCTCTTGTTGAGAATAACCCTAATGCTTTCTTATGTCACTATCTGAAAGAAGATGAAGTACCCAGTCTTGTGTAAATGGCTGTATGTCTCACCATCAGTCTTTAGCTCTGCGTGGAAGCTGTGCTATTGACATTAACTTGTGCATCACTTGAAATTGAAGTTAAATGTGACCTTGGCTTAGTTGTTGAAGTAGAAATGATCTCTGCCAAGACAGAATATTATAATTTTTTTTATTTAAGGATTTTAACATATGTGTGTGTGTGCATACAAAGTTAACAAATTAGAAAAACTAAATACTACTATATACAGTTTTATGTGTGCCAGTTGTAACTATAGCTTACCTTTTTATGATAATTATGTAGTATTCTTTTTAATAGACCTCAATAAAGCATGTAGTTTACTCACATCAGTATGAGCTTCCTTTCAGGATGAGTGCAGATTAACAATCTTTGGTCTCTGATGTAAAAATCATTAATACCTTATTTACTTGACTTAAATATATTGGGAGATTCTCCATTTTAAATGACAACTCTATATAATATATTATAATATTTATTGTAATATACAATATTTACCAGATATGTGTTGAATTGGTGCCAAGAGCTCTAAATTGATTAATTAAACATGCATAAATAAACTATTGGAAGTTGATTTATTTCTTATACTTTTATTAATTGTATAAATTTCTCTCTAATACAGTTAGAGGTCGTTTGCATATGAATCAACAAGCAACATATTAAAGGACCAACATACAATGAAAAAATAAATTTGTTTGAAAACTTTAAGTCTGAGTTAGAGCATAATTATGCAATAAAAAATTAATTATTCTAGATTTTAATTAGAAAACAAAATACATTTTGATGCCTCTACATATCCTAGAGAGACTCATGATACATTGATGGAAGTTGTGTGTGTGTGTTAGAAAGGAGTTTGTTTCTGGAGAGCAATTGTTGCAGTGAATAATGCAAGGGGTCTGCTTCTGGGCTTCATGATTCAGCACTGAGGAAGTGATCTAACAAAAGAAAAAGGAATTACATATTTATAAACAGAGTCTTCAAAAATAAAAATATTTAACAAATGCTTTATTTTCACCCACCTGCTAATTTTGTTAGCTTGGTACATTTTTCTGTCTTTCTTTTTTATTTTATTTCTTGAACTGCAGTGGTCCTTTAAAACACTGAAAACTGCTGTCTTGGTAGTATGCAAACTTTGAGCCCTTCTGTACAATTAACAGTTAAATTAACAGATACAACAAATGCATTAAGTATTTATTTTAATAAATGTTTCATTTTTATTCACTGAATAAGTATTAAAAGAGAATATTCATTTGACACCTACTTTTGTTTCAACTTTGTTTGCAACAGTACGAACAGTGTTATGAAGCAACATAACTTGGGCCGTGCCAGAATACAGAATACATAAATGTGAAGTTCCATTAAATAAATAACTAAAGTTACAGGTATACCGCGATTAATGTCCCATTTAGCATTCCTTTCCTTCCACATGTGAAGCGCTAAATGGGGTATTGCTGTATTAATTGTTATGCTGGTGGATGCTAAACAGGATGTGGACACACAGAATAGAGGTAGAACTTGGTTAGTAGGCAAAGTAGGCAAAGAATTGGCAGAATTGAAGCTGTGATTGGGCTGGCAGACGACAAGAGAATACCCAGTAAAAGCCAAAGGTCAGAGCTGTGAGTAAAGAGAGAGAAGGTCAACATTGGGTTCTTGCTCGGGCAAGGTATATGAGGACTGATACCATTTAATGGTGTTTGCACTCCCAAAACAATTGACTCCACTTATTTTAATTTATTCCTGCATCCAGTTTTTGTAATGTGCCTGTGTGGCAATCAGAAGTCAAGGCCCATGTGTAATCCCTAAATGCGACACTGTTAGGTGGATTATAACCCTTATATTAATGATGCACTTTTATTGCCCATTTATCAATAACAGTGATTCTCAAACGTCTCCTCAGCAACCGCAGACAGGATAAGAATTAGGTTTAACTGTCTTCATGGCCAATTTTTGTTAAACCTAAATCTTGACCTCTCTGGTGGTGTATGTGGAGAGGTTTGGGAATCAGTGCTCTAGTTTATGTTATTATGTTATTAATATTATTCTTCATTTATAAAGTGCCAATATTTTTTTATAGAGTAGTTTATATAACTCACTCTGAATCACTATACCTGATATCCCTCCAGATTCCAAAGATTCAAACACTTAATACTTCTGGCTAATGTTATCTTGAAACTTGATTGTCATTTTTATCAACAGATCCAATCATGGCTTGATCATATTTGTACCAGGTTGTATTTCTCAGTTTTTCAATAATAAAAACAGAGTCCTCATGGACCTTTATGTCAAAGTATTTATTATTTTATCATCTTACATATTCATTGTAATTTGCGCTGAACAATGTAATAGTTTTACAGTCTGTAAATATATAAAATATTATTAACATGATATACATATTTTTAATCTTAATAATATATAACAGTAACATATGAGCATAATCATTGAAATATGCATTTCTTGAAATGAGCCATAAACAGGCTTGTAATAATAATAAAAAAAAGTATTAGCAGTTTAGCCACCAAGTATGCATTTAATATTCTTTGTTCATTTTTCACTGAAACATTTACTTGTCAGCTAAACCTGATGATTCAAATTATATTCAACTTATGTTCCTTAGGACATGTTCATGATTTGTTCATGATTTGAAGATGCATCTAACTGTTGAAGTAAGCCTGATATTTTCAATCACTGCCTACTTTTGAGTTGTTTGCATTATTTAACCTCTAACTTCATGCTCCAAGCAACAATCACAGTAAAATACTTTATTCTCTAATCCATTAAAGATTGAAGCATGTCATAAATCAAATTCCATAATGACCTGCCTTCCCTTATCTGACATAAAATGTTTCCTTAGTGAAAAGTAGATCAAGTAAATCTGACTTTTGCAAATGACTATTTGCTATTTTATGTCTCGATAAGAATTTCATTGTCTCTCTATTGTATTAAATTTGTAGTTGGCTATAATATCTGATTGAGCATGCACTACAAATACTGATATCTATATTTTAAATTGTATTTTTTTGTTGGTATACTTTAAAAAGGGGTAGAATTTGGAGCATACATTAATATGGATTGCCAACTGTTATACTGTGGATATTAAACAGCCATATTTTGTACAGGAAATGTATAGATTTTGTTCAAAAGGTGTAGAAATATACGCAATTGTTGGTGTTGTTTAATTGCTGCATTGTGAGCAAAACCAGTAGAAATGTGCATAATGTGCATATATGTACATAGGTATATAATACAAATGAATAACATTGACAATAGTTTACAAATAGTATAATATATAAAGATAAACTCTAAGTATACAGTATATTGCTATGATATAAACTAAGCTCATTATAAATAGTTTATATAGGTGATACCTTTGCTTTCTTAGGTAAGTTGCTAGAAGAGGAGTTATAAAGCTGGGACAGAGGAAATGGCAGAGATGGACACAGAGAGGACACAGAATAAAGAGAACAGATACAGTGCCTTGCAAAAGTATTCACACCCCTTGATTTTTTTTACCTATTTTGTTACATTACAGCCTTATGTTCAATGTTTTGTTAATCTGAATATTATGTGACGCATCAGAATACAATAGTTTAAGTTGGTGAAGTGAAATGAGTAAAATATATACATAAAACTATTTTTTAGAAATAGAAAACAGAAAATTGGCATGTGCGTATGTATTCACCCCCTTTGTTATGAAGCCCATAAAAAGCTCTGGTGCAACCAATTACCTTCAGAAATCACATAATTAGTGAAACAATGTCCACCTGTGTGCAATCTAAGTGTCACATAATCTGTCATTACATATACACATCTTTTTTGAAACCCCCCAGAGGCTGCAACACCTAAGCAAGAGGCACCACTAATCAAAAACTGCCACAAAGACCAAGGAACTCTCCAAACAAGTAAGGGACAATTTTGTTGAGAAGTACACGTCAGGATTAGGTTATAAAAAAATATCCAAATCTTTGATGGTCCCCAGGAGCACCATCAAATCTATCATAACCAAATGGAAATAACAAGGCACAACAGCAGACCTACCAAGAGACGACCGCCCACCAAAACTCACGGACCGGGCAAGGAGGGCATTAGAGACACAGCACAGAGACCTAAGGTAACCCTGGAGGAGCTGCAGAGTTCCACAGCAGAGACTGGAGTATCTGTACATAGGACAACAATAAGCCATAAGCTCCATAGAGTTGGGCTTTATGGCAGAGTGGCCAGAAGAAAGACATTACTTTCAGCAAAAAACTAAATTGCACATTTTGAGTTTGCGAAAAGCATGTTGGAGACTCCCAAAATGTATGGAGGAAGGTGCTTTGGTCTGATGAGACTAAAATTTAACTTTTTGGCCATCAAAGAAAACGCTATGTCTGGTTCAAACACAACACATCACATTACCCAAAGAACACCATCCCCACAGTGAAACATGGTGGTGGCAGCATCATGCTGTGGGGATGTTTTTCAGCAGCCTGGGACTGGGAAACTAGTCAGAGTTGAGGGAAAGATGGATGGTGCTAAATACAGGGATATTCTTGAGCAAAACTTGTACCACTCGGTACGTGATTTGAAGCTAGGATGGAGGTTCACCTTCCAGCAGGACAATGACCCCAAACACACTGCTAAAGCAACACTTGAGTGGTTTAAAGGGAAACCTGTAAATGTGTTGGAATGGCCTAGTCAAAGCCCAGACCTCAATCCAATATAAAATCTGTGGTCAGACTTAAAGCGCAAACCATCCAACTTGAAGGAGCTGGAGCAGTTTTGCAAGGAGGAATGGGCAAAAGTCCCAGTGGTAAGATGTGGCAAGCTCATATAGACTAATGCAAAGTTACTTGGAGCTGTGAGTGACGCAAAAGGTGGCTCTACAAAGCATTGACTTTAGGGGGTGAATAGTCATGCACATTAACTTTTTTCTATTATTTTGTTGTATTTGTTGTTTTCTTCACAATAAAAAAAAACATCTTCAAAGTTGTGGGCATATTCTGTAAATTAAATGATGCAAATCCTCAAACAATCCATGTTAATTCCAGATTCTGAGGCAACAAAACACAAAAAATTCCAAGGGGGTGTGAATACTTTTCCAAGGCACTGTAGGGTGGGATCTAACTTTTTGTCTTTTCTGTGTGTGTATATCAATCTCCCCATGGACTTTAATAGGCTCAGTGTGCAAATCATAGACGTTTCTCCATAACAACTATTTTAACAACATAGCTTTTCATACACACACCAATTACATGCTTATTAAATGCATTTGATGGTGGTCCGTATTATTTCTATTTTTCTATGGACAGCAAGCATATGTTGTTGTTCTTGTTTAGTTGTTTAGTCGTGTCTGACTCTCCATAACTGTATGTATTGCAGCAAGTCACGCACTTCTGTCATTATATATCTGGTTGTGCTTATACATAGAGTTTTCTTGTAAAAAATACTGGAGTGGGTTGCAAGTTCCTTCTCCAGTGGACCATTTGTCTGACGTCTCTGCTATTACCTTTTCATCTTGGGTGACCCTATATGGTACAGCTTACAGCTTCATTGCAGAACACACAAGCCCCTTCACTACAAGTTAGCGATCCAGAAGGGAAAGTATATGTAACATAAACACAAATCATGATCACTTGTATCGCACATAAAACTGAATAATTTGGCGCGATAAAGGGCCACTACACAATGAAAACTGAAAGAAATAAGTCTAGCTAGGAACATAATTAATTAGGAAAAAAATCATGAAGCTAATTTTTATTAGAAAAAAAATTAATGTTGATTTCTCTGTTGGGCCCTGGAGGAATCCATGATATATAGGTAGTAGTTGCATGTGTGAGAGGGCTGTTTACATTTCTGGAGAGATATAGTTTCTTTCCTTGAAGCAAGGAGTCTGCTTCTGGGTAATTGAGGGGAAGTGGTGTAGTGTCAATTTTAGTATTCTCCAATTAAGAAATGCTTTCTGTTTCCTACTAAATCAACCCTTTATCCAATGATATCCCCAAAAAACACACCCTCATGACCCAGCTCTCATGTAGAGATGTAACAAATAGATTTCTATACTCACAAACAGAGACTACAAAAACTCAGATGTTCCCCCAAAAATGTTTATGTCAATGACTTACATATACTTGACAAACAAGTGTCTTTTTTCTTGAACTGCAGTTGGCATTTAATGATAAAAATGAAAACCATTGTAATATAAGTGATCAATGAGTGTGTGATCACGATGTGGCTCACCAGCTGCCTGCACCTCCTTACAGTACAGCATATAAGAATTTGTTTGTAATTTAAATGTTTCCGTGTGTACGATATTTCTGAAGGCAATCAGACACATATCATAATCACTTAGTCTACACAAACACACAATCAAAACACAGACATAAACACACACAGACACAAATATACACACATAGAGGTGCACACACACATACGTCATGATCATTAGTCCACACACAAAATACACACATAGACACACACACAGACACAGATACAAACAATCACAGACACAACACAATAGATGCCCTCACAAACAAGTGGAATAATAAAAGCTTGACAGGATGAGTCGCAGACAAGCCTGCTTTAATTTGCATGGGAGCTGCCAGTTAATCAGAATGATGAGATAGAGAAGCTCCGTGCTACGGTGGACATGATGTGGAGGTGCAGACCACAGATGTGGTGACAATAGTATAATAAGTAAAAAATGCAGCCATGACAACAGGTCTTACCATAAATAATACCATAATAATTATAGCTAAGTTCACAAGTAAACAAGAATGAAGTTTACTTTTACAGTCAGAATTTGCACTGGGTAAGCATCACATGTAGTTTTGCAGTATTCATTTAGAGATAATTAAAATACATTTTCTAATAAACATACTCCTTACAGATCAATTATATTTATGTACTAGTCATTAACTGGGTATGGCTATACCTGAAGTGAACAAATTTACTTGCGCAATAGATAATCAAATTGAGTAAGATTTAAATGTGATTGTATAATAGATGTAGGCTTTTACACAATGCCAGATTATTTCCCGGCAACTGGAATCTCAGGCCTAAGCAGTTCAAATTCATCAACTAAGGCTTGCTACTACTAAATTGCTACGATTTTAGGAGTCAGAGCCCGTAAAGTAACCAGCAAAAGAAACTGCTATTAAATTAGCACCTTTTAGCTACCCTCGAACAATCTGCGAATTACGGGGGGAAAAACTGTCAAAATCTGAACTCCTTTCCAGCTAAGCCTTTGATCTGTCAAGTCCATAAATATTACAATCGCAAATCACTATTAAATTGCAACAATTCCCCAAAACGGCAAATGGAGCCAAAATCCTACAGGTACTATAGAGGACCCACAAGGGGTTTAAAGTCCCGACCGTAGCACTGTAAAAGCAAATATAAACACAATACTGTATTTTAAATTAAAGGGAAATTTATGTAATTTATTGTATTAAAAACCCAGCATTCTCAATAAAAAAAAAATATTTTATGTTTATTTTCCGTGTTATATAGATCCCGGCAATCAATGTGTTAATACATATAATAGAACTCGCATGAACTAGAATATCATATTTATTGATAATTTTATATTGCGTTATTTCTGGAATGCGGGCACGATCGAAACTCGTACTTCAAACATGAAAGTGATTGAAATCTAACCTCCATGTTTATAGTGACGTAATGATGATGATCTCTTTTACTATTGTCTCCGTCTAAACCAATAATCATGTTCACGGCCGCAAATGGAACATTTGGAAGCATGGTTTACGGGTTTGGATGCCACGTATGTTGTGGGCTTGTCTAATTTAAACAATCTGTAACTCCATCAATTTTCAAAATAGGGCCCTTAGTCTTTCCACTTCTGGTGGCTCAAGCTCACACCTTTTCACTGGAAACCACAAGTACCTCATATTCCATAGCAAAATGCAAGGGTAAGTCAAAACAATTCTCTTAGAGTTGATCCTTTGTTTGGTTATAGCCAAAGTGTGAACACTTGGATAATAGATCTTTTTCCAGACATGTAAGACATGAACATAACAATAACCCATACTGTTTACAATTTATTGGCATAGACCATATCCCTCAAACTATCAGGAAAGGTAATTGGGATAAATGTCTACTGTGCCGTGAGGCTAAATGTATTTTTCAGTAAGATACAAAAAGTCCATCAGGTTTAAATGAGGAATTTACCTATGCAGCTTTCATTTAAATCATAATAATATAATTATGACCCAAGATTTTCAACAAGTTTAGTAGTCAATTGTTGGGAAATATACCAGGAATTGTAAACATTAATAATAAATAGATAAATATATTTGATATATTCACACAAATGTGGGGACATAGAATAAGGCTTTATATTTAAAACACAAAATATAATGAACTGGTCATAGCCAAATTTAGTCTCCTTAACTTGAATAATTAATAAAAACTCTGTTAAGTAAGATTTAATCTTTATTGTATGAGATACAGAAAACTAACATAATCATAATAAAGAGTGTAAAGAGCGTAGGCTTAATACAACCATAAAATTACACACAATTACAAAATAATTATTCATTACATAGATATAATTTATGATTTATATTTCACCAATTAAATAATCATAGTTAAAAACATACATCTCTAAATTATATGTATACAACAATGAAGAAAAAACAAAGTCACATATGCCTATATAATATATGAGGATGAAAGGCAATCTGCAGGAACTGAAATAGTTAATGAATTGCTTAGAGAGGCTTTAAATAGAGGCCTACAACGTGGTAATCCGGAGCCCCTGATGAGCTGAAATCCACAGATCTCACGAAACATACGTCTGGTGTTGATGACGTCACTTTGATGCCAAAAAAACAGCTGAAGCAAAAGCTGATAATATGCTCTAGCTTCTTAACAAAAAGCTTCTATACAGATGTCCCATGAAGATCTTACATGCTTATACTGTCCCATACAAGGTATATGTAGAGGCCCAGGTATAGAGGGACCACGAGGTATAATATATCTAGTCCATATAAATGTCCAATTGCATCAAGAACTTTGGGGTATAGTAGTGGTGTCTAAAAAAGAACCACAAGGTATAACCTACTTAGTCCTAGAATGATACAGAAGGTGTAGTGGTCTCTCATAGTAGAACCACGAGGTATAACCTACCTAGTCCTATAATGATACAGCAGGTGTAGTGGTCTCTCATAATAGAACCACGAGGTATAACCTACTTAGTCCTATAGTGATACAGAAGGTGTAGTGGTCTCTCATAGTAGAACCACGAGGTATAACCTACCTAGTCCTATAATGATACAGCAGGTGTAGTGGTCTCTCATAATAGAACCACGAGGTATAACCTACTTAGTCCTATAATGATACAGAAGGTGTAGTGGTCTCTCTTAGTAGAACCACGAGGTATAACCTTCTTAATCCTATAGTGATACAGAAGGTGTAGTGGTCTCTCATAATAGAAGCATGAGGTAAACAGCATAGATTGCCAGTTTCCAACTTGTAGTGTTTATCATGGTAGAACCAAGAGATATATTAACAGCTTGCCCTTAAGTTTGCAGAAACTATTGTTGGTATAGTAGTGGCATTTTTTTGCCACAAGGTAATTATTGCTGAAGTCATTACTTGTGAAATGGTGGTCTCATAGAGATTACACAGATTGTGAGAAACATAAAAACAAAGTTAATTTCAGCAACATAAATATTTTTATAATGCAATTGAACAATAGTAGGATGTAGTAGTGACACTAGCCAAGATAGTGCCACAAGATAATCACAGTCAGCCTGATTAACATTTGTGAGAAAAACAGTAAAACTTACTTATGGAAATGTATGCTTGTAATCAAATATACATAACTGATTGAATTCTAAAACTTTATTGTTCATAATAGTATCGGCAACCTACTGACAGATACTCTTAATCTCAAGACATCTTCATAAGACCAACCGTATAAACAAAGAAACTATTCATAGAAGTTATATATTCAGCTAAGTGAATAAATTCCACCACCATTGTATAGAATGTATAGCACTTTTTTCATTCTTTCACTATTTTATTTTTTCATTTGAATTTTGTCACATTTAATTAGTTTATGTAAAAATAAATCACAAATATTTATGTCAATATACTTTTGTAATGGTAAATCATTATTTACACAGATATCAATGTTGCTATATTAAAAGCAACATTTAAAGTCTCACTAGTAACTTATTTTAATACAGTTAGTTTTGCAATTTATAGAGCAACTCTAACCAATATTTGTAAAACACTAATATCACCTGCTATATTCACTTAGCAACTATAGAGAAATTGTAAAAATTTTAAGGGACAAAAATATATTGGTTATAAGCCGTTTTTAAAAACAAAAAATATCTAAAAAAACAAAAAATATATCACATTATATCTAAACCAATTACTGTAGTGACGTCATTGTATTCTCTATATTTTTTTGTTTTAAACGATCTGATTTTAATAATAAAAAATATTTTAAATCATTTTCATTAATTATTTTTTAAAATTTAGTATGAGGCAATTCATAACATATTTAGCCACATAAAAGTGTTTGTCCTTTTTTTTATTATTTCTGTCTGCGCCCATCTTCAGGGACACAGATAACAAAAAGTAAGTCAAAACAATATTAACAAAATGAAAAAAAATAAAAAAAAATAAAAGTCTTACAATCTAAAGGGTATGGGAGTGGTATAGAAGGATAATAGATGTGATGTGTACAGTATATTAGCGCTGGAGGTGATAAGCTTCTTTAGACAGATGAGTTTTTAGTGAGTGTTTGAAGGACTTGAGGCAGGAGGATAGTCTAGTGAAGGAAGGCAAGAAGTTCCAAAGAATAGGGGCAGCAAGAGAAAAGTCCTGAAGATGGGAGTGAGAGGAGGTGATAAGAGAGGATGAAAGAAGAAGGTCATTAGCAGAGCGGAGAAGGCGGTTGGGGGTGTACTTAGAGATCGGAGCAGAGATATAAGAGGGTGCATTATTGACAAGGGCATTATAGGTTGGGGTCATAATTTTAAATATTATTCTGGAGGCTATGGGAATGTTTGTATATGTACATATGCAGTAATATTTATTTTTAAGAAACACTTTCTCAAATACCATATACATGCATAAACACAAACAAAAAATTATGATTTGATATAAAGATATAGAAAGGGAAAAGGAGGAGCTGCCAGTGGCGAGTGTGGTTTTGCATAAATCAGAATGTCCCAGATTTGCATAAATCCTTAATATGTCCTTCCCACCACTGGATAGAATCCTGATCATACCTCAGGTTTACAAAGTGGGAAATTATGGATTTTCAGATGGCTACCCCAGGGGAAATGCCAGTTAAAATTAGGATAACAATTTCCTATTTTGTATTAAATTTACAGCTCTAGGATTAGGATAATAAAAAAATAGGATTATTGTTACTTATACATAGAGTTAAGGCAACACTAAAGTTGAGAAGACTGACGGAAAACTTGAAGAAATGGCTGGCAATTTATTTTGCTGTTTTATATATTGCCTAAATGTTATATGCACTCGTGTAGTTCACCACAACAATCATTTATAATATGGTGGGCAAAAGAGCGATAGAAGCCCTCCACCGTACATTAGTACAGTAAATAAAAAGTACATCTGTGTTCACATTTGAACGTCTAAAGCAAGTTAAAAAACCTGCTTCTATCGCTCTTTTGCCCACCATATTATAAATGATTGTTGCGGTGAACTACCTACTTATAAGGTCCACAACACAGGCTGATATCCCGCTCCATGCTGATGATAGCCAGTAAGCTTGAAACAGCTGTACATGGATTGGATATTCAGCCTGTGTTTAATCCAACCGTGGCTTTGCATTAAAGCTGTGTAATACCCCATGCATAAGCTTAAAGGAAGCCATGTTTGATGATGGCTAGGATTGAAGAGCAAGGCATTCGTGGGCACATTTGCACCTCCCAGCTCAGCTTCCCAGAATGCAGTGTAATAACTGTTTTTCTCGAAGCTCTGAGCTGGAAGCAGGTTTTTTAACTCGGTTTAGACGTTCAAATGTGAACACAGATGTACTTTTTATTTACTATACTACTCTATGGTGGAGGGCTTCTATCGCTCTTTTGCCCACCATATTATAAATGATTGTTATATATATACTACATTGAGGATATTTACTTCCCAAGTTCATAACAAATTCTTTCTCTTGAAATTCCACGAAGTAGGTCCACAATAATTTTGGTATTATGTTCTTCCTGTGAAATGTTTGATTGCTTTACGCCAGACATAATGAGACCCATTATGTCCAAAAAGCTCTATTTTTGGCTGATCTACCTATAGAGCGTTCTCCCACAAGGTTTAGCGATCTTTAAGATACTTCTTAGAAAATAAGAAATAAACATGTATGTTCTTCTTCATTAGCAATGGTCTTGCTACTCTCCCATTAAACCCATGAATGCCCAGTCTCTTTTTACATTGATTCATGAACACTAATCCTTTGGTAGGCCACAGATGAGAAGATTCACTACTGATCCAAGTATTTTCCGGTTGAACATTATGGCTTTCAACGTAGTTTTATGGAGTCCTATAGCCTTAGAAATGGCTTTGTAACGCTTTTGAAACTGATCGACATCAACAAACATTTTTCTTATCCGTTCAGGAATTGATGATGGCAAGATGTTCTTATTTGAATCTTTGTGCTAGCAACTTGACTCTGATAGTAAGGGTCAAAATAGGAAAGGTTTATATTTTCATGGATAGCTGTAATCAGTGCTTTTGTGTTCAATCAACTGAGTGCATCTCTTTAATTAATTGGGTTGATTTAACTAGGGAGTAATTACCCACACAGTGCCAGTTGATGCTGGATACCTTTGTCTAATAAGTAAAAAAGTGTCACTCAAATTCCTTATATCTAATATTAGATTTAGTACAACGATCTGAAAATGTCAGTGTGACAAATATGGAATAATAGAGCAAATGAGGCAGGGAGACTAAATATGTATTGTTGTTTCCATTATTTGTTGTGCCTCACATAATAATGTTTATCTACTCACCTGCACTTAAGCAGAATACTCCTTAAATCCTAGCCTGCTAGTGGCACCTGAAGTGGAAACCTGGACTTTCCAGGTGCTTTACTCTTTATGGTCTTGTTGAACCCACTGCTAATGTTGATTTTCTCCACTTTGCAAATATGAAGATATGTTGGATTGTATATTTTTAGTTTAAATGTATACATTTTTATTGATTTATTAGTCATCTTTGCCGTATATCCCATGTGAATTCAGGGAGAACAGATAATGAGTTTAGCATGTTTATTGTAAAATAATAACAACACTTTCTTTAGATATATCTGTAAAAGGAAAAAAAATGAAAAAAAAAAATCAAAAACAACACAGTTTGGCCAGAAAATCACTTCCATGGGTATTAAGAAAAAACAGCCAGACATCTTGTTATTAGTTGTCACTCTAAATTACTGGGCATGTGTCAGTATACTGTTGTACCAGTAGGTGAACAGACTTGTGAGTCTGACATCAGATGGTGAAGAATTATTGAGATGATGGAAAATTAATGGAAATGTCTTTAAGTAAATAATTGATTCATCATGAAAAAATATCTGCAAAGTCAAAGGGAGTATTGGATTTCTGCAAGAAAGTCAGATTAATTATGTTGCAACTAAGGTGATAAACAACAATGGACAGTAGATGCAGCTTATTTTGATTGTAGAATTTTTTTTGACACAGTACCACACAATAAGCTAATCCATAATTTCATCGACAGGGGATGAACTAAAAAATAGTTGAGTAGATATGACTTTCGCTGAAGCATACATTTTAGTACTATACTTAAATAAATGGGAAATGCTACTAGTGGAGAGTCTTGGGCATTAGTACTGGATCCTTTTTTATTAGTGATACAACTAGTGGGCCTTATGGGAATGTTTGGCTTTTTGTATAAAACGTAAAAGTCTGTAACAGATTTGGCATTCAAAGATTGGCATATCTAATGATTAATGATATAGTCACTATGATAATTTGTTCATCATTCATTTATGTTACAAAACCCAAATATATAATTTTTAAGAGTCTCATAGGTTTGTACAGTTTGTAACAAGTTAAAAACATTAGCGGCTGTGTAAACTATGGGCATACATAATTTTTAGGTAAAATCTTAATTTTAGTAGCCATTATGGTGCCTGAAGGATCTCATGTTTTTGTCTTCCATACTTCCTGCTTGCCTGGTACGTGGAAGTGTTCTTCTAATTTTTAATATTTATTCAATAGTAGAAGGAGGAAGAGGGAGGACTGAAGAGATGTATTCACTCATTGGTGGATCAGTATAAGCTTCTGAAGGGGTTAACATATTCTGCTGATGAAGGGGTTAACATATTTTGCTGACACATAGCCTAACCATAATATCATGTTCCTATCCTTGAGATGTTTGTCGACCTTACTAAAACACAAAACATTTCTAGCTGTTCTAAGAAACAGAAAACACCTGATTATATGTCCTTGTACCGACTAACGTGAACTGTGAAAATCGCTCTAATATCCGCCTTCTTTTGCAAGTATAAATTCTATGCAATGACGTAGCAATAAACGGAATTAGTACTGAGACTGATTGTGTGTGTGTTACATCCAGTACGGGTTCCCCAGAATTCTGTTTGGGCCCTGTGTTTCTAAGCCGCCAACTACTGATTAGGAAGCCCCAACAAACTGGTGTCAGAAGTGGGATACAGAGATCGAAGTACGACGGAGTGGGTGAGTAGAGTGAATTGTGTCTATTTGCACCTTCCTTTGCTCCCACTCTCGTCGTCCTTTGTAAACTGTATACAAGTAAATAAGTTGGGCACACACTCCCTGCGGTAGGGAGAATTAAGAATTAAGTCTTTGGTAGACTGTAGATATAATCCCTAAAAGGTAGGGAGACTCTCTAAGGAAGAGAGTGTAAAATTAGGCCTCTGGAAGGCCATATATATATCAAGGATATATATATATATATATATATATTATTCCTAAGGTGGGAATAGAAAGGATAAAATTGATATAAATATATACTTGACGGCTTGGTTTACAGTGCCCAAAATCCGCTTTTGCTTGCTCATTAATTTTGCTGTATTGCTATGCTGTTTAAGATAAGAAATGTTTTATTATTCTGTGTAAAAATCAGGAAGTAAGTATAGCTCTGGATACTGTAAGACGCACCGTCTCTGTGTCTAGGGGCAACCCGTTAACTCGAGAATATCTTTCGGAACTGTCTGAGCTATTTCAGCTCAGTGCAGATAAATCCTGTTCTCGGATTTAAAAAACGTGATAGCAAATAAGGTTACGTTGTCTATTGAGACAACCACCTAAAGTTTTTTTTTAGAAGGATAGTAATGAGTTGTAAATGGTTACTTCCCAGTCTAAACAATACCCACCTCCCAAAGCTGTCATATGTAATTATATACACAGCGTAACATCAGGTCCCGTGAAAGAGCAAACGAGATAAGAACACAGAAATATTAAGGAACTTTTTCTTTACATACATTTATATAATATTCTTATCTCTGCGTCCCGAAAAAAAAAAAAAAAAAGGCTGTGAATTTCTGTCTCCTTGCAGAAAATTCTTAAGGTCGTATTTAGTTTGGACATGTGTATGGAATGTTGTTGTTTAACTTTTTAAGGTGGATTCCAGTATTGGTAGTTATATGTTTGTGGAGAGGTCTCAGGAAGAAGTGGAGTGTTAGTTGGGAATTATTGTAAGTTAAGTATGGGACTGAAGCGAATAGTTCCTAGAATGTTATAGTAAGTGATTTGGAAGAGAGATTTTGTATGTGAATTTGATCCAAAATGGAGTTTGTTTTTGAATAGATTGCATATAGTAAATACGGAAAGAGAAAACAGGCAGCCCTTAACCCCCGAATTAATCCTTCTACATATATGATGTATCTGAAGTGAATGTGTCAAGGACACCATGACTCAGACTGACATCAGACTTGTTATATAGACTTTTAGACTCTGATACAGAGTCAGGATGGAATTGGGCTAACGTCCCTTCCATTACGTGACAATGACTTTAGATTTGTCCAGGATTTAAGGGCAATTAATTACTTAGTCATCCCAATTGCCCCGATTGTCCCTGATATCACTGCTCTCATTACGGCCATTTCCCATGACGCCACTATATTTATTATTATTGATTTATCAAACGCATTATTTTTGGTCCCATTGCCAATTAACATGGACCCGTCTTCCCCTAAGGCTACGTGGATTCACCAGCTGCTTACTCACTGGTGCTCCAACAATACCTTGCGGTCATGGACCCGTGTCATGGTTCTGTCCCCATTCAGTACGTCAAAAGGACCTACTGTTTGGTATGTACTCCTAACGGGGAAGCCAAATAGACAGGATTCACTCAGTCTGCTACAGCACCTAGCAGCTGAAGGTCACAAGGTAACTAAAAACAAAATACAAATGGGGGCAACACATGTTGATGATTAATTATTGCAGGCAATGGATCCCTGAATGCTCACTATGACTCCATTTTACGTACGGCTGCTAAGGGGGACAGCCCAAAACATATTCAGTGGACTCCAGACATGACTGAAGGTTATGTGACCTTAAAAGTTAGCATTATGCAGGCCCCCGCTTTAGGACTACCTGATTATTGTAAACCATTTCATTTGTATGCAAGGGACAACTGTAAAACCATGGCCATGGTCTGTGCTCAAGATCACAGAGGTAGTATGTGTCCCGTTGCATTATTTTCCAAAGTAGTCCCTACTCCGGTCCAGGGGATGCTGGCGTGTCTCCCAAAAAATTTGGTTCACTCTGATGTGGCCGTACAGAAAGCAAACCCCCCCCCCCCCCCCCCTTCAGCTGCTCTGGCAGAAGGACTGATAGAGAGAAGCTGCAGCTGCAACCCCCCCTGCTGCATCCAGTAGTACACTGAAAACGAACCTAGTAAAAACTGATAACACATAGCAAGTACAAAGAATCGCAATGAATTTATATCTAGAGGTAATACTTTAGCTTACAGGGTAGCAACAGTTGCAAGTGTCATTTTGCATCAGAATTTTAAAATCACACTGCCAGACATACATACAAAGATGTATACAGTGCCTACAGAATAACTCTACAGTACCTAACAAAAGCATTACATGAGCATTTGCCTCCACCCACAGCTTCATTCATCCATTTAAAATAGAATTTACTCATATCCCATAGACAGGATCAAAGCAATTGTACCTGTTGGTTATAGTAGACCAGTTCTCACGGTGGCCTGAGGCCTTTGTAACACAAAGAGAGGATGCTAAGACGGTAGCTAAAATATTAACTACAGAGATAATACTGAGATATGGATGCCCATTGCAAATTAATTCTGATAATGGACCAGCCTTTATTAGTGCGGTAATTAAGGAACTGGTACAATGGCTACAGATAACCTGGAAATTCCATATCCCTTACCATCCTCAGAGTTCAGGCATAGTGGAAAGAATGAACCGGACTATTAAGGAGAAACTTACAAAGGCCACTGCAGGTACATGGGTGAACTGACAGAAATACTTATCTGCCATTCTAGCAGAAATAAGGATGACTCCTAATAAGTCTACTAAATTGTCACTTTTTTAAAAGATTCTTATGGGAAGACCATTTCCAACTCCTTGGGTAAAAGGCCCACTAGTAATTATGTCTGGTGATCTTGATCTTATAAGAGAACAATATGTGCAATAATTGATTGATAAATTGAATGGCATCTATGGTGATGTGTCTTCTCGCTTTCCTTTACCCTCACAAGAACCAACACATCCGTTCCAGCCAGTTGACCTTGTCTCTGTCCGACAACTGAACAGAGCAAAGAAGGGAGGCTCCCCATTCGGACCACCGACTACCGATGTAGCAGTAACCAGGACAGCCGTCCCCACTGACTCACAGGACATCTGGATCCACTCATCACGTCTAAAGATGTGTCCAAAGAGGGGTGAAGCAGGTGACAAAGTCCCTGTGAAAGCGATTGAAGACAGCGATAATAAAAATGTCAAACTTACTCCTGCATCCACAGAATGCATGGAATAACTTTCTCCTGTCGATGTGCATTATGCTCCTGGTTTATTTGCCCTTATGGACATTTCTTAATTGCCATTATGACCCAGACGAACTGGGACCATTAAAGTCTGTTTGTGGTAAACACAATAACACTCACACCAATACTAGTTTACCTCATAGGCACAAGAGATCCACAAGTGATAACACAATTATACAAAATCATCCCTGGGAACGTAATACATTACAAGGATATGCTCACTCCTTTAACATTTCCAATATCTGGGTAAGTGCACACGTTGTTACACATGGGGAAATGGGTATGTGCGCACGTCTCTACACATGGGGAAATAGGTATGTGCACACGTCTCTACACATGGGAAATGGGTATGTGCACACGTCTCTACACATGGGGAATGGGTATGCCTCAATTTGGCCTTCCAGCAGAAAACTTCACTCAAAGCCACATATATTACAATGGCAGTACACAACCCCACAAATAGAATTTCTTTACAATATGTACAATCAGCCACACCACTTAACTCTATATGGATGCAACACCTCATACGCACGTATTTCCCATCAAAATATAATAAGAGTGTATAATTTATGTTAACCCACACTAACCCAGGGTATAACTGTTTTAGGGCCCTAGGAAAATGTAAGTCTGTTGGTTGGTCCACTTGCTCCAATACCACACTTATTTTTATAGGACCTCCTCCCTTTCTGACCCGTACAAGAGTTGTTCACCTTAAAGCTGTAGTGGTCCCGGATGTCCCTACTTATTTTCTCTTTTACATAATACATCAATTAATGGTACTGGTTGTAGCAACAGTAATGGGTCCGTGTCTAATCTCTTCCACCTTATGCCGCCTTCTCCAGCCATGAATGTATACTTTATCTGTGGCAGGTACGCCTATCGACGGCTGCCCCCTAATTGGGTGGGCAGTTGTTATTTAGGTCAAGTAATCCCATATATATACACAACCCCAACACTTCCACAAGGCCGTATCAGAACCATGAGAGATATAGAGTAGAAGTGCGGGTGGAAAATATTCCTAGACAACCTAGGTATAACCTTCCCACATGTAGGCGTAAGGAAACTACAGGTAGAACTATCCATCCTTTCTCTACTAGTACAGAGGGCCTTGATTAACTCTGCTGAAGCAATTGTGAAACTAAACTAGGAGCAGGTGCAAATTTAGAATGGTCACTTTGTAGAATAGAATGGCTTTAGATGATGTTTTAGCTTCCAAAGGCGGTATGTGTGCTTTAATAGGTAAATAATGTTTTTCTTATATTGATATAATTCTGTTTACTGTCATTACTTGTATTCCTTTGTGCTTTTATTACATACTGCAAGGCTTTATTCCTAAGAATTTCCAGCTAAATACTGTGACTTAACACCACCCGGTAACAGGTATATCTCATGTACTGATACCCTGGAGGGTCTATCACCTTCCAGTGTCTCAGTTCGCTTCCTATCATATATATACACCACTGCTTACATCCCAAATAAAGATCACGTTGTGATCTAAGAGGGGAATGAAGGGGTTAACATATTCTGCTGATGAAGGGGTTAACATATTTTGCTGACACATAGCCTAACCATAATATCATGTTCCTATCCTTGAGATGTTTGTCGACCTTACTAAAACACAAAACATTTCTAGTTGTTCTAAGAAACAGAAAACACCTGATTATATGTCCTTGTACCGACTAACGTGAACTGTGAAAATCGCTCTAATATCCGCCTTCTTTTGCAAGTATAAATTCTATGCAATGACGTAGCAATAAACGGAATTAGTACTGAGACTGATTGTGTGTGTGTTACATCCAGTACGGGTTCCCCAGAATTCTGTTTGGGCCCTGTGTTTCTAAGCCGCCAACTACTGATTAGGAAGCCCCAACAGCTTCCACCACAGGACACCCTCTCCTGTCTTCCATAGATTCAGTAGAGGCAACTTGCAAGTACAGTATACTTGCAAGCTTTGCTTGTCCTGCTATGTAAATGCCCCATGAAAAAAAGTATTGTGATCATGGCAGCTTTCATGTACTAGTAAAGTCTGATCATATGAAGTTTTTTTCTGAACATTGTTTTATGTCTAGGTTCTACAAAGATGGTAATATTGTTTGTTGCATACATCACATATGTGAAGATATTGCTAAACTAAAGTGGTTCTTTAAATGCAGGAAAGCAGTACAGCAAGTCAATAGGAAAAGCAAGTAGTTGACTGTATAACTAGGAGGCTCCCATGTCGGCTACAATCAGCCCAAGACTCGCAAAAATACGACCTTCACAGACAACCCACGCACAACCAAAAACATTAAAAATAAAATAAATACACACAAAAACAAACAAAAATAATACCCACAGCAAGGGGGGGCACCCAGGACGTCTGCAAGACAGGTTACACATCAATTTCAGAAGAATTAAAAAAGTTTAGGTACTCCAAAGTCCCCTAAGTAAGAGAAAAAATGCCCACTGAAAAAAACAAAAAACAAGGCTACACGACCCCTAAAGCTGCAAAACACCACCAAGCACATACGACTTTTACTAAAACTCGTACGACCTACAACTTACACCATTAGCAAGGATGCTAAATCATGCAAACCAGCGTACCACATACACATTCTGCGCCATTTTACAACACTAACTTACAGAATGCGAAGTACCCAGCTGCACAAACAATTTCCCCTCATGCACGCAGCCTACACTACACACTGCACACATTGCTGACACTTACACCTCAACACTGCAAATCTACATTGGATGCTGCAGGAATATCAAAACAGATTGTTACCTCTTCAGACCATTGCTTGCTGCATATATTAACTACAAAACAGTAAGGTATCATTTACTTTATTTAGTAATTAATTATCATAAAAACATACACATATACAACACTTTAAAAAACACCACTATACACGATTGCAATCAACGGCGAAGGAGCTCATTGCCAGCCACACCATGAGCGCCATGGCGCTCAGCGCCAGGCTCGCAATGAGCGCTGAAGGATCTCAGCCGACGAAAACACTTACTGTCTGCGGCAAACAGGATTACCTGCCTTACCATTTTATTGCCCGGTCATTTTTGACGGGCAAGTCGCTAGTAAATATAATAATAGCCAGTATGAACAATCTGTATCATTTTGTATCCTGAAACTTTTCAGCACTACTCTGTTAGTGGACTACTCTATATGGATGCTCCCTGATGATGTCATCCAAAATAGACCTGATGAACATTTTAGGAAACCCCAGAACAACAAAATGATTCAAATTACCCTTAAAGGAATTAAAGCACTTAACACAAAAAGTGGATTGATATAATGGCAACCATAAAATACATAAATGTAGATATTTCTGACATGGCAAGTGGATTTTTCTGAAATTAGTATTTTATTCTGATAGTACTAAGGGCACTTTATTATTTTTTGTAATATTACCTGATTGTATAAATAAATAAAAAATCCCAAAATATATAAGTAAATAAGAATAATACACAGGGGTGAAGAATCAGAGGATGGCAAGTCTGAAATAACTAGTCCAAGGGAACAGGCAAAATAATGATCAGACAAGCCAAAGATCAGGGGCAGGCAGAAATCCAACGAGGTCAGTGACAATCCAGCTCAGCAGGAAAAGATTAGTTTAGTAGGGAAGAAGAATGGAGCAGGAGCTGTAGCAAAACCGAGCAAGGAAGACACAAGAGCAACCAGAAGTACTCCCAGTCACAGTAACAGAGCAGGAAGACAGAGAGGAGGCCAGGGCAGCAATATGTGGTGTGATTGGCTGGAGCGGGGTTTAACATCAACCAATCATGAGAAACATTTTTCTAGGACACATAGCTGTAGCTGCTGTGGCACAAAACTTATGTACATGTCATACTCGTACTAAGGATGAGATTTGCAATGAGATTGAAACCCCTAGCTTGAATCAAAGGCCAGTATACCTCTGTATTTTTCTAGGCCAAAGCTTTACCAGCCAATCAGATTTTGAGGAGAAGACCGCCAAAAATTAGTGTCTGGGATAGCAGGCACTTAAAACATTTCCTAGGAATGAAAAAAAACAGTTGCGGAGAGGTGATGATTTTTTTTTCTGAGTTTAAGGTTTGAGTAAAGACACATGGAATACCGAATGTATATTTAAAGTAAGGGGCAGGCTCAAAGGAAAGACTACTGGGCTGAGTTTGGTTCCAATAGGTAAGGGACCAATGTATTTCTAACCTAACTTGGATGAGGACTGTCGAAGCCAAAGATCTTTTGTAGAAAGCCAATCTCAAACTGCTTCTCAGAGAACCTGGAATTATTTTTGTCTGCATAACGCTTGTGATCAATGACAACTTCATTAAGCATTTTGAGTAAAAGACCATACCTGAGGAATGACTTCTGTCCTTAGTTCAGGTGCAAGTTTCCCCGAAGGAAAAACAGATAAAGGCAAACAAAGTAGGTTGTAATCATAAATTGTTTTAATATTTAATGAATCATGCTGTTGTTTGTTATTGGCAAATTCAGTCAAGTGTAGAAGATTAACCCTGTTATTCTGCATAACTGAAGCATCCAATATATACATTTTAATTGTATACCAAGTCTCTGCATAAAGGACCCCTTAAACAGGAGACAAACTTGATTCTTCTGTCCAACAGGAATTCTGTGGGAACTCTTTGTAGTCTATAGAATTCATGATGAAATGGATCTATCGGATCAGCAATAGAGGGTAGTTATGGAAGTGCCACAAAATGGGCTTGATTGGAAAATGTATCTACTATTACTACCCATATTACAGTAATTTCTGTGGATGGAGGGCGGTTAGTAATAAAGTCCATAGTGATGCAAGGCCATGAATGAGCTGGAACGCCCAACCATTGAAACAACCAGAATGGGTGTCTTGCATCTGGCAAAGGTGATACAAGCTGCTTCAAATTTCCTGACATCAGTAGAAACCTATGGGATATAAGGTCCACAGTTTTGCAGGCACCAGGATAACCAGACCAGAAGGAAGCATGAGATTATTCTAGGACCTCTTTATGATAGGATGGAGAAACAAACAGTCATCCTCTGGGTGTTATAGTTTTCTGCGGTATCTCAGAATGAGCAGTAGAGATCTTGTGGAGCAGGAACATAGAAATGCAGGCCACAAATCTTGTAATAGGTAATATGTTTTCTTGGGTAGAAGGAGTACTGACATTTGCTTTACATGTCTTACAACTACAACTGTAATGAATGACAAAGTGAAACCTCAAACACAATAGGAACCACAGGGCTTGTCAAGCATTTAATCATTGAGCAGGAATTGTAAATATTTCTGGTTGCTGAATCAGAATTGGTGTTGAAGCTCCTTCCAGAAAATGCAACCATTCTCCCAAAGCTAACTTAATGGGTAGTGATGTCGCAAAACCTAAAATTTTCCGTTCGCAAACCGCGAACGCGAACCGCCGCAAATGTTCGCGAACCGGCGAACATCGGCGAACCGCCATAGACTTCAATGGGCAGGCGAATTTTAAAACCCACAGGGACTCTTTCTGGCCACAATAGTGATGGGAAAGTTGTTTCAAGGGGTCTAACAACTGGACTGTGGCATGCCGGAGGGGGATCCATGGCAAAACTCCCACGGAAAATTACATAGTTGATACAGAGTCTGGTTTTAAGCCATAAACGGCATAAATTACCTAACATTCCTAAATTGTTTGGAATAACGTGCTTTAAAACATCAGGTATGATGTTGTATCGATCAGGTAGTGTAAGGGTTAGGCCCGCTTTACAGTGACAGACCAAACTCCCCGTTTAACGCACCGCAAACAACCACAAACAGTCCATTTGCACAACCGCAAACTCCCCATTTGCACAAGGTTGGATACCAAGCTAGCCATGTCCCGTTCCTTGTCCTCACTGATGTCATTGAAGGTCTCTTCCTCCACCCAGCCACCAAGGGTCCCCGAAAGGTGACAACAAGCCCCCTGGGACGCCTGCTGTGTTTGGTCTTCCACCTCCTCAAAGCCACCTTCCTCCTCTGACTCCTCTTCTTCAGACTCCTCTCACTGCATTGCCTCTCTCTGCATTATTATAAGGTGTGTTAAGTAGTACTACTCTTATCAGTTTAAAACCTGTTACAGCACCTATCAGGGGGCGTGTATAAGGCTTGGATTTTTAGAACCAGAATATGGAAAAAGATGCTTTGTTGGTCGTATCACTTCAATTTTGGGGCACGGCACGTGCAGTCAAAGGTGCCACCAGATAGGAGTGACGTGTTTGTAAGTACTACTCTTATCAGTTTAATACTTGTTACGTTACCTATCAGGGGGCGTGTATAAGGCCTGGATTTTTAGAACCAGGAGATGGAAAAAGATGCTTTGTTGGTTGTATCACTTCAATTTTGGGGCACGGCATGTGCAGTCAAAGGTGCCACCAGATAGGAGTGACGTGTTTGTAAGTACTACTCTTATCAGTTTAATACTTGTTACGTTACCTATCAGGGGGCGTGTATAAGGCCTGGATTTTTAGAACCAGGAGATGGAAAAAGATGCTTTGTTGGTCGTATCACTTCAATTTTGGGGCACGGCACGTGCAGTCAAAGGTGCCACCAGATAGGAGTGATGTGTTTGTAAGTACTACTCTTATCAGTTTAATACTTGTTACGTTACCTATCAGGGGGCGTGTATAAGGCCTGGATTTTTAGAACTGGGAGATGGAAAAAGATGCTTTGTTGGTCGTATCACTTCATTTTTGGGGCACTTTGTGACATTAGCTTCTTACGCTCAAACATGTCCTTTACAGGCACCTGACTATGGGCAGATGAGCAAGAACTGCTCAAGGCGAGAGACGGAGTGGCGGATGGTTGAGAGAGGGCAAGGAGGACAGCAGTGGTTGATGTGGCTTATGATGCTGCACCAGGAGGAGGATGGCGGCTTTGAGTTTGTGTGCTGCTTGTACTCATGTGTTGGTCTGGAGTCACCCAAACATTAGCTCTCAACCTGTAGAGGATAAGGGAACCAGGCTACTCTAGACCTCATTCATCATTACAGGTTTTGACAGATCGGTACTATGCGTCCAAGCTACTGTGACAACAGATATGAGTGGCACTGTGCACTTGCAGTAGTTGGATAGAGTAGACGCTGTAGGTCTGAGACACACGCTTGCAGACAACTAACTGCTATGCAATCTATTACAGTAGAATTTTTGTTTTGTTTTAAAAGTACACTACTGTTACACCAGATATGAGTGGTGTGTTAAGTAGTACTACTCCTATCAGTTTAATCCCTATTATGTGCCTTTTTTTTGGGTTTGGTTGTTGAAGCCACAGTGCAGCACCGGAGGCCAAAAAAATTAGGCATGTACACATGCCTGAAAAATTAGGTATTGTTGATCTTGCAGCGAGCAGAGAAGAAGGTAGGTCTGATTCAACGCCCCATCCCTGCATATCCACACTCAGAGATTGAGGGGGCGACCCTTACAAGGCCACGGGCCGGAGATATAAAGGGGGGCCATCCCAAATAAGCACACAAGCGGGGACAAAGGTAGTGAAGGGGACATAGAGGCCCATGGACTGACGGTCGCCATCTTGGCAGGAAAAGGGCACAGCAATTAAGCCAAACTGACCCAGCACAGGCAGCTACTTGAGTCAAACGCTGTACAATTACACCTTAATAAAGCTGAAACATGCAGCAGCAGGGATTCTAAACGGCCACACAGGGACAAGGAGGCTAACAGCCCCCACAGTCTCTGCACCACTCTTTTTAACAGATAACCCAAGGGGCTAATCAGGGACCTTGCCCACAAAAAAAAAAGCAGAATTTTATTGGAGGAATTATTAGTGTCTTTACCCCCCAAGAGAGGACATAATATACGGTATCTTTAGACTACCTGATGGCCAAACCTCCTTTAGCCCCAATGCTATCCAAGAAACATTTCAAAACTTCGATCAGACCATATATTCATCCCAATCCCGCTGCAGCGGATCTGACATAGAGCCCTTCCTACTACAGCAAGAAGTCCACAAAATACCTGTACCTCAATTGGACAGCTTGAACCTAGACATATCCCAAGAGGAAGTTAAATCTACAATCCAAGATCTTAAATTTGGCAAGTCCCCAGGGCCAGACGGTTTTACTCATCTGTACTATAAGAAATTTGAGCCCTTGCTTACCCCCGCACCTAACATCTTTGTTTAACGCTATACTAAATGGAGAACCTATGCCCCCTTAATTGAATCAGGCCGACCTCATAGTCTTTCCAAAAGAGGGTAGGGACCCGAATCTCAAACTATTACAAGGCAGCGCAGCTGGCTTTCATTCCTCTGGCGCATTCTCCAAAACACATCAGCCGCTCTGGGTATTTATGGAAAATGTAAGCATGTCACCTTATACATGGGATACAGTAATATGGATTCCAGGCCTGTATACTTTTTTGAGAAACTTGAAAAACCCATTGATTAAGCACTCATTAAAAATATGGATGGAGATGAACTGGACACAAAAACTGGACACTCGGGTATCAGATCTTACCCCTATCGTACCCAATCCCCACTTTAAGATACATCTTCCGGAAAGCTCTCTCAGTTGGTCGAAGTCTCAGAACCTACTAAGGGTTGGTCCATGGTGGCATGACGACAAGATAATGACCTTTGAGTGGGTGAGAGATAGATACAATTTACCCCTGGCTGAACACTATAATTTTTGCAGGATACATCATTTTATATATACGATAAGTGGTAGGGGAACCCCCCAAAGAAACACCTGGCTACTCAAAAAATGTAGGGATTCCCCCTTTCAGCCTGGTATTATTAGCCTCATGTATGAACTATTTAATGAAAACTCATGGGCAAACAAACCAGACTATACCAAAGCCTGGGAGAGGGATTTGGGCACCGAGTTGGCAGATAGCACATGGGATAAAAGTTGGCAAGGCTTAAGTAGGGGATCTTTAAATTATAGTCTGCTTGAGACTTCAATAAAGGTCCTACACAGGACATATATTACTCCTTTTAAGCTAATAAATGGGATCCAAAACGGAGCAGCTCATGTTTTAGGAACAGTGGTAATGAGGCTACATTTATTCATGTCTGGTGGGAGTGTTCGGCAGTCATAAGACTATGGGAAGAAACATGCCTACTAGCTTCTAAAATGTTTAAGATTGACCTAATAAAATATTTTTTGAAAGAAAAAATACACATAGCTAGTAGTTGGAAAACCCCAAATTAAAACTTTCAGGAATTAATAAAAAAAATCAACTATTTACTGCTCAACGAGAGATTTAACCATGTAGTCTTGGATAGAATCACCCAGTTCCAGACAATTTGGGATCCCTGGATAACATCCCCATTTAGTGCCCACCTAATATAATAAAACATTTGTTAATGGTTGAAGCGACTCGGGGGGAAGGACCGGAGTCACGGGAAAGCCCTGGAGGAGACCCTTCAGAAGCAACCGGCGGCAAAATTATCAGAGGAAAGGAGAGGTTGCCTACTGAAGCCTGCCCTAGGGTAACCCAAGGGCGATTGAGCAGGTTAGATATTGTAAATAATAAGCTACTGCTGGAGTGATGATAGATAATAGGACTTTACTATTGTCTGTTTTAACATGTCTTAGGTTTCTCTTAAAAATTGCAATCACAGTAAAAAAAAAAGAAAATGTATTAACCAAAAAAGTAAAAAAAAGAAGGCCTAGCCACCTAATTTTAACAAAATGTCTTCATTGTAAATATGTATTTTTGCACAACTGTTGTGTTATGCAAGACTGTTCAATATGCTTTCTTTTCCATTACATGCCATACGCCTTCTGGCATAAAAATTGAAATTCAAAAATTAGATATTGTTGCAGCCGCTGCTGTTGCAGCGGCCAGAAAAATTGACCTTTGTTCCCCAGGCAGAAAGTGCCATAAAACATTGCCTCTTCTTGAACCCTAGTTGGTGGCGGATAATTCACGCAAGTCATCCGGCATTCACAGATAACAGACAGCAGCGTGTGGACCATTTATAGCCGAAGGCAGCTCATCTCATCAGGCCTTGTTCAGTCGAATGTATCGCCCAGTGTCAGTCCCTTCGGGATCCATCCCTCATTCATCTTTATAAAGGTGAGGCAATCTAGACTTTTTTGCCCTAGGCGAGTTCTCTTCTTGGTGACAAAACCTCCTGCTGCACTGAAGGTCCTTTCTGACAGGACACTTGAAGCGGGGCAGGCCAGAAGTTCAATTGCAAATTGGGATAGCTCAGGCCACAGGTCTAGCCTGCATACCCAGTAGTCAAGGGGTTCATCGCTCCTCAGAGTGTCGATATCTGCAGTTAAGGCGAGGTAGTCTGCTACCTGTCGGTCAAGTCGTTCTCTGAGGGTGGATCCCGAAGGGCTGATGCGATGCGTAGGACTGAAAAAGGTCCGCATGTCCTCCATCAAGAACACGTCTTTTAAACGTCCTGTCCTTGCCGGCGTGGTCGTGGGAGGTGGATTACTTTCACCTCTTCCCCTGTTATATTGCCCTTGTGCTGTGACATCACCCTTATATGCTGTGTAAAGCATACTTGTTAATTTGTTTTGGACCTGCTGCATCCTTTCTGACTTGCGGTAATTTGGTAACAAGTCAGGCACTTTCTGCTTATACCGGGGGTCTAGTAGTGTGCACACCCAGTACAGGTCGTTCCCCTTCAGCCTTTTTATACGAGGGTCCTGCGACAGGCACGACAGCATGAAAGACCCCATTTGCACAAGGTTGGATGCCGAGCTAGTCATGTCCCGTTCCTCGTCCTCAGTGATCTCGCTGAAGATATGTTCTTCCCCCCAGCCACGTACAACACCACGGGTACCAGATAGGTGACAACGAGCACCCTGGGATGCCTGTTGTGATTGGTCTTCCTCCTCCCCCTCAAAGCCACATTCCTCCTCTGACTCCTCTTCCTCACAATCCTCTTCCAGCGTTGCCGCAGGTCCAGCAAGCGATGCTGATAAGGCTGTTTCTGGTGGTGATGGTGACCACAACTCTTCCTCTTCCTCGTCACGCTCATCTACGGCCTGATCCAGCACTCTTCACAGGGCACGCTCCAGGAATAAAACAAATGGTATGATGTCGCTGATGGTGCCTTCGGTGCGACTGACAAGTTTTGTCACCTCCTCAAAAGGACGCATGAGCCTACAGGCATTGCGCATGAGCGTCCAGTAACGTGGCAAAAAAAATCCCCAGCTCCGCAGAGGCTGTCCTAGCACCCCGGTCATACAAATACTCGTTAATGGCTTTTTCTTGTTGGAGCAGGCGGTCGAACATTAGAAGTGTTGAATTCCAACGTGTGGGGCTGTCACAAATCAAGCGCCTCACTGGCATGTTGTTTCGCCGCTGGATATCTGAAAAGTGCGCCATGGCCGTGTAGGAACGCCTGAAATGGCCACACACCTTTCTGGCCTGGTTCAGGACGTCCTGTAAGCCTGGATACTTATGGACAAAGCGTTGTACGATCAGATTACACACATGTGCCATGCACGGCACATGCGTCAACTTGCCCAAATTCAATGCCGCCAACAAATTTCTTCCGTTGTCACAAACCACTTTGCCAATCTCTAGTTGGTGCGGAGTCCGCGATTGATCCACCTGTGCGTTCAGGGCGGACAGGAGTGCTGGCCCGGTGTGACTCTCTGCTTTGAGGCAAGTCAACCCCAAGACGGCATGACAATGTGGAATAGTATCTGGGGAGCTGGGGGGGTGCCGTTGATGTGGAGTAAGAGGACTCAGCTGAGGAGGTTATGGAAGAGGATGGAGTAGGAGGAGTAGAGGAGGTGGCAGCAGGCCTGCCTGCAAGTCGTAGCGGTGTCACCAACTCCTCTGCAGAGCCACGCATTCCATGCTTGGCAGGCGTCAGCAGGTTTGCCCAATGCGCAGTGTAGCTGATATACCTGCCCTGACCATGCTTTGCAGACCAGGTGTCAGTGGTCAGATGGACCCTTACCCCAACACTGTGTGCCAGAGATGCCATTACTTCCTTTTGCACAATTGATTACAGGTTGGGGATTGCCTTTTGGGCAAAGAAATTTCGGCCGGGTACCTTCCACTGCAGTATCCAAATCGCTAAAAACTTTTTGAACGCCTCAGACTCCACCAGCTTGTATGGTTAAAGCTGGCGGGCCAAGAGTTCAGACAAGCCAGCTGTCAGACGCCGGGCAAGGGGGTGACTTTGTGGCATTGGCTTCTTACGCTCAAACATGCCCTTGACAGACACCTGATGAGCAGTAACAGCAAGAGGCGAGAGACGGAGTGGTGGAGAGTTGAGAGGGGGAAAGGAGGACAGCAGTGGTTGATGTGGATGAAGATGCTGGACCAGGAGGAGGATGGCGGCTTTGAGTTTGTGTGCTGCTTGTACTCATGTATTGATCCCATTGGCGTTTGTGCTGTGACATCATGTGCCTTCGCAAAGCAGTTGTACCTAGGTGGGTGTTGGACTTCCCACGACTCAGTTTCTTTTGGCACAGGTTGCAAATGGCATCGCTGTTGTCAGAGGCAGACACACAAAAAAATTGCCACACTGCTGAGCTCGGCGGTGACGGCATTCTGGTGGTGGCAACAGCATGCGTTGATTGGCGTGCTGTCTGGCTGACCCCGGGTGCTGATGCATGCTGTCTGACTGTGCCACTAGCTCGTTGTGATGACCTCCCTCTACTTCCAACTCGTCTCCTCCTCCTCTCTGTCTCCCCATCTGAACTTTCCCCCTGTTCTTCTTCTCTTCTAGCAGGCACCCACGTGACATCCACGGACGCATCGTCATCATCATCACCCGCCTCACTTGTATATGAAAACTGAACAAAGGAAGCAGCAGCGGGTACATCATCATAATCATCAGCACATCGTACGTACATGTGTGTAATGCGTCCTGACTGAGACATATCCCTGTTATCTACATTCTCTGGCAATAATGGTTGCGCATCACTCATTTCTTCAAACTGATGTGTAAATAACTCTTCTGACTGATCAATTGAATTGGCTGTGGTACTAGTGTTGGTGGTGGCGGCAGGCGGGTGAGTGGTAACTTGAGAGGTGCCCGAAGCTAAGCTGGAGGAGGATGGTGCGTCAATGTTCCAAGCGGAAGCTGTAGAAGATTGGGTGTCCTGTGTTAGCCAGTCAACTACGTCCTCTGAACTTTTCATCTTCAGGATAACTGGCCTCTGAACACTGGGCATTATTGTAGGGCCAAAGGGAATCACAGCACCACGACCACGACGGCCTCTGCGGGGTGTCCTGCCTCTGCCTGTCATTTTTTTTTTTAAATGTGGACTGTTGGTACCCCAACTAGACTGGATTGGTTGAACTTGGCACAGTACTTGAAAGCAGGACACACACTATGGGTAGCGGTCAAGCAAATGAACTTTGATTGACGGTCAGTCAGGCAAATGCACTTACATTTAAGAAACAAAAAGTTTGGGTTTTTTAAATGTGGACTGTTGGTACCCCAACTAGACTGGATTGGTTGAACTTGGCACAGTGTATTTTAAAATTAGGAGAAAAACATTTTCTGTAAACTAAATAAAAATCATATTAGGAGGTTGAAAGAAAAAGAAACCGGATGGGGGGATACCGAGCAGAGCACACCATCTACAGCCCACTGGGAGACAAACTCATCTATTCCCCCAGTAGACAAAGCCAGGTGGTACTCTGCCCGGATACGGGAGCGCACCAGCACCCGGAACATGGCCTCAGGTGACAAGGGAACCCCCCCTATCAAACACTGCTTCCTGGACTTATATATAGCCAACTTGGCTAATGCCAGGAGCAGGTTGACGAGGAGGTCCCTGGCCTTATTGCCCCGGGACACTGGGCGCCCAAAAATAAAAATGTGAGGGGAGAAATGCAGCCAGAACTGCAGGAGGAGGCCCCTCAAGAGTGACAAGAGGGGCTGCAGTCTGGCGCAACTAAAATAAACATGATACACGGACTCTCCCTTGCCACAGAATGGACAAGTGGAGGGAGAGTCCGTGAATTTAGCTAAGTACTCTCCCGTGCTCAGTGCACCATGGAGCACTCTCCAACTCAAGTCCCCGGTGGGTCGTGGAACTAAATCAGAATAAAGTTCCCTCCACCGGGGCCTCTTGCCCTCGTCAGCTGGTAGGACCCGCCTCCAGATGGTATCGGGACGGGTCACGAGGGCAAGGAAGTGCACTGTATGGAGCACGAGAGAATATAAGCTCTTCCTCGGCATGCCGCGAAAGCATGCCGAGGGTATGTCCCTCAACCTCGAGAGGTTGGGGACAGGAGGAGCCTGAGGGGAAACACGGGGCTTGTGTCCAATGCAAACAGCCGGAGAAGGGGTGTTGAAAGGTGCATGTGGCACTCCGGCCTGCAAAGCCCCGCGAAGGAAGGTGCGCGAGTCGGGGGAGATGGCATCTCTAATCTCCTGGAGCAAGCGCCCTGAGACTTTGGGCGTCACATATCCCAAACGGAGCGCAAGCTCCTGGGGTGACACCCAATCAGAACGCCCGTATTCCAGGAGATCCCCGACTCGGGTCATCCGTGCATGACTAAGGCGGCGGATGATACTGGGGGACTGTAACATTGGAGCCCCCACTGCTGCATTAAATAGCAGGGGCTCTGTGAATATTTCATCCCCCAAAGGCACGCCCTGCCTGGTCACGGAGACCATGCTCCAGGCCTTGAGGGTTTCCTGGTAGTATGCCGGCAACACAGAGAGGTCTCTCCCAAACCCCTCGGGCCTGATCAGAAATAATTGCCGGTCATACCCCAGGTTGCGCAACTGGCGATAAAAGCTGGATGCCAGTGCGCACCACTGCGGAGAGGGATCTGCATATAGGTATCTCTGCAGGTACTGAAGGCGGAAGGTGGACAACTGGGAGCACACACAAACTACTCCCTGTCCACCCTCCACCAAAGGCAGACTTGCCACCCCTGCAGAGACCCAATGCCTTCCCATCCAGAGGAAATCTAACAAATTCCTCTGGATATTGGTGACAAACTCGGGGGTCGGACTCAGACAAATCAGCCGGTGCCAGATCTGAGAAGCCACCAGCTGATTCACCACTAGAGTCCGCCCCCTAAGGGAAAGCATTTTTGCTAGACCCCTCCATCGTCCCAGACGAGAGAGGACACTGCCCTCTAACTCCCTCCAGTTGTCTGGGACGGAAGCGTCCGCAGCGGACAGGTAGACCCCCAGATATTTAATGACATCTGCCTCCCACGTGATGTCACGAAACGTGGGAGGCAAAGAGTCCACCTGTAAATTACCCTCTAAAAGGCCTGTGCATTTGGACCAGTTGATCTGAGCGGAGGAGGCAGCTGAATATACCTCCTGGCACTGTTTTGCCAGCTCAAGATCAACTGGATCCTGGGCCACGAGGAGCACATCGTCAGCATAAGCTGAAAGGACAATCCGCATGTCTGGATCTTTTAGCACCAGCCCTGTGAGCCTTTTCCTCAGTAGGCAGAGGAAAGGCTCAATGGCCAGTGCATATAACTGTCCAGACAAGGGACATCCTTGACGCACCCCTCGTCCAAATACCAAAGGTGCTGTTAGGGACCAATTGATTTTAAGTAAACACTCTGCAGAGGCGTACAGCGTTCTTATAAAGCCCACAAACTGTGGGCCAAAGCCGTACGCTTGCAGAGTGGCTATGAGGTAACCATGGTCCACCCTGTCAAACGCCTTCTCTTGATCTAAAGAGAGAAAGGCGAGTGACAGACCAGTCCTGCGAGAACAATGCAATAGATCCCGGACCAGAAAGATACTATCAAAGATAGTCCGGCCCGGGATCGCATAGGACTGGTCAGGGTGAACCAATTCTGCCAGCACAGACCCAAGTCTAAGCGAGATGGCTTTAGATACAATCTTGTAGTCTGTGCTGAGCAGAGAGACCGGTCGCCAGTTCTTAATAAGCCGGAGATCCCCCTTTTTGGGCAGCAGGGCAAGTACTGCCCTGCGACAAGACAGGGGCATCTCCCCGGTCTCCAGGGCTTCCCCAAGGACCAGATGGAAATCAGGTCCCAGAGTCTCCCAGAAAAATTGGAAAAACTCTACAGTCAGTCCGTCCAGTCCTGGAGACTTTTCACAGGACATGGCACGGAGGGCTTCAGAGAGCTCTTGAAAAGATAGTGGTATATCAAGCCGCTCTCTTACACCCTCACTGACTGTGGGGAGCCCCTCCCATAACACCCTGCAGGCGTCTGGAGAAATGGGATCCGGAGAGTAAAGATCTTTATAAAAGTTCCGGGCTCTATCCCGGATACTCTCCGGATCTGTAAGGGGGGCACCGTCTTCATCTAGAAGACAGGTGATGTGCCTACTGTTACCCCCCTTTTTCTCCAGTGAGTAGAAGAGGCGCGAGCCGCGGTCTAGATCTTTGAGAAAACCTAAGCGGCTGCGCACGTATGCCCCCTTGGCCTGGTGTCGTTCCAGGTCACAGAGGACACCCTTCCTCTCTACATACTCGCTCTGCAGGGATTGGTCCCTACAAGTGAACAGCCTCTGCTCCAGATGGAGTACCTCCCCCCGGAGTGACTCCAACTCAGCTTCGCACTGCCCACTCGCACCCTTGGTATATTCCTGACACAGAAGTCGCAAATGAACCTTGCCCACGTCCCACCACAGTTTTAACGTGGCAAAGTCCCCCTTGCAACCCCTCCAGTCCGTCCAAAACTCCCGGATCAATGTCACGAGCCCCTGGTCCTTCAACAAAGCATTGTTGAAGTGCCAATAGGCGGCTCGTGGCGCTGTTGGCGTTAGCGCCACTGTCACAGACACACAGTTGTGGTCTGTGAACGGAGCCAGCCTAATGGCACAAGAACCGACTCGTGACATATAGTGACTAGATATATATAGTCTGTCGATCCGGGAGTGGGACACCAGACCGGCTCTCACCCTGACGTAGGTGAAACCGTCTGATGCCCCTGGGTTCTGCTCTCGCCAGATGTCCTCCAGGGAGAAGCGGGCGATGATCTCCCGCAGGGCTGACGCAGAAGGCGGGAACGGCTCTGGACTATTCCGGTCCAGAGCGTCGAGGGTGCAGTTGAAATCACCCCCGAGTACCAAACACTCATCTGCGTCAACCGTCTCCAAAAACTGGGACAGTCTGGCGAGGAACCTCACTCTCTCGAGCCCTCCAGCAGGGGCATATATATTAACTAGGTTAATGATGCTACCCTGCTCTCGGACCCGGAGGTGGATTAGACGGCCTGGGATAACAGCTTTCACAAGCAGCAGCTCTGGCTGAAAAGACTCTGAGAACAGGGTCACCACTCCACATGACGCCGATGTGAAGTGGCTGAAGAAGACCCTGCCTCTCCACTCCAGTTGCCACGAGGCCTCAGCCTCTGGAGTGGTGTGAGTTTCCTGCAGGAAGCTCACAGAGTACCCTCCCTGATATAAATAGGAGAGTACCTGGAACCTGCGGAAACTGTCTTGACAGCCATTGGTATTTAGCGTGCTTATGTGCAAAGCCATTACTGCGTGTCAGGAATTGTGCGTTCCTCAGACCCTTGAGACTGCTGATAGGACACGCACATTTTATAGAATTTCCGGACGCGGAGATGCTCCGCAGTCCCAGAATTCTTGGCCCTAGTGCTGACCACTAGATATTGCTGGAGAGAGTGGAGAATAAACGACATATTCTTCCACCTCTCCAAGGCCAGCCGCACCTTCCTTTTCTTTTGTCCATGAAGGGTGCTCTCAAGGAATAGATCTATTTCCTTGACAGGGATAACCCACCCAGAATCTGATGTTCCTTCTAGTGGGTCACCCCTGGGCTCCTCTTGGCTGAGGGCTTTTACTCCATCCTCCCCGGCTGGAGTCAGTTTCCTCAGCTTTATTCTCAGGGACCCCCTCTTAGATGATACAGAAGGAGTCCCTTTAGCACCCTTCAAGGTAAATAATGGACCCTTGGATTGCTGCTGCACCCCTGAAGCTTCAGGAGTGCATTCAGGGGTAGCTGGCTGGACAGCAGTGGCTAGCATGGCTTCCTTAATGGAAGCCTTGGAGGCTTTATATGCCTCCTCTGCCAGTTCCACCGCTGCTTGCTCAGCTTGGATGGCACCGATGTTAGGGTCAGTGGACGGCTGAGGAGGGTAGACAGGCTCTCCCATGATGTTAACAGGAAAACCTGTTTTATCACCCTCCCCTATTTCCACTTCCCCTTGTGCCACATCCCCCCTGACAGACAAATCCATGGGGTCCTGAATGGGGGTCATGCCTATATTCCCCCCCTCCAGTAGTGACTCGGCCTGGGGCTCTAACAAAGCCCGAGGTACGTCACTAGAGAGTGACACTGGAGGAGGAGACTGACTGGTGCCCTTGAAGCTCAGCACCTCAGGGACACTGACTACCCATTCAGCAGGGGCTTTGTTGGGTCCCCCCTCAAAGGCCAGAGGCAGAACCTGATCTTTCTTGTCTACCCCTGCCTCACTTGGGAGACCCTCTTGCCCCTGCTTTTCCTCCAGACCCTTTTCCACATTAACCCCTATAGGGTCTGGAGAGAGAGATGTGTGGTCTGGCACCGGCTGGCTGAGCTTAATAACTGGGCCAGACAATGTCACCGGATGAGGAGGAGATGTTTTGTTCCTCTTCTTGCTTTTAGAGGGAGGTGCTCCACTATAGAGCACTTCCCACTTATCAGCAACCTCCCTGTTGGTTTTATGCTTCCTCTTCCTGGGGACGTCACTCCTGGAAGAGGAGCTGCCACTAGCTGCCTCCCCTGCAGAGGGCTTATTATCCCTCTGCTTACACTGTGCCCCCACACTAACTGATGTAATTATGGTGGGGGCAGATTGGGACTTGGGAGATGCAGCTGTGACACTGGGAGGACCGGTGACATTCTTCCCCTTTTTCCCCGTGTCTGCAGTCTTGCTGGAGACCACAGACACAGATGGCTTTTTTGGGGAAGAAGGGGGTTTGGAGGCCGTGGTGGTGGCTTGAGGAACGGCCTCCTTGCCTGAGCTCTGTGGGGGGGCTATGACCCTTGAGGTCCCCGCTGTTATGGGCTCAGCGGGGATGGGTGCCGTACTGACGGAGGTGCCATTTGCTGGGGCTGGGGCATGATGCTTTACATTAGGACAATTCCTACGTGTATGCCCCAACCCTTTGCAATGATAGCACTGCACCTCCGTAGTGCTGTAAAAAATCCTGTACAGCACCCCCTCAAATGGAACCCCAAAAGACCCCTCTATGTTCTCTGCGCCCTGAGGCAGGCACATTTGTACCTGCCTCTTGAAAGAGAGCACATGACGAAGTGCTCTCTCTCTGCACCCCAGGGGAATTTTTATAAATGGTGTTTTTACTTCCCCTAGGGTTAGCAGGTGGGGGCGCAGGAGGGAGTCTGGTAGGAAGGGGGGCACATTAGAGAGTGTTACTTTTGTGCCCAACCCTTCCAGGGGTTCTATTGGGACATATAATCCCCCCACTGTGATGCCTCTCTGTATAAGAATGTGTGCAGCAGCCAGCGTACGGGTAAAAAAAACTGCTTTCCCGTACATTTTGCTGGCTGCTACTATAACAGAGGGGCTGATGACATTAGCTGCAGCACGCAGATAGATATCAATGCTGTAGACCCCAGACATCTGACATTTAACCCCATGCTTCCTGGTGATCTGCCCCTCAGCCCCAGCGGTGGTATTACTGGGGCCAGCAGAAACCACCTGTGACCAGGTATTAGCCACAGGGGTAGGTCTGCTGGCAGAACCACCAGGAGCTGGGGCTGCCTTATCTGCCTGGGGCCTATGCTGTGCAGTGCTGCAGCTAGGATTTTCAGGGGCCATTATTCCCCCTTTTGACCCCTGAGGCTTCTTAATGGTCTTATCCCTCATGTTTAGACCCTTTTTTTTTTTAGTTTATTTGTTTTATTTATTTTTATTTTTTGTTTTATGATTTTCTACTGTTTTCTTTTTTTTAAAAATATAAAAGTGTGAAAAAGAAACAAAAAGACAAAACTAAGGGAGACAAAACTAAGGGAGAGAGAGAGGTGATGCTTGGCAGTGGAAGGGTTAATGGCCTGTTGCAAGATGTTGCTAATTGCAACAACACAGAGAACACAGAGGCTTTTTAACCCCTCTGTGTCTGTGTCAGATGTTAAAAAAAAAGCCTTAACAACAAAAAATCTAATTGTTTTCCCCCCCACTGCCTACAAAGATGTTACTTGTCTTCTCTCCCCCAAAACATAAAACCCAACACCAAACAAACAAAACTTCAACAAAACCTAATAAACTTTTTAAAAGAAAAAAAAGTCAAAGTAACAAAGCTCCAGGAGTGAAGGTGTAGTGCTAAGGGAGGGGTGTGGCAAAGTATCCAGGAGACAGCTCACTCTCCTGGGATAGAGAGTTGAGCCTGACCCCCAGAAAACTAAAACTTAAATTAAACTAAGAAAAAAAAAACACAAAAACTCCCAAAAATTAACAACACCGTGCACAAAGTGCTTATTATCAAAAAGGTGTTAAAATAAAACTTGTATTTGAGGGACTAAGACCCTAAAAAGCCTTTTTTTTGGAGCTCAAGCATGCACACAACATGCTCTCTGGCACAGTACTTGAAAGCAGGACACACACTATGGGTAGCGGTCAAGCAAATGAACTTTGATTGACGGTCAGTCAGGCAAATGCACTTACATTTAAGAAACAAAAAGTTTGGTTTTTTTAAATGTGGACTGTTGGTACCCCAACTAGACTGGATTGGTTGAACTTGGCACAGTACTTGTAAGCAGGACACACACTATGGGTAGCGGTCAAGCAAATGAACTTGGATTGATGGTCAGGCAAATGCACTTACATTTAATAAACAAAAAGTTTGGGTTTTTTAAATGTGGACTGTTGGTACCCCAACTAGACTGGATTGGTTGAACTTGGCACAGTGTATTTTAAAATTATGAGAAAAACTGTTCTGTAAACTAAGAAAAATCATTTTAGGAGGTTGAGAGATAAAGAAACCGGATGGGGGGATACCGAGCAGAGCACACCATCTAAAGCCCACTGGGAGACAAACTCATCCATTCCCCCAGTGGACAAAGCCAGGTGGTACTCTGCCCGGATACGGGAGTGCACCAGCACCCGGAACATGGCCTCAGGTGACAAGGGAACCCCCCCTATCAAACACTGCTTCCTGGACTTATATATAGCCAATTTGGCTAATGCCAGGAGCAGGTTGACGAGGAGGTCCCTGGCCTTATTGCCCCGGGACACTGGGCGCCCAAAAATAAAAATGTGAGGGGAGAAATGTAGCCAGAACTGCAGGAGGAGGCCCCTCAAGAGTGACAAGAGGGGCTGCAGTCTGGCGCAACTAAAATAAATATGATACACGGACTCTCCCTTGCCACAGAATGGACAAGTGGAGGGAGAGTCCGTGAATTTAGCTAAGTACTCTCCCGTGCTCAGTGCACCATGGAGCACTCTCCAACTCAAGTCCCCGGTGGGTCGTGGAACTAAATCAGAATAAAGTTCCCTCCACCGGGGCCTCTTGCCCTCGTCAGCTGGTAGGACCCGCCTCCAGATGGTATCGGGACGGGTCACGAGGGCAAGGAAGTGCACTGTATGGAGCACGAGAGAATATAAGCTCTTCCTCGGCATGCCGCGAAAGCATGCCGAGGGTATGTCCCTCAACTTCGAGAGGTTGGGGACAGGAGGAGCCTGAGGGGAAACACGGGGCTTGTGTCCAATGCAAACAGCCGTAGCAGGGGTGGTGAAAGGTGCATGTGGGACTCCGGCGTGCAAAGCCCCGCGAAGAAAGGTGCGCGAGTCGGGGGAGATGGTATCCCTAATCTCCTGGAGCAAGCGCCCTGAGACTTTGGGCGTCACATATCCCAAACGGAGCGCAAGCTCCTGGGGTGACACCCAATCAGAACGCCCGTATTCCAAGAGATCCCCGACTCGGGTCATCCGTGCATGACTAAGGCGGCGGATGATACTGGGGGACTGTAACATTGGAGCCCCCACTGCTGGATTAAATAGCAGGGGCTCCGTGAATATTTCATCCCCCAAAGGCACGCCCTGCCTGGTCACGGAGACCATGCTCCAGGCCTTGAGGGTTTCCTGGTAGTATGCAGGCAACACAGAGAGGTCTCTCCCAAACCCCTCGGGCCTGATCAGAAATAATTGCCGGTCATACCCCAGGTTGCGCAACTGGCGATAAAAGCTGGATGCCAGTGCGCACCACTGCGGAGAGGGATCTGCATATAGGTATCTCTGCAGGTACTGAAGGCGGAAGGTGGACAACTGGGAGCACACACAAACTACTCCCTGTCCACCCTCCACCAAAGGCAGACTTGCCACCCCTGCAGAGACCCAATGCCTTCCCATCCAGAGGAAATCTAACAAATTTCTCTGGATATTGGTGACAAACTCGGGGGTCGGACTCAGACAAATCAGACGGTGCCAGATCTGAGAAGCCACCAGCTGATTCACCACTAGAGTCCGCCCCCTAAGGGAAAGCATTTTTGCTAGACCCCTCCATCGTCCCAGACGAGAGAGGACACTGCCCTCTAACTCCCTCCAGTTGTCTGGGACGGAAGCGTCCGCAGCAGACAGGTAGACCCCCAGATATTTAATGACATCTGCCTCCCACGTGATGTCACGAAACGTGGGAGGCAAAGAGTCTACCTGTAAATTACCCTCTAAAAGGCCTGTGCATTTGGACCAGTTGATCTGAGCGGAGGAGGCAGCTGAATATACCTCCTGGCACTGTTTTGCCAGCTCAAGATCAACTGGATCCTGGGCCACGAGGAGAACATCGTCAGCATAAGCTGAAAGGACAATCCGCATGTCTGGATCTTTTAGCACCAGCCCTGTGAGCCTTTTCCTCAGTAGGCAGAGGAAAGGCTCGATGGCCAGTGCATATAACTGTCCAGACAAGGGACATCCTTGACGCACCCCTCGTCTAAATACCAAAGGTGCTGTTAGGGACCAATTGATTTTAAGTAAACACTCTGCAGAGGCGTACAGCGTTCTTATAAAGCCCACAAACTGTGGGCCAAAGCCGTACGCTTGCAGAGTGGCTATGAGGTAACCATGGTCCACCCTGCCAAACGCCTTCTCTTGATCTAAAGAGAGAAAGGCGAGTGACAGACCAGTCCTGCAAGAATAATGCAATAGATCCCGGACCAGAAAGATACTATCAAAGATAGTCCGGCCCGGGATCGCATAGGACTGGTCAGGGTGAACCAATTCTGCCAGCACAGACCCAAGTCTAAGCGAGATGGCTTTAGCTACAATCTTGTAGTCCGTGCTGAGCAGAGAGACCGGTCGCCAGTTCTTAATAAGCCGGAGATCCCCCTTTTTGGGCAGCAGGGCAAGTACTGCCCTGCGACAAGACAGGGGCATCTCCCCGGTCTCCAGGGCTTCCCCAAGGACCAGATGGAAATCAGGTCCCAGAGTCTCCCAGAAAAATTGGAAAAACTCTACAGTCAGTCCGTCCAGTCCTGGAGACTTCTCACAGGACATGGCACGGAGGGCTTCAGAGAGCTCTTGAAAAGATAGTGGTATATCAAGCCGCTCTCTTACACCCTCACTGACTGTGGGGAGCCCCTCCCATAGCACCCTGCAGGCGTCTGGAGAAATGGGATCCGGAGAGTAAAGATCTTTATAAAAGTTCCGGGCTCTATCCCGGATACTCTCCGGATCTGTAAGGGGGGCACCGTCTTCATCTAGAAGACGGGTGATGTGCCTACTGTTACCCCCCTTTTTCTCCAGTGAGTAGAAGAGGCGCGAGCCGCGGTCTAGATCTTTGAGAAAACCTAAGCGGCTGCGCACGTATGCCCCCTTGGCCTGGTGTCGTTCCAGGTCACAGAGGACACCCTTCCTCTCTACATACTCGCTCTGCAGGGATTGGTCCCTACAAGTGAACAGCCTCTGCTCCAGATGGAGTACCTCCCCCCGGAGTGACTCCAACTCAGCTTTGCGCTGCCCACTCGCACCCTTGGTATATTCCTGACACAGAAGTCGCAAATGAACCTTGCCCACGTCCCACCACAGTTTTAACGTGGCAAAGTCCCCCTTGCAACCCCTCCAGTCCGTCCAAAACTCCCGGATCAATGTCACGAGCCCCTGGTCCTTCAACAAAGCATTGTTGAAGTGCCAATAGGCGGCTCGTGGCGCTGTTGGCGTTAGCGCCACCGTCACAGACACACAGTTGTGGTCTGTGAACGGAGCCAGCCTAATGGCACAAGAACCGACTCGTGACATATAGTGACTAGATATATATAGTCTGTCGATCCGGGAGTGGGACACCAGACCGGCTCTCACCCTGACGTAGGTGAAACCGTCTGATGCCCCTGGGTTCTGCTCTCGCCAGATGTCCTCCAGGGAGAAGCGGGCGATGATCTCCCGCAGGGCTGACGCAGAAGGCGGGTACGGCTCTGGACTATTCCGGTCCAGAGCGTCGAGGGTGCAATTGAAATCACCCCCGAGTACCAAACACTCATCTGCGTCAACCGTCTCCAAAAACTGGGACAGTCTGGCGAGGAACCTCACTCTCTCGGGCCCTCCAGCAGGGGCATATATATTAACTAGGTTAATGATGCTACCCTGCTCTCGGACCCGGAGGTGGATTAGACGGCCTGGGATAACAGCTTTCACAAGCAGCAGCTTTGGCTGAAAAGACTCTGAGAACAGGGTCACCACTCCACATGACGCCGATGTGAAGTGGCTGAAGAAGACCCTGCCTCTCCACTCCAGTTGCCACGAGGCCTCAGCCTCTGGAGTGGTGTGAGTTTCCTGCAGGAAGCTCACAGAGTACCCTCCCTGATATAAATAGGAGAGTACCTGGAACCTGCGGAAACTGTCTTGACAGCCATTGGTATTTAGCGTGCTGATGTGCAAAGCCATTACTGCGTGTCAGGAATTGTGCGTTCCTCAGACCCTTGAGACTGCTGATAGGACACACACATTTTATAGAATTTCCGGACGCGGAGATGCTCCGCAGTCCCAGAATTCTTGGCCCTAGTGCTGACCACTAGATATTGCTGGAGAGAGTGGAGAATAAACGACATATTCTTCCACCTCTCCAAGGCCAGCCGCACCTTCCTTTTCTTTTGTCCATGAAGGGTGCTCTCAAGGAATAGATCTATTTCCTTGACAGGGATAACCCACTCAGAATCTGATGTTCCTTCTAGTGGGTCACCCCTGGGCTCCTCTTGGCTGAGGGCTTTTACTCCATCCTCCCCGGCTGGAGTCAGTTTCCTCAGCTTTATTCTCAGAGACCCCCTCTTAGATGATACAGAAGGAGTCCCTTTAGCACCCTTCAAGGTAAATAATGGACCCTTGGATTGCTGCTGCACCCCTGTAGCTTCAGGAGTGCATTCAGGGGTAGCTGGCTGGACAGCAGTGGCTGGCATGGCTTCCTTAATGGAAGCCTTGGAGGCTTTATATGCCTCCTCTGCCAGTTCCACCGCTGCTTGCTCTGCTTGGATGGCACCGATGTTAGGGTCAGTGGATGGCTGAGGAGGGTAGACAGGCTCTCCCATGATGTTAACAGGAAAACCTGTTTTATCACCCTCCCCCATTTCCACTTCCCCTTGTGCCACATCCCCCCTGACAGACAAATCCATGGGGTCCTGAATGGGGGTCATGCCTATATTCCTCCCCTCCAGTAGTGACTCGGCCTGGGGCTCTAACAAAGCCCGAGGTATGTCACTAGAGAGTGACACTGGAGGAGGAGACTGACTGGTGCCCTTGAAGCTCAGCACCTCAGGGACACTGACTACCCATTCAGCAGGGGCTTTGTTGGGACCCCCCTCAAAGGCCAGAGGCAGAACCTGATCTTTCTTGTCTACCCCTGCCTCACTTGGGAGACCCTCTTGCCCCTGCTTTTCCTCCAGAACCTTTTCCACATTAACCCCTATAGGGTCTGGAGAGAGAGATGTGTGGTCTGGCACCGGCTGGCTGAGCTTAATAACCGGGCCAGACAATGTCACCGGATGAGGAGGAGATGTTTTGTTCCTCTTCTTGCTTTTAGAGGGAGGTGCTCCACTATAGAGCACTTCCCACTTATCAGCAACCTCCCTGTTCGTTTTATGCTTCCTCTTCCTGGGGACGTCACTCCTGGAAGAGGAGCTGCCACTAGCTGCCTCCCCTGAAGAGGGCTTATTATCCCTCTGCTTACACTGTGCCCCCACACTAACTGACGTAATTATGGTGGGGGCAGATTGGGACTTGGGAGATGCAGCTGTGACACTGGGAGGACCGGTGACATTCTTCCCCTTTTTCCCCGTGTCTGCAGTCTTGCTGGAGACCACAGACACAGATGGCTTTTTTGGGGAAGAAGGGGGTTTGGAGGCCGTGGTGGTGGCTTGAGGAACGGCCTCCTTGCCTGAGCTCTGTGGGGGGGCTATGACCCTTGAGGTCCCCGCTGTTATGGGCTCAGCAGGGATGGGTGCCGTACTGACGGAGGTGCTATTTGCTGGGGCTGGGGCATGATGCTTTACATTAGGACAATTCCTACGTGTAAGCCCCAACCCCTTGCAATGATAGCACTGCACCTCCGTAGTGCTGTAAAAAATCCTGTAGAGCACCCCCTCAAATGGAACCCCAAAAGACCCCTCTATGTTTTCTGCGCCCTGAGGCAGGCACATTTGTACCTGCCTCTTGAAAGAGAGCACATGACGAAGTGCTCTCTCTCTGCACCCCAGGGGAATTTTAATAAATGGTGTTTTTTACTTCCCCTAGGGTTAGCAGGTGGGGGCGCAGGAGGGAGTCTGGTAGGAAGGGGGGCACATTAGAGAGTGTTACTTTTGTGCCCAACCCTTCCAGGGGTTCTATTGGGACATATAATCCCCCCACTGTGATGCCTCTCTGTATAAGAATGTGTGCAGCAGCCAGAGTACGGGTAAAGAAAACTGCTTTCCCGTACATTTTGCTGGCTGCTACTATAACAGAGGGTCTGATGACATTAGCTGCAGCACGCAGATAGATATCAATGCTGTAGACCCCAGACATCTGACTTTTAACCACATGCTTCCTGGTGATCTGCCCCTCAGCCCCAGCGGTGGTATTACTGGGGCCAGCAGAAACCACCTGTGACCAGGTATTAGCCACAGGGGTAGGTCTGCTGGCAGAACCACCAGGAGCTGGGGCTGCCTTATCTGCCTGGGGCCTATGCTGTGCAGTGCTGCAGCTAGGATTTTCAGGGGCCATTATTCCCCCTTTTGACCCCTGAGGCTTCTTAGTGGTCTTATCCCTCATGTTTAGACCCTTTTTTTTTTAGATTATTTGTTTTATTTATTTTTATTTTTTGTTTTATGATTTTTTTACTGTTTTCTTTTTTTAAAAATATAAAAGTGTGAAAAAGAAACAAAAAGACAAAACTAAGGGAGACAAAACTAAGGGAGAGAGAGAGATGATGCTTGGCAGTGGAAGGGTTAATGGCCTGTTGCAAGGTGTTGCTAATTGCAACAACACAGAGAACACAGAGGCTTTTTAACCCCTCTGTGTCTCTGTGTCAGATGTTAAAAAATGCCTTTTAAACAAAACTTCAAATTCTTTTCCCCCCCCACTGCCTACAAAGATGTTACTTGTCTTCTCTCCCCCCAAAACATAAAACCCAACACCAAACAAACAAAACTTTAACAAAACCTGAAAAACTAGAGAGTTGAGCCTGACCCCCGGAAAACTAAAACTTAAATTAAACTAAGAAAAAAACCACAAAAACTCCCAAAAATGAATAACACCGTGCACAAAGTGCTTATAAACAGAAAGGTGTTAAAATAAAACTTGTATTTGAGGGACTAAGACCCTAAAAAGCCTTTTGTTTGGAGCTCAAGCATGCACACAACCTCTTGGCACAGTACTTGAAAGCAGGACACACACTATGGGTAGCGGTCAAGCAAATGAACTTTGATTGACGGTCAGTCAGGCAAATGCACTTACATTTAAGAAACAAAAAGTTTGGGTTTTTTAAATGTGGACTGTTGGTACCCCAACTAGACTGGATTGGTTGAACTTGGCACAGTACTTGTAAGCAGGACACACACTATGGGTAGCGGTCAAGCAAATGAACTTGGATTGACGGTCAGGCAAATGCACTTACATTTAATAAACAAAAAGTTTGTTTTTTTTAAATGTGGACTGTTGGTACCCCAACTAGACTGGATTGGTTGAACTTGGCACAGTACTTGAAAGCAGGACACACACTATGGGTAGCGGTCAAGCAAATGAACTTTGATTGACGGTCAGTCAGGCAAATGCACTTACATTTAAGAAACAAAAAGTTTGGGTTTTTTAAATGTGGACTGTTGGTACCCCAACTAGACTGGATTGGTTGAACTTGGCACAGTACTTGAAAGCAGGACACACACTATGGGTAGCGGTCAAGCAAATGAACTTTGATTTACGGTCAGTCAGTCAAATGCACTTACATTTAGGGAAAAAAAAAGTTTGGGTTTTTTAAAAGTAGACAACTAGTAAACAATATTATATTGTATGCGTTGTGCACACACAGTATAAGCTGTGAGCCTGACACACACTTGCAAGCAGGGGCTAGCAGGGAGACAGGCAAATGAAATTAGATTACACAGAAAAAAAAATGATGTTATAGCCCTAAAAAGGGCTTTTTGGGGTGCTGTGTTTACAGCAGAGATCTGATGAGTCCTTCAGCACTGCACTGGACACCGAATAAACTTGCCTAGCTATGGTTTTCCCTATTGATGCAGCATCATCCAAACTGTCCCTCCTCTCTGTAAGACTGCAAGTTAATTATGATTCCAAAATGGCTGCTGTCCATGAGGTAGATGGCTCTGGAATGGAGTGTATGCTGCTGATTGGCTGGAATGTGTCTGCTGACTGTGACATGCAGGGTCAAAGTTTGCTCAATGATAAAGTATTGGGGGCGGGTCGAATCTCGTATATGTTCGCTGTTAGCCGCGAACACAAACATGCTATGTTCGCCGAAAAAAGTCCGCCGGCGAACTATTCGCGACATCTCTATTAATGGGCAATAATTTCTTTCTGCAGGCAAGATTGTTTTAGACATGAAGGTCGGAGTGAGCTCCCAAACGTTCTCTTTTGTGACAGTATTGTTCATGCCCCAACGTCGGAGGCATCTACTTCCAACACAAATGAATGGCGGTCAGATTGTATCAGGACTGGTCTAGACGTGAACACTATTTTTAGTTTGCTAAAGGCTTCTTGAGCTTCTGGAACCCGAAAATCACGTATTACCACCTTTACAGATGAGAACAGTAGCGGTTCTGAGAATCCATGTATAAAATGCCTGTAATGGGCCGCAAAACCAATTAATCTCTATGTGCTCTTGAAATTGGTTGGTAGAAGTCACCCTAACACTGCTGCTACTTTAATAACATGTTGAAAGACAGCTTGAGCATTGCATAAATTAAAGGCTATTATGGTATATTCACCCATGTCCATCATGGGTATTGAATGCTGTTTTTCACTTGCCTCCTTCCCTATAGGTTCCTGGTACATCAAGCTAAGTGAAGATTTTGGAGTCACGGGTGTGATCTAATAATTCTCAAAATCAGTGGTAGGAGATTGCAATTCTTCACTGTTATCTTGTTCAGAATGATTTCAGAACTAGAGTGTCAATTTGAAGGTTGAGAATTTTGATCAAGAAGATTTCTCTTTATTTGCTCAAAGGTTGGTCTATTTCAATGATATCAAACATTATGGGGAGTCTGGTATATCCTAATGAGTGAGTTTATATTTATGGAAAGTCCCAGTCTGTAGACTGTCAATAAAGCCTCATTATTCCAGCCAAACTCAGTAGCCAGGATCAGAAAATCAATGTTATACTGTCCCACGGCGAGCTCCCCTGCTGTAGATGTAACAATGCATTTGCAGAGGCAGAAATTGGCCAGGGATGTCAAAAACATCCTTAAATTGAAATCCCCAGAGTGTTATTACCCAACTTCATCTGTAAACAAAGATACTACATATGCCAAGCGTGTGTGATAGGAAGTGAAATGTGCCTGCTGGAGCATCCATTGTATGGAGCAAATGAAATCTCAGCAGGCAGCTGGCTCATCAGAGCAGCATTGTGTAACTGTTAGGTCGGCTCTGAGCCACTATTGGAGAATTTATAGGCAACTGTGATCCTACCAATTGCACCAGAGCTGGATTAGGCGGATGGGCAGCAAGTGACTCCATTCATGCACATTGTGTTATGAGGGTCCCAGCGATTTGATCAAGCTTAGAGTCCATATTAGATGTGATTTTGGTTGGCATCTAGCTTATGACCAGATTAACATGACCGATGCCAACATTGTGTCTGATCCATCTGAAGCACTTGGGCTTTAAGGCCCTTCAGGAGAGATCCCTGCAAAGACAGGGCTTGGCTACTCCACCAAGATCCATTACTGGCCTGCTATAACTTTAGTGTTGTCTAGGTGAAACCTTCAGGGGTGAAGAACTAGACAATGGCAACAAGTGACAAGTCCAAAGGCAAAAGAATGGTCAGACAATGCACATCAATGTATGAGAACATAGTTAATTTGCTGCACTCATGGCTCTTAATATTTATACAGAAAGAAATGTTAATTCAAATGTAACTTTTATTAATTGTACATATATCTAAAAATGATAATTTATAGATATATGTACAATGACTAAAAGTTAAATTATTATAACCCCCCAAAAAAACACATGAGAAAAAAAAGAAGGAAATGTTTATTATTGTAATTATGGAGAAATTGTATTTGTAATATATTAATGACTAAACAAATTAATTTGTTATCTAATCTTAAAATATACATCAAAAGTACTGTTAAATATCAATTCAAATGTTTATTTCTAAACAAATGTATTTTAAATTTAAAGTGTGTTTCAGGGCTGTCTGGTTGAAACCCTTCAGAGGCGAAGAACCACAGGATGGCAAATCTGAAGTAACAAATCCAAGGGCACAGGCAAAAGAATGGTCAGACAAGCCAAAGATTAGAGACCAGCAAAATTCCAACCGGATCACTACCAGTCCAGGTTAGCAGGAAAATATCAGTCCAATAGGGAACAGGAATGGAGAAGGAACTGTAGCAAAACCGACCATGGAAGACACAAGAGCAACCAGAAGTACTCCCAGTCACATGAACCTGCAGCAGGCAATAATAGGATTTTGGAGATACAATAGTCTCATATAAGGTGTGATTGACTGGTAGAAATACTGGTGCTTAACAACAACAGCATTAAAAGCTAGGAGAGGTTCTTTTGACAAATCTGGTTCTAGAATACATAGCTGTAGCTGCCATGGCACAAGAGGAATGCCATTAAGGTGCATTTTGTTAATATATAAAGTAAAAAATTATGTGTTTTTCATAAAATCTACCTTATCTTTCATTTAGCCTCAGATGCTTGTATACTATAAATGCTTTAGTGAACACTATTTGTTTGTTTCATAATTTGCATTCTCCAGCAGCTCTCCTTATATAAGAATATATCAAATATCCCTATTTTAGGATTATTATACTTATGGATGTTCTGATCCTGAACACGTCCTAGTGAACAGCAACAGCAAGGGGTCAAAATAATGTAAAAAAGCATTGCTTAATATTGATTATTGAGAAAAAGCAAAAGGGTCAAGAGTAAAGCAGTAAGATCAAAATTTTCCATTTGGACCAAATGTTATCCATTCATCAGGCCTAATAATGAAAGGACTGGGAACAGTTAGTTACATCCAATTTAATTTGTTGAAAGTTCTGTGTTTAACGGTTCAGTTTGTTATTTATTTAAAGTGCCTTTAAATGCGCAGTGGTCGCTTCTAAAACAAGAAGAGAAAGGATTGTGTGTATAAAGTAACTGGCAGTGTTTGTTAAATATGTATATATGAGATATATGAGCGATAGGTGTCATAGTTCATAGATGCAAAGAAGAAATGCAATGTGAAGAGTACTTATTTATGTGTCATACAAAGAATCACAAGCATCACATTATGTGGATGGGCTGTATTAGGCAAAAGGTTTTTGAAGATGTCTGACACATTTAAATTTGCTTACGTGTAATTTTCATGACTGAATTATTAATGCTGGAGAATAGGAATCTAATTCCTTTTTCACCAAATCACATGCCCTCTTTTACAGAATTTTAGTTTGGTGCCAGCATGCAATCTTACAGGGATAAAACTATAACATTGACATAATTATGCTCTAAACAGTAATCTAACCATGAAAGGGTAATTAACTTGTATGGATTGTGTTGGCTCATGTATGTACATTACCTACTGGATATAGAGCTATGGAACATGTTGGCATTGTATATAATTTTTTGTATAAATAAAGAGTAGTAATGAGTTGATTCTTATCTGTTTTTGCTCTTTTAAGCACAATATAGTTATGGGTGGATGAGGTCTTGTGAAACATGAGTGATTTTAGCACCTAGTTCCATTGAATTTTAAACTATTGTATATTGCCTAAAATGGAATTAATTACACTGGTCAACAAAGATTTTGTCTCAGAGCAAATAAGGGTTGTGCTATATGTAATTCATCCCACTGATTTCAAAAATCGTCTCAAAATAACCAATAGTATTAAAGTCACGTCCTCTTTAATGTAATACATTGTGCTATATAACACATTCAAACAAAATTAAGAGATGTTAATTTTTCATAAGTAAAATCCTAGTATTATTTTTAATTGTTTTAATTTCTACTGATTAGTCAATGTAAAAAGGGCCCAGAGTAATTAACAGTTGAGTCATATTCTGTCATGTGATGCTCTTGAGGCATGATGAGTCACGGGTTTGCTTGTTTACTGTCAGCGCTCCTGGCAAATTGGTGGAAAGAGTTAGTTCTTGAAACATCTAATGCTGTGAGTATTTGTTATTTGTGTAGTTCTATGCACATTTTATGTTCATCATACGAAGTTGAACAATGCCAAGAAATTGTATTAATCAACCAGATCATTTTGCTACATTTGCAGTGAGGTGATATTTAAAAATCATAAGGGTGGTTTTACTCCACTTATTAAGAAGTGTTATGAGCTTTACTTTGGATGCAATGTCAGTGACCAAGAAAAAAGTTGTGTCCCTCATTTTTGTTGTCGTTCCTGTGTCAGACTTCTCATTAGTCGGTCACATGAATTTTGATGTTCCAATAATTTGGCGAGAACAAAAAGATCACTCCACATATTGTTACTTTTTTTCTTACAAACATTTCAGACATCAGTTCTAAATCAAAGCACACTGTGACATGTGCAAATTTACCATCTGCCATCAGGCCAGTGTTGCATACTGAAGAACTGCCTGTGCCAACGCCTCCAGAAGAAGTAATACTTAGTGATGATGAACAAGAAAAAATCCCTGTAGCGCATAGTGATGATGATATAAGGCTTGGTCAAACTTTTGAGGCTTCCTGTTCATCGTTACAACCACATTTTCAAGGAGATCTCAATGACCTCGTCCAAGACTTGAACCTATCTAAAACGCAAGTAGAACTTTTAGGCTCCAGGTTGAAAGGTTGGAATCTTCTCCGTAAGGAAACTAAAGTTTGTATTTTTAGCGATAGGCATGGTGACTTTAAGGATTTATTTTCCTTTGAAGATTAACTTGTTTTTTGCATTGATTTTTATTCTGTCATGGAAGCACTTGGTCATGAGTACAAAACAGAGGATTGAAATTTATTTATCCATTCTTCTATAGTTAGCTTGAAAGCTGTGCTTCTCCGCAAAGGAAATACTTTTCCATCAGTGCCACTAGCTTATGCTGCCAATATCAAAGAAACTTATGAGAGCATGAAAATCGTGCTAGAAAAAATAAAATATGAAGAATACATATGGAATATCTGTTGTGACATGGAAGTAGTCGCTCTTTTGCTTGGACTACTTGGTCACGCAAAGGACAGGTGTTTTCTTTGTGAGTAGAACAGCAGAGACCAAGAAATCATTACACTCCGAAACAATGGCCAAAACGAACATCACTAACTCCAGGACAGAAGAATTTTGTCAATACACCACTCATTGATCCAGAAACAGTGTATCTACCTCCACTCCATATAAAGCTTGGTGTTATGAAGAACATTGTCAAAGCGATGGATCGAAGTGGACCTAGATTTGCATATTTAAGAAAAATATTCCCAAGTATCAGTGATGCAAAGATCAAAGAGGTGTTCTTTGTAGGACCTCACAAAAGGGCAACTGAGTAAAGATGAGACGTCAATTGAACCAGGCTGAAAAAGCTGTGTGGAAATCTTTCAAGAGTGTTTGCCAGAACTTCTTAGGGAATCATAAGGCAGACAACTACAATGAAATACAGTAGTGGATGATCTTTTGCAATCTTACAAGACCATGGGATATAACGTGTTTGAAAATCAATTTCTTGGATTCGCACCTGGATTCCTTCCCAGTAATTCTTGGGGAAGTCAGCGATGAACATGGTGAGCGATTCCACCAGCACATTTCCAAAATGGAAAAGTTGTACCAGGGCAAGTGGAGTTCAGCAATGCTGGACCCTTAAGAGGGATGTACCTGAGAAAAAATACAGGAGAAATTCAATACTTCTACCTTTCATGGAGTTAGTCCTTTACTATGTATGTATTGCAAATATATGTAATACTGTAAACTTAAAATCACTGTCTCTCAAAATCCTTACGTGATAGAGAAATTCTAAAAATATATTTGTATTCAGCACAAAAAAATACTATAAAAAGTAACATTTTGTTGACCAGTGTTATAGGATATTATTGGGGAAATTAAGATCTTTGTATAATAAACATTGATTAAATAACAGATCAAGAGAGCCATAGCAAAATAAATGGAAAGTATTAAATACATTTGTTGATTGTATAAAGTATAATAGTGTTTGCAATGTAGCTTGTAAAATATACTAGGTGAACATTAAACTCATGATTAGCCTTGGTCAACAGTGTTACTACCAGTCACCATGGCAAATATCGTTGAAAAAAACTGAAATTCATTATAAAAAGTGATTAATAAGGAAACTTATAAGGTTAGTTGATATTTAGATTCAATTGGTAAATTGAGAGATACTTGAGAGAATTGTATTGGTTAATCATGTAATACCTGGTAACATGTAATCTGCTTAATGACAAATCTAAAACAACTAGAATATTGCCCGTCAAAAAATGACGGCAATGAAATTGTAAGGTAGCTAATGCTGTTTGGTGTATAATACTGAAATATGTAATAGATTACTAAATGAATATACTTTACCTATTTTGAAGCATTGTGTTGAAGAGCTGGCAATCTGTTTTGATGTTGCTGGAGCATTAGTGGTGTGGAGCTGCTGTGTAAGCGTGATGAATGTGTGCACTGTGTGGTATGAATATCTGTAGGTCGTTTGTGGCGTTTTGCGAGTTTCTTGTGTTGTTTTGCGAGTTTAGAGTGCTGTAGCCTCGTTTTCGTTTTGTTCGGCGGCCATTTTTTCTCTCGCTTACAGTTTTTTTTAGTCTCTAAACTCTTTTATTTCGAGTAAAATGAAGGTCTAAGTGGCATTTTTGAGGTCCTGGGTGCTCCCTCTTGGTGTAGGTTTTTATGTATGTGCTGTGTGTATGTATTGGGTTTTACATTTTGTAATGTTCGCGAGTTGCGTCCGAGTGTTGCGAGGCCGTAATGTGTGTGTCGTGCTCTTTGGGTTGCGACGTGAACTTTGCGAGGGTCGCAGTTGCTGGCATGGAGCGCCTTCGGCACTCCATGCCAGCAACTGAGGCCCTCGCTTCGCGAGGGTCCTCAGTTGCTGGCAAGGAGCGCCTTCGGTGCTCCATGCCAGCAACTGAGACCCTCGCCCAGTGCCCTCGCTTTGCGAGGGCCTTGGCTCGCTGTGCGAGCCAAGGCCCTCGCTATGCAAGGGCCGTGACTCGCGTAGCGAGCCCGCGGCCCTCGCTTTGCGAGGGCACTGGGCGAGGGTCTCAGTTGCTGGCATGGAGCGCCTTCAGCGCTCCATGCCAGCAACTGAGACCCTCGCCCAGTGCCCTCGCAAAGCGAGGGCCGCGGGCTCGCTGCGCGAGCCAAGGCCCTCGCTACGCAAGGGCCGCGACTCACTACGCGAGCCCGCGGCCCTCACTTTGCGAGGGCCTTGGCTCGCTACGCGAGCCCGCAGCGTTAGCAACAACTCGTATGCTCACAACTATATATATGATAACTTCTAATATATCTTTCTTAAAATGTTAACATGCAACAAAGGCATTTTGAATTTTATGGTTCCCTGAAAACTGCCTGCACATAATGGCTTGCACTAATGCATCATGTTCATGATGATAGTTTTAAATGAGTATTGCTTGTGATTCAGTATCTAGCATATTTTTAATAGTTTATTAGGCAACTGTACAGTATACCTTTCAATGCTAGTACAACAAGTACATGGTGTATTCTGTGCTGCCTTGGGTTACATCAAGCTCCCTTTTAATTCTTGGATCAAACTAATTTCTGTTGGATTTTATTTCCCTGCAAACATAATTGTTGTAAAGTACTCACATTTTATGCTACTTGCATTTGTTTTATTCTAATTAGCACATTAGCTTTACTCTCTTGTTTGCCCACTAGGGGTATGCACTTTTACCAGACATTTTACTTACTAATCACAACCATCATTGGCAATTAACTTATGATGTTGTTTTCTTGAGCAAACAATAAAAACAATTTGTGAACACATATCAATGTACACCTGCATATAACATTCAGAATAATTTGCCCATATGACTTGTCTTCCAACCATAATAATGGTCAATTATTTGTCTAATTGATATTTTGAAAACCAAAGCTTGATAATGAGCAAAATGTTGTTAGAAAGAAAAAATGAACACAATCCTTACATTTTTCACTTTTATATACAATAATTTACTACAGGCATCCATTTTCTTTAAAACAACTTCTTGCAGACTACTCACGGTAGAGGGAATCCCAGAGAATCCCCTGCCCCGCTCACTCCCCTCTTGCCCACTTCCCCATTTAAATCTCATTACCCTACCAAATCACCCCACCTAAACTGTTAATCCCCAGGTTTGTAAAGGACCCTCATTTCCCATATAAGTTAAGCCTTGCCGTGTGGGTCCTTATCAGACCTCCTTGCATCTAAACTTAACCCAGATTAGACCCCCGCTTCATTTAAAGAATTAACTCCACACTGTGGGGGTCTGGACAGACCCCCATTCTGACCTAATTTAACCCCTATACATTACAAAAATATAAAAAATAATCACAATTTAAAATAAAAAAAAATATTAAAATAAAAAAGAAATTAATCCTGTATAATAAAATTTTAGCCAATTAGAATGCTCAAAAACACTATTTAAGCCGCCGAAAGCATGGCAATCACCATTGAGGCAGGTGAGCTCCATTAGATTAGTTAATCGTTTTCCACTCTGTTACTTTGAAAGAGGGACTTTACTAAGGAACAAAGAGCCTTGTTATAAGCTATCTTGGTAGCAACTTTGGCCAGTGTATTTCCATTACAGGTCCCTTATCTTTCAAGTTTGATTCTATGGCATAAATTCAATTTGGGGTGTGTATACGTATAGGACTTTTCATGTTTTGGTGCACACTCATAATTGAGCAATTCCTCTAAGCAAAGACACAGTACTGCAGAATGGGACAATGACTACCCCCCTATTATGGGTCTTGAAAATATTCATTTTTAATAGTTAAGAGGTAATAATTTTCCATACATTTTGTCCTCTTTTAACTTGTGTGTTAATCCTGGATTTTTTAACCAGTTATTATTTTCACCGTTTTATTTATAGAACCATTAAAATTGTATTAATTGTCAAATATATTCCCTATTGGTACAAAATAAATATTTTTTAGAGCACTAGGTTTTTCTATGAAGAGCCTAGAAGATGAGGAGCAATAGGCTTCGATCAAGACTGAAGACTACCAGAACCTCTTGGATAGTCAGCCACGTCCAGGGCAGGATTGAGGACCAGAATGATCCTGAGGCCTAGGTAAGTATTATGAATTAATTTTATTGTACAGGTATAATATCTTTTATTTTAATATTTTTTTATTTTAATTGTGAATTATTTTTTTATTTTTTGTAATATTTTAATATTTTTGGTAAATGTTGGTTTAAATTTTTTGTAATTTACGGGGCTTTGCTATTTTTTATGTATTTTTATTTATTAGTTTATTTTGGAGGGTAATGTTAAGGTGTTGACTCCCATAGCACTTCATGTAGCTGTATGTAGTGGTCAATTAGTATACCATGGGGGTCTGTATAAGGCCATTCAGGACATCTGTGGCAAGGGTTAACTATTTAGGTACTGCAGGGGACCTTGGTGGACCCCTGCAGCATCAGGGTTAATATTAGGTGCCATAGCTGTCCGATAGGGACCCATGTGGAAAGGATTAACTTATAGATGTATAAGGTTAACAGTTGCCATGGTGGTCTCAATGGACTCCCATGGTTATGTAGATGGAGTGATGGGGTTAGGGGATGGGGTTTGAGCGAGTACTCACAATATTTAAAAATAAAATCAGGGATTTTAGGAGTTGTGAGACCCAAGTAATTTAAGGTTTGGAATTGAATAAACAACTCCTAAAATACCTGATGTGGAAAAATCAATGCAGTATTTGAGCCCCTATTCTATTACTGACTCTATTCTATTACTGACTCAAACCCATAATTTTTTGCTGTGGTTGTTTTTTTTTTATCTAAATGTTTAGATGCATTCTATTGACTCAAACCAGTAATTTAACTCTTACAGCCTCCACAAGTAAACCCTGCCATTTTAAATAGGATTTCAGGGGCGTGATCATATGATCTGACACTATTTAGGCAAGCCCGTAATTTACTTCTTAGACACAGCATAAGTAAATGAGTCTGTCATCATAACGTCTGTAAAATTGCATAACCTTGCAATCGGAGGCTGCAAATTAATTAGTGAAAACAAGGACACTGTAAGTCTAATCAGAAATCCCATAAAGTTAAATAACCTCAAGAAGGGATAAGTTTAAAAACACAGTTTTATTTAACATATTAAAATATTCCAATGACGACGTTTAAAATATAAAATATATGATTTTGTTTCCTAACTTTAAAACCCTAACCATAGTTGCTATACATTTCCTCAACCTTCATAACTCCAAACCACAATTGGAATGCTGGGTGTTACAACAAATAAAGTTAGGAATTAGAAGAGGAGATGTTGAGAAGGAACTTTGAAAGGCCGAGACAAAGTGGATCATACAACTTAATACCTTGATGCCAAAAGGCCTTAATGAGAACTGAAACTTTTTGGTTTATTCTTCATCTTCACATCTCCAAAAAATAAATTTCCCTACCCATTATTGTTATTTGGTCCTATTTTATTTTTATTACTTATAAGAAAGTATTGGAACACCTCAGAAAAAGCCATTATTGTTATGTGCATACTATTTTTGTAGATATATAAAAAAAAATTTGATGGAGGATTTCTATTTCTATAACTTTTTTTCTAATATACTTTCCACTCTTAAAATAGCAAAAATGCCATCTTTTACCATATTTGAGATACACCACTTATAGTTTTTAATGATTTTTGAAAAATACCTTGGGCCTCATTCTATTATCGGCCGTAGCAGATGCAGGGCCGCAAGGACCGGCGCAAGCTATTTGCCTATTCTATTCCCTTCCGGCCGGGGATTCCGGCAGGCTTCAGGCTGGCGCCTTGCTATCCCTTGCGGCCGCACGCGCCAGAGGAAAGCCTTTGATCTTAAACGGCCGCAAGAGTTTCGGCCGTAAGAAAATCATGGTTGCTATTCAATTGCTCCGGGAACCCTCTCTGCAAGGCTAAAACCGAGCCGCAGCTTACTTGCAGGAAAAAGGTCCCGCACGCACACAATTAAGCACATTATAAAGCCATAATAAAGAATAAAGCCATCCTGCACTCTGAGGAGACTATAAAGTGATTGTAGGTGTTAGCATTAATAGCACAACATTCCCCTACACTAAAATCCGTAAATAAATTTTATTTTAATTTATGTCACATATCCATGTAAAAAGTCCAGAGGGCTTGGAGCACCTCAGACCCGCCCACGCTGCGGCCAGAAAATAAACAGTTAATGTAATCTCGGATTTGGGCTGATGTGCAAGCTTGAGAGGGGGTTGCTATTAATCCTCATGTCCCTAATTATGATCCCTAGCTTTTACAGAGCTTTACAGTTCCGTCTTGAATTTATTTTTGCATTTAAAGATTTCTGAGCTTACGGCCGATTGCAAGATATACGGCCGGCCGTAAGGGTATAGCCTTGCGGCGCCGTATAATTGAATTGCAAGGTAACGGGAGCCCCGCAAGGAATCGCAGCTTTGCGCCCGATTTACGGCCGATAATAGAATGAGGCCCCTTATCTTTGTGCCTCTTCTTTTTTGTTTTTCCTAAAGAGGTATATAGCCAGATAGTATTTCTGGTTTTAGCGATATTGATGGATTATAAACCATATGATATAACAGGGGAATAATAAAAATTTAAAGGTGTAGTCTAGAATTGAATGTTATCTAATTTATTGTGTAATAGGATCCAAATAATGTGGTAATAAAATTATGAACGCACACATCATTAGTGGTCATGATTGGATTTTTTAAGGTATTAATAATAGGGCCCAGATGTAGGTGCCCCTAAATGTTATGCCCTGTGGTTTATATCCATGAAACTATTTATTTATAATAGTTATCTTTCTTGAAAATCCTATAATCTAATTATTTCCATAATTGTGAAAGTTAGATTAAAATCCATATTCCCACAAAACTGTGAATATTTTTGCTGATTGTTCCTTTATATCATGGTATTTAACATATATATGTCCACTTATCATGAATATTGATATAATTAATAATATTTATTATTACATTACTTATTGAAAGAAACCCTTTCCTGTTAATTTATGGTACATGACTCAAATAATAAATTGTGACTTTTTCTTTTTTATTCCTTAGTAATAATATGCGGATCAAAAAGTAACCACCACTCTGAGATATAAAACACAAATTGGGAAATGAAAATATGCAGGATTGCAGTGATGCTTCATGGATTGTTCTATCTGTAAAGAGAGAGAATAAAATGTTAAAATGGACCTTAAACATTATCATTATTGACCAAGGAATACTTACCACCTGATATTTAAGAAGTCATCATACCCTCTACTTCCTGAGGTCTTGAGAAAGCGTTTATTGCGAAATGGGCGTTGACCAGATCTGGACGCTCCCCTGATGATGTCAGACACCGACTAGCCTCCTCATGGATCGCGAATCGTGGATGTTGAGTTGATTTGACTTAGCTATTGCTGTAACCAACCCTATGTACTTTACAATAGAATTATTCAAAAGATAAGTTATATTGTTACCACGGATATGTACATTGAATACTGTGTCTATATGTTGCACATAGTGTGATTAATGCATAATTGATATATGTTACTAAATATTGTATCCTATATTGTGTGTTACATTGTCTAATTGGCAAGATATAACATGGCAAACAACCCTCTTAGATATCATTTTCTCATACTGTGTATTATACTGTTCATTACTAATAGGTTATTAATAAAATTAACTACTTAGTAGCATAGATATAACATGGGATGATAACCTTTTTTATTTTTTTTTGGGATGCTACTATTTTGCCCTCATAATATTCAAAGCTCAATTTTTCTAAGCACTATTTTAGCACAAATATAATATATTGAGAATATATATCTAGGTCACCAAACAAGACATATTCTATTATTTGCCTGAGATAAGTGGAGCTAGACCTCCTAGCGCGTTACCAACATTAGTCACCTTTTAAAAACGGATCATATCCGCTTTCATATAATCACTAAGCACTTTTTAGAAGTATATATTTTTACATATTTATCTTTCTCTTTAATATTTTTTCAGCACTCAGCATTTTTTTCTATATGAATGTGACATATGAGAGATACCTTCTGGGCGCTTTTGCTCAATTTACTCAGTAAATAATGGTCTGTTGGGTTACAATATCATTATTAATATCATATTTGGGATATAAACAACATCATCAGGGAAAAGCCTAAATATATTTTATATTTTAAACATTGTGATTGGAATATTTTAATATTTAATATGTTAAATAAAACTGTGTTTTTAAACGTATCCCTTTTTAAGGTTATTTAACTTTATGGGAATTCTGATTAGACATAGCGTGTCCTTTTTTCTCCTTGTTTTCATATACTGGTAACACAACTCTATTCAGACAGTTTTCATTACTATTACTATTTTAAGATTAAGAAACTTTCCCTATATACAGTATCTGTTTTCTGTTTGTTTAAGTTTGCAAAATAATTAGTGCCAATAAGTAATTGTTGCTGATTGGGCTCACATATTACTCAGAAATAACATAAAAAAAAAAAATTGCATATGTGTGGGTTTGAGACTGTTCTGCAATCAATTCTAATGTGTTTCCATGCCTTCCCATGCTTTTAAAGTACATTAGTGTGTGTTTAATTGCGGCTAGGGCTCCAATAATTGTTTGCAAGTCCTATTTAGTGCTCAGACAAATTGACCAATAGAATAGTGCATTTTATCAGCTCTGGCTTGCCATAGTCATGATGGGTAGTTTTCTCCCAATTATGTTGTGATAAAGGGGAATTGAACAAGACTCTAACATGGCATATTCCACAGCAACATAATTGCATATAAAAGTAATAAATTAGATGCTGTATTCTTTTTTTACATTCTAAAAACATGTTGCCTATTTTTAACTGTAGTTCTTTAAAAGGAACTATTTTAAATTTGACTACAGTGGTCCTTTAAACCTTTTCAGCATCAGGCGGTCAGTACATTTCCCTTTCCTAGGAGGCAAAAAGTTTTTGAAATATCTTGCTATTAATCTGTTTAGTTGCAGTTCCTGCCAACTGATTTATGTCTATACAGTTATGCTCATAAGTTTGCATACCCTGGCAGAAATTGTGAAATTTTGTAATTTATCTTGAAAATATGACTAATTATGCAAAAACATGTCTTTTATTGAAGGATAATGATCATATGAAGCCATTTATTATCACATAGTTGTTTGGCTCCTTTTTAAATCTTAATGATAACAGAAATCACGCAAAGGGCCCTGATCAAAAGTTTACATACCCTTGAATGTTTGGCCTTGTTACAGACACACAAGGTGACACACACAGTTTAAAATGGCAATTAAAGGTTCATTTCCCCCACCTGTGGCTTTTTGAATTGCAACTTGTGTCTGTATATAAATACTCAATGAGTTTGTTAGCTCTCACGTGGATGCACTGTACAGGCTATATACTGAGCCATGGGAGCAGAAAATAACTCAGAAAAAAACTCAAAAGAGTGTGTAACAAGGTAATTGAACTTCATAAAGATAGAAAAGGATATAAAAAGATTTTCAAAGCCTTAAAAATGCTAGTCAGTACTGTTCAATCACTTATTAAGAAGTAGAAAATTAGGGGATCTCTTGATACCAAGCCAAGGTCAGGTAGACCAAGAAAGATTTCAGCCACAACTGCCAGAAAAAATGTTCGCAATACAAAGAAAAACCACAGGTAACCTCAGGAGAAATACAGGCTGCTCTGGAAAAAGACGGTGTGGTTGTTTCAAGGAGCACAATACAACGATACTCGAACAAAAATGTGCTGCATTGTCGAGTTGCCAGAAAGAAGCCTTTACTGTGCCTATGCTACAAAAAAAGCCCGGTTGCAATATGCCTGACAACACCTTGACACGCCTCACAGCTTCTGGCACACTGTAATTTGGAATTAGGAGACCAAAATAGAGCTTTATGGTCAAAACCATGAGTCCTATGTTTAGAGAGGGGTCAACAAGGCCTATAGTGAGAAGATTACCATCCCCACTATGAAGCATGGTGGTGGCTCCCTGATGTTTTGGTGGGGTTTGAACTTTAAAGGCACAGGGAATCTTATGAAAATTGACGGCAAGATCCAGGTTGATCCTCCAGTGGTTACAGCAGAAAAAGGTGAAGGTTGTGGAGTGGCCATCACAGTCTCCTGACCTTAATATCATTGAGCCACTCTGGGGAGATCTCAAACGTGTGGTTGATGCAAGACGACCAAAGATTTGCATGACCTGGAAACATTTTGCCAAATCGAATGGGCAGCTATACCACCTGCAAGAATTAGGGGCCTCATAGACAACTATTACAAAAGACTGCACGCTGTCATTGATGCTAAAGGGAGCAATACATAGTATTAAGAACTAAGGGTATGCAAACCTTTTTTTTCTTTGTTGCCATATTTTGTTTTATGATTGTGCCATTCTGTTATAACCTACAATTGAATATGAATCCCATAAGAAATAAAAGAAATATGTTTTGCCTACTCACTCATGTTTTTTATACAAATGGTACATATATTACCAATTCGCCAAGGGTATGCAAACTTTTGAGCACAACTGTATATAGAAAATATATCTTGTTTTATTCTAGTAGAACTTTAGTTATTTTGTATGTTTCTCATCTTGGTAGTTTGCACAATGTAAAAGAAAAAAAATAATGTGCTTTTAATAAACCTTTTAATAAAGCCAATACATCACTGAAAGTGTAGCTGATATTCAAATTTTTATGAGTATGCTGATATTAAATTTAGGCAACCTTAATTTCTGACCTTTTCTGGCCACTTTATACAAAACATATGTCTAAAGAAATTAGTCTATCCCTGAACATCAACGTATTCCTAAAAATGTATATATTTTACACAAGTACAGACACTAGAGAAACAGTCTTGAATTTCAGAATTTCTCTGCTTGCCCTGTACTAGAAGCTACATCACATGATTATGAGAACCAGTATGAGGTCACTGGCCATGCAGTATGCATTAGAAGAAGATTTACATCTTGCTGTCTGCCCACTTCATGGTGATACTCTCTGATGGATTTAAAGGTACATGCCAGTGAGCTGGGTTATGAATGCATCTGGTAGAGGGGAATTAGTAGTGTATGATTACATTTATTTGCATGCACTATGTTTTTTTAGCATTGCATTAAAAAAACTGTTGCAGGTGATGTTTAAACCCCCAGAATTGAGCAGACTGCTGAGAGGGTTAATTTTTGTAAAAGTGTACTCTGTCCATGTTAGCATGCCCAGGTTTGCAGCCAATCAGCAATGCTGTATGCAGTCTGCTACACTGAGTCCTTAAAAGACTATAAATCGACATTCAAGTAAAAATGCTTGAGCGGTTACACGGTTGTTCTTTAGACATACACCCTCTCTTTGATACATTCTGAAAAAATTATAATTGTACTGAAACCAAATATTTCAGCTTCTTCTTCCTATTCTAATTTATCTTTTAGGCGATTGAGCAGGTATGCTTTATTTATGGTCTTGCAATGACCTGCAATGTTTTCTGCTCATGTGTTTCTCTGTGAGTGAGTGCATGCAATACACTAAGGGCCTCATTCTATTATCGGCCGTAAATCGGCCGTAAGGCTGCGATTCCTTGCGAGGGTTCAGTTAACTCGCGATTCTATTATACGGCCCCGCAAGGATCTCCTTTTACGGCCGGCCGCATATCTTGGAACCGGCCGTAATCTGTGAAATATAAAAACTGAAAAATAAATTCAAGCCTGCACTGTACAGCTCTGTAAATGCTAGGGATCATATTGGGGGACATGAGGATTAAAAGGAACCCACTCTCAAGCTTGCACATCTGCCCAAACCCGAGTTCAAATTAACTGTTTATTTGCCGGCTGCGGCGTGGGTGTGTCTGAGGTGCTCCAAGCACTCTGGACTTTTTACATGGATATTTTACGGATATTAAAAATAAAATATTTTACGGATTTGAGTACAGGATAATTATGTGCTATTTTTTCTAACACCTAAAATCCCTTTATAGTCTTCTCAAAGTGCAGGATGGCTTTATTTGAGCTATTTTATGTGCTTAATTGGTGCTAGCGAGACCTTTTTCCTGCAAGTAACTGCGGCTCGTTTTTAGCCTTGCAGAGAGGTTTCCCGGAGCAATTGAATTGCAAATCTCTTGCGGCCGTTTTAGATCAAAGGCTTTCCTCCGGCGCGATCGGCCGCAAGAGATAGCAAGGCACCGGCCGCAAGCCTGCCGGAATCCCCGGCCGTAAGGGAATAGAATAGCCGAATAGCTTGCGGCCGGTCCTTGCGGCCCCGCAACGGCTGCGGCCGATAATAGAATGAGGCCCTAGGGCTGGGAGAGATCTCAGTGGCAATTTACTGGGGCCGGGGGAGGTAATGGGGCAATTCACTGGGGCTGGGAGTGGTGATGGGGCAATTCACTGGGGCTGGGAAATATCACAGGGGCAATTCACTGGGGGAGGGGAGGTGATCGGGTAAATCGCTGGGGGGGTTACATGGGCAAATCACTGGGGCTGGGGAAAGTTTCACCTGGGATGGAGATAAAACAAGTAGTGAATGAAGGGACACAGACCTTGTTCTGGGTATTACAGAAATGTAAAGGAAAGCTGCAGCTCAATTCACAGACCAAAAATATGCAATATATTATGTATACTAATTTTCCCTGGAATTTTCAGGTGGTGCCAACATTGATAGAAAATAGTTTGCAAATGCAAGAAATTCAGCAAACTTTAGTGTAACTGTTTAAATGTTTATTTTGTTTTTTTTGCATGCAATTTTTTTTTCATACACTACTAATTCTCCTCTAACAGATGCATTCATAATCCAGCTCACTTGCATATACCTCTAAGGAATGAGATAGGTCAATATGGTAGCTCTCTAGAGATGAGTAGAAGGATATTTAAAAAATAACAGTATTCATTCATAACTTTATCTAATTGAGCTAATATGGCTTTTATTATAAAACTAGCGACTTGCCCGTCAAAAAATGAGGGCAATGAGATGTGTATGTTTGGAAAGTTGTTTAGTTATTAATATACGTATTTGACACTTGTAAGGTTTTAGTTATGATGAAATAAGTACTACTGTGATATTAAACATGTTTATTTTTGTAAAATGTTCTTTTGTTGAACATTAACTGTTAAAGCATTTTGTATTAAAAGTATTAACATTTCAATGTAAGAACAGTTGAACTTAAAATTAATCAGTATTGTAAACTTGAGGTAATGGTTTTGTAACATGCACGTTCTATCTCAAGAATTGTTAACTTAAATATACATTGAATCCAGAGGAAGGCAAACAGTAAAAACCCTTCTTGAAACGTAGCCAATTGTATCAGAGAGAGTAAAAAATAATTCCTTCCTGACCCCATTAACTGGCGATCAGATTACTCCCTGGATTAATGTTTAACATAAAAGACAACATTTACATTGTGACTTAAAAAGTGGTTGAGCTCTTAACATGAACTGTAATATGTCTAAGTAAGGAACTTGAAAGTATATTTTTTGAAACTTGAACTTTCTTATCTGTCTAAGTAAGGAACTTGATAATATATTTTTAAAACTTGTAACATTAGAAACAGTAACATAGTTAATTAACATTTTAACATAATTTGTAAAAATAATGCAAGGCAAGTGTTTTCTGAGGCTAATCATCCATAAACAGTACTTCCATTAATTATGACTGAATTGTTTGTTGATTTGTATTTTTCAATGGTTGACCTTTGTTGCTGTAGTAATTGTTTTAAATTGCACATATAGTTTGGTCTGTGGAAAAGTTGTTCTCTAAAAAGAGATTGCAAGAACAGTGGCGGCTGGTGACTTTTCAAGTTGGAGGGGCGACAGGGCGAAACATAGCCACTCCCCCTTTTCAAACCACACCCATTTTTATAACTCCTCCCCCTGACGTCATAATGACCTTTATAAGCCCCGCCCAATGACCTTATGCTTGTAAAGCCCATTGAAATACATAATCTGCAATGCAGAAATGTCAAGAAGTAAAGTAACAATGTGTTAAATTCATTGGTATACAATATAGATTGAAAAAACTCATGTGACAAGACTACAGCAATATCATAATTGCACCTATACGTATTAACAGAAAAATTAAAGGAGTGACACCTACCATTAGTCGGCTCTTCTTCTCAGGGTATTCACGTTCATTAAGTTGACTAATGAGTAGAAACAAATCTGCAGCCACATAGGGTTTGCACCTGGGGTTGAAAGAAAACAAGCAAATCAATCATACCATTCAAGAACAAAACCATACTTAAAAAACATTAAACGACCAAGTGGAACCATATAGGCCCCAAACATACCTTAGAAGACCAAGTGTGACTATATAGGCCCCAAACATACCTTAGAAGACCAAGTGTGACTATATAGGCCCCAAACATACCTTAGAAGACCAAGTGGGACTATAGGCCCCAAACATACCTTAGAAGACCAAGTGTGACTATATAGGCCCCAAACATACCTTAGAAGACCAAGTGGGACTATAGGCCCCAAACATACCTTAGAAGACCAAGTAAGACTATATAGGCCCCAAACATACCTTAGAAGACCAAGTGTGACTATATAAGCCCCAAACATACCTTAGAAGACCAAGTGTGACCATAGGCCCCAAACATACCGTAGGAGACCAAGTGTGACTATATAAGCCCCAAACATACCTTAGAAGACCAAGTGTGACCATAGGCCCCAAACATACCTTAGAAGAACAAGTGGAACTATATAGGCCCCAAACATACCTTAGAAGACCAAGTGTGACCATATAGGCCTCAAACATACCTTAGAAGACCAAGTGTGACCATAGGCCCCAAACATACCTTAGAAGATCAAGTGGGACCATATAGGCCCCAAACATACCTTAGAAGACCAAGTGGGACCATATAGGCCTCAAAACATACCTTAGAAGACCAATCAGCACTGCATAGGCCCAAACCAGTGGATCTTGGGATTCAAGAAAACAACAACATTTCACTTCTGTTTAGACAACACAATAATCAATGTCAAACAAACACGTTGAATTAGCATATGGATAACCATATGAGCAGTAACGCCACGCCAAGGCTTCAACAATTGTTACTGACCATTCACACACCTTTCATAGCTCCTTCAATATGCACACCCACACACCATTCATACTTTACTTACCACTAGTTATTTTTGGTAGTGAGGTGGTGCCATTTCTGAGAACTTTACGTACCCTTGAAGGTGCCTCCAATTCCTTCAAACCAATGCATTTAACCGCTACAGGGCCATGGTGCTTTTTAATTACTTTTTTGATCATCTTCAATGTGGAGAAGCATCTTTCTGGTTCTTTAGTAGTCTTCGTTGTTGTAAGCAGGATTCCTTATAGCTTCACTCACTCTGTTAAATTATGTAGATTAAATTGATGCTAAAGTTGCTGCAGAGCAACAGCACTTGTACAGACATGGAATTCTTGCTTCCTGTACACAAGTGACAGCTACCCTTGGAAGTGCCTCCAATTCCTTCAAACCACGCCAAGGCTTCAACAATTGTTACTGACCATGCACACACCTTTCATAGCTCCTTCCATATGCACACCCACACACCGTTCATACTTTACTTACCACTAGTTATGTTTGGTAGTGTGAGGTGGTGCTGCTTAACGCAGTTTATCTTTGCACACCTTGGGGGTATGCATTCTTCTTTGCTTCAATCACTTGTATTTTAATTTTGCACGGCGATCTTTCAAAGAAGAAAACTTCTCAATGGTTTTTTCATTGAAGTCTGGGATCTCGGAAATCAGTTGCTTTTCCATTGAGAGCATCGCCAATGCATTCAACCGCTCCAGGGACATGGTGCTTCTTAAAAAGGTTTTTATCCTCTTCAATGTTGAGAAACATCTTTCTGATTCTGCAGTAGTCATTGGTGTTGTAATCAGGATTCTTAATAATTTTACTGTCTCTGTGAAATCATTCTGCAGATTAAATTGATGGAAAAGTTTGTGCAGAGCAACAGCACTTGTACAAGTATGAAACTCTGTCTTCCCATACAGAAGTGACAGCTCAGTGCGTAATTGTTCCTTCTTCAGTATTGGATATGCTTGCACGGTGTCTTCCAGAGCTTGGGTTGGAAAGCAAGTGTCATGGGTTTTATACAAGTCACTTTGAACAAGTTTGGCACTGACTAGGTGATTTGAAAATGAAAAACGTTCTTTTGCATGAACCACCACTATGTCACATACCTCTCTTGAAAGTTGTCTCAAGGTTGAGATCTCCGCACTCCGTCTGTTGACTGTTAGATCGCTCGGCAAACTTGCTTCTATCTCTTCCACAGAATTACGGATTTTCTGGATGCTGGCGACAAAGTCTTCTGTGACTTTTTTGATATAAACAGTATCCGTGTCTCGCTTCTGAAGCTGACTATAGAGGATGTCTACATGTGGCATTATTAAATGAAATAATTTAAGGAAGTAAAGGAACTCCCTGTCTTCCAGCATTCCAATGAAACCTGCGGCTTCCCGTATAGATGTTGGATCAAAGTTTAGACATGCTTCAATTGTCTGGAAACACTCAAGTAGCGCATCTCTGTTCTCGTAGATCACGTTCACGGTCCTAACGTTGAAGTTCCATCGTGTCGGTGCACCTCTTGGAAGTCTTCTACCAACTACCTCTGGAGAGCGTGAAAAAAAAGATGGTATGCCGCCTATGTTTGAAAAAAAAACTCTAACTCTTCCAATCCTTGAAACTGCTTTCTCCATTATTAGGTTCAGTTGGTGAGCATAGCAATGGACGTAGTGTGCGTTCGGGTACACGTCTTTTATTTTTCTTTGAACTCCTCCTTGATCTCCACGCATCACACTGGCACCCTCGTAGCTTTGAGCTATGAGTTTCTTCTTGTCTTCTGGCTCTGGGAGAACAGTATTCAGTGTTTCCAGCACAACAGCAGCAATGGAGTCTGCATCCGTTGATTTCATTTCCGTGAAGCCATCAAATCTTTCCACCACTTGATGCTTCTTGTCAATGTAGCGATAGACTACAACGCACTGTGTCCTAGCGGAAATATCGGTTGTTTCATCCGCTTGGATTGCCACAAACTGGGCTTCCTTAAGCTCTTGGTGAATCACTTCCTTTATAACTTCATGCATGCAGTCCAGTAGCTCATTCTGCACGGTTTTGGAAGTGCCCTTAAACACAGTTGCAGTCTTCAAATGCTGTTCCATTGCACTATCGATACTGCCAACCAAATCCACCAGGCCTCTAAACACTCCTGGATTTAGCGATGTTTCACTCTCGTCGTGTCCTCTTAATGCCAGTTCAAAAGCGCCACAAAAGCGAACACAATCAATTATCTTGGAAAGGATGTACCGGTTCTTAGCCACTTCTTCGTTGTGTTTTTGAATGCTGACTTGGTATCCTTGGTCCAGTTGAACAGCAATGTTCGCCTGTCCAAGCATCTCAAACTTGATCCTGTTATCCAAGTGAGCTTTAGAACTTTTGTGTTTTGCCAATTTGTCAGCTAGATGTTTGACGTCAGTCACTCCAGTTTTGGTCCAAGCAGCGTCACCACCAAATAGGATGCATGGGAAACAATATAAGGACTTCCTAGAAACACTTCCAGAAAGCCAGTCGTTCTTCTTGTACCATTCAGTATTGAAATTACGGACATATTGCTTCCCTCTATCTCTTGCGATTTGCTGCAGATTTATCTCTGGTTGGTCAGCTCCTAACCGTTTTACTTCCACCTTCTCCTCATAGGTTAGGGTGCCGAAAGGCTTCACAAGTAGAGAGTCAATAGTATTCATTTCTGATATTGATACCAATAAAAGAAAGAGATCACGGTATATTAATTTATATTATGTCACAAAATTACTTTAAAATAACAGTGTGTTGATTTCATTGGTATACATTACAGATTGCAAACCCTCATGTGACAAGACTACATCAACATCAAATTTGCACCTATACACATGGACAGAAAATTAAAGGCAATGATACTCACCAACAGTTGACTCTCCTTCTCGGGGTATTCACGTCCAGTAAGTCAACCAACGAGTCCAAACAAATCTGCTTTCACAGATAGTTTGCACCTGGGGGGTGATAGAAAACAAAAAAAAAAACATTAGAAATCTCAAGACCCAAACCGTAACTTTTAAAACCTTAAAAGACCAAGTGTGACCATATAGGCCCCAACTGCACCTTAAAAACCTTAAAAGTCCAAGTGTGACCATATACTCACCAACAGTTGACTCTCCTTCTCGGGGTATTCACGTCCAGTAAGTCAACCAACGAGTCCAAACAAATCTGCTTTCACAGATAGTTTGCACCTGGGGGGTGATAGAAAACAAACAAAAAAAACATTAGAAATCTCAAGACCCAAACCGTAACTTTTAAAACCTTAAAAGAGCAAGTGTGACCATATAGGCCCCAACCGCCCCTTAAAAACCTTAAATAACAAATTGGGACCATATAGGCCCCAACCGTACCTTAAAAACCTTAAATAACAAATTGGGACCATATAGGCCCCAACCGCCCCTTAAAAACCTTAAATAACAAATTGGGACCATATAGGCCCCAACCGTACCTTAAAAACCTTAAATAACAAATTGGGACCATATAGGCCCCAACCGTACCTTAAAAACCTTAAATAACAAATTGGGACCATATAGGCCCCAACCGTACCTTAAAAACCTTAAATAACAAATTGGGACCATATAGGCCCCAACCGCCCCTTAAAAACCTTAAATAACAAATTGGGACCATATAGGCCCCAACCGTACCTTAAAAACCTTAAATAACAAATTGGGACCATATAGGCCCCAACCGTACCTTAAAAACCTTAAATAACAAATTGGGACCATATAGGCCCCAACCGTACCTTAAAAACCTTAAATAACAAATTGGGACCATATAGGCCCCAACCGCCCCTTAAAAACCTTAAATAACAAATTGGGACCATATAGGCCCCAACCGTACCTTAAAAACCTTAAATAACATATAGGCCCAAAAAAAAAAAAAAAATAATATATATAAATATATATATATATATATATATATATATATATATATATTGATAGATATAGATATATATATATTGATAGATATATATAAAAATTTATATCAATATATCACAATAAATAAATATATATATATATATATATATATATATATATATATATAAAAATTGATATCAATATATCACAATAAATAAATATATATATATATATATATATATAAAAATTGATATCAATATATCACAATAAATAAATATATATATATATATATATATATATATATCAAATTGATATATATATATATATATATATATATATTTATTTATTGTGATATATTGATATTAATTTATATATATATATATATATATATATATCCAAATATATATATATATATAAAAAATACACATAAATATACATAAACATATACATACAACAATATATATTAATTGATATTTATTATTTGATTAATTGATGTTCTTTATTACTTGGTATATTATATTGTTCATGCATTTCTATTACACTTTATTTGTTATACATATTACAGTGCTATTTTTTGGCTATACATGTTACAGGATATTATCCTGTAACATGTATATCACATAAAATAGCCCTGTAATATGTATAATACATACAGGGTCAAACAAGTTCACACTAACCTTTTTTACCCTTACAGGCTTCCATACCTGCTTGCTGATTTGCTAATTTTTTGAAGACTCTCATTGGTTGAAATCGATGTCAATCAAAAATTTCAGCCAATCAGAGTCCTTCAAAAATTAGTATATATAGCATAAAAAACAATTAATCGCGGGAGGGGCTCCTTGTAGGAGGAGCTCTTTTAGTGTGTTGTTTTTTTGTTTTCAGAGCGTCGGTTTTTTTTTGTGGAGGCCTCTTTCAATGGGCCAGAATGGATGGATGGACAATGGCTTCAATCAAGATTGGATTATTTTTGATCATTGGCTTCAATCAACATGGATTATTTTATTTTGACCATTGGCTTCAATCAACATGGATTATTTTATTTTGACCATTGGCTTCAATCAACATGGATTATTTTATTTTGACCATTGGCTTCAATCAACATGGATTATTTTATTTTGACCATTGGCTTCAATCAACATGGATTATTTTATTTGACCATTGGCTTCAATCAACATGTATTATTTATTTTTCATGACTATATCCAGAGAGGACAGAAGGCCAACGCTGGAGGGGTCAATTTTACAGGTAAGTATGTGCTGTTGTTTATTTTATTTTTTATTAATGTTTGTTTAAAGCTGTTTATTTTTGTATAAAATGTGTTACTAACTGTACTAACAATGTGTTAGCTTACTGTTTAATTGTAATAATGTTTTTACTGTATTTTCTTTCCCTTCCCTTATTTTTATTTTATCTTTAGAAGTGACAGGCACATATACATGCCTGTTACTTCTAAAAATGGAATAAAAATAGGGGGGGGGGGGTAGGTAGTTGGTTCATCCAGGGTGGGGTCGGTCACGGTCAGGCGCCCATCGGTCGCCCATAGGCCACGACCAGGGGTGGCACAGGCCTCATGGGGGTGAACATCCACCCCCATGTGGCCTGGTCAACCCCGCTCACTGCCCGAATACCCGGGGTAGCATAGGCCGCATCGGGGTGGTGCCGGGGGCCCGGTGGTGATCGGGCCTCGGGGGTGGCATAGGGCGGCAACATGGAGGTCATCAGGGGTGGCACAGGCCTCATCAAGGGGGTGATCCGATCACCCCCATGTGGGCCTGTGCCACCCCGCTCACCACCCGACTACCCCGATCCCGTGATCGGGGTAATCCGGCGGTGGCATGATGGCATAGCTAGGCTAGCATAGGGCAGGCCTGATCGGGGGTGGCACAGGCCACATGGGGGTGATGGCTGGGGTCGTCGGTGGTAGTTGGTGGGTGGCTGGGTAGGTGGCACTGGCAGGCCAGGCAGGCATAGTGGGGGACTGGGGGTAACTGGTCACCCCTAACTTTTATTAGGGGCTACTAGGGGTTTTGGTTTGGCCAGGGGCAGGGCAGGTGCCAGGCAGAGGCAGGTGTAGACTTACTGTGTTAGGCAGGCAGAGCAGATGAGTAGATTCAGCCAGGGAGGTCTCTCAGTCTCAGCGTGACCAGGGTCAGGAAACAGAAAGGGGGAAGGGACAGGGAACTGGTGGTTTTATTGACTGTATCAGTCAATCAAAATGATAACTCGAGGCCCTATTTGCTGGCGGGCGCTCAGGGCTAACGGTCTGGGTGGGTTTAGATTGATCACTTAGTAACTGGACAGCCTTCCATCATTGATTGGTCAATGATGGAAGACTGTCATTTATTAATTGATACATTTATGACCGCCCATGCATATCGTCACTGTGATGGTGGGCGGCATGCATTAACGGTCAGGGGGCCAGGCCAGGACTCATTGAAGAGAGAGAAGAGTCTAAAGGTTAGTGTACACAGTGTATAACTATTGTAATTTGATCACACAGGGTGCAGGCAGGGGGCTATATAGATACACAGCATTAGTTAATGTAGCGCAAGGGTTATTTTAAAGTGACAGTGTCCCTTTACTAACTTTACTTCATTTTTAATACTATTTAGACTTGAAATGATGATGTACACCTTATATTTATTTGTTTTTGGGTTATACTAATACATTGTTGTGTTTTTTTTATTGCAGGGTGAAGAAAATATTTGGGGGGGCGTTTGCCCTGACGCCCCAATGGACGGGCCGCCCCTGTGCAAGAACTTGTTGTACGCTGTGTAAGCACTGTTCTGTATGTGTTTGACAGCTTAATGTAGTTTAACAGGAAAATATTGTTTTTTTAAATGTAATTTCTGTTGCGTAATAATGACCTTTTGAAGGGAACGGACATTTATGTGTATTTGTATTAAAAATTTGGTGGTTATATTGTGTTTTTTTATATTTTTGCATTTGCTTTTAAATTTGTTTTGCATGGCTTTTGTTTGTTTAATGAAAAGTTAAAGTACATCATAGTAGACAATGTTTTTAGTAAAAATACGTCCATCTTCTAATAAATCACCTTGACTTTCATTCTTTTCAATGTAAACTAGCCTGTGGATTTTTGCACCGTGATAACGCAACGTACAATTGGCCCTGGGCAAATACTGGTTGTTCTAAGAAAATACCCACAGATTTGAACGTTTGTCCTTGTGATTTATTAATGGTCATGGCAAATGCCATAATGATGGGAAATTGTCTTCTTTGAAGTATAAAAGGGAGACTACTTTCACTTGGTGCTAAATCTATTCTTGGTATGAAAACTCTCTCCTTTATGGGTACCAGTTAAAATTTCAGCATCTAAGAAATGGTCCTTTAATTGTTGAACAATTAATATTCTACCATTGCATAGGCCTTTTTGGGGGTTCATATTTCACAGTAACATGACAATTGCACCTTTCTTTAGCTGCAAAATATGTGGAGGCATTCCAGAAGGAGTTAGTGAGTTTATGAATTCAGTGGAAAAGTTTGCCTGACTTTCATTGTCATCAGCAAGTACAGAATTAGCACTGTGATAATTTCTGTGGTGCATTTTTTTTTTTAAAGATTTCATTATTGAAGATTAATGCATCCTTATTTTTACACGTTAGTATGACTTGGTTGGCAAGCTCTGAATATTCCTGGGTATTTATGCTCCCTTCAAATATAGCCGATATACGATCTTGGTGACAAATCATATGAGGTGGGATGTACACAGTGTCGTCAGGTAAATTTGGTATTTTTTCTGTTCTGCCTTCTCCAATTTTAATAAGCCAATCATCGAAATTAGTTTGGCCTTCTGATCTCATATTTTGTTGCAGTTGAAGATGGGTAAAATGTTTCCATAGTGTGCTTGACTTTATACAGGTTTCGATAATGTCAGTTCGATTTCCATGTACAACGACATGTAATGTTTGTCTTAAATCGCCACATAACAACATTACCTTTCCACCAAATGGAAAAGTATTATCCATGTCTTCACGAAGCAAACGGTCAATACATTGGAGGGCATAGCATGACATCATTGTGGCCTCATCTATTATAATTAATTTACTTTTTTTAAATGTTTTTGCTTGTAATGATGTCATGCGAATATCTGACACAGAGGTTTCTAAAATAGGCTCTGGCAGTTTAAAGCCACTATGTACAGTTCTTCCACCTTCTAACAAAAGTGCAGCAATTCCAGTAGTGGCAAACGGCAGTGCTATTTGACCTTGTGCTCGTACAAAACTCATTAATAAATTATATAGATACGTTTTTCCTGATCCGCCAGGTCCATCAAGATAGACATAACGCTCTTTGACCATGTCATCATCTATTGCATTTTTAATGGCATTAAATGCTTGCAATTTTTAACGTATTTAAAGTTGCAAGTCTTTCTTCTGTTCTTTGTACTTGTAGTTAAATGTCATAGTCTTCAAAGTTTATGTCATCTATAAGACCTGGATCAGGCAAATTAAAACCTGCACAACTTAATCCATGAGTTAAAAATACTTCTTGGATTTCCATTTTTTTTACTTTTAAGTGTGTAATAGGTTCATTGTATCGTTGCATAAAGTCTTCAGCCATATTACTTTTAAATGTGTCCCACAAAGCTAATGCATTTGGAGCATTTGAGAAGATACAAATAAATGCAAATTGTTCTCTCATCTGCCGTGGCATTTGACATAGTGCTGCTTCTTCTAGACATCTTTCCCATTCTGTATCATCAGCTAGTAAGTTTCTATGTCTTGCAGCTAAATGGAAGGATTCATATACTATGTCATTAACAGATCTTAAGTGTTCAAAACTTTGTGCTCCAGGAACATTTAAAAGTAATAGTCGTAAGCAGAAACGTTCAAGGTCTCTTGGACTAACTGTGTAAATTCTTGGGATTATTTTATTTCCTCTGCTTTTTCTAGGTCTCCATAATCCATTCACAAAAACATAGTGATATGGAATTTCAATATACAAGAATTGTGTTGCTTCTGAATCTGTGGAATTTAATTCAAACCATGCAGTTAGTGTAGTGTGACGGTGTTCACTTTGGGCCAATGCATTAATTTCATTTCCAGCATGGAAATACACTAAATGTCTTTGTGGCAAATGTACTGCTAATCTATATACTGCATGTGATCTATCATGCATTTCAAATTTTAAAAGGCGCCACATAGCTTCTGGTGCACTTACATAGCGAGTATCTACATGAGATGAACTACATGAGATGCAAGTTCATCATGTACTAACTCGGTGCTTTCAGGGTTGTCTGCACTTTTGACGACTACAGTAGCTGCATCATAGCCTTTGTAAATATATTCGTACACATATTTAATGGATTTGATGGAAGTGTAGGCTTCTACATTAATGTGTGCGTTATACTTCATGAGTAAATGTGGATTGTAGGGTACTACATATCTATTCTCAACTTTTTTGCCACGAATAATGGCACTATCTCCTTCTCTTTTTTTATAAAGTGGATAGCCATCACAATTGGTTTTGTCTCTATAATCTTTTGGAAAATCTTTGGAACATTTATTATTTTCCATACATGGTGACTGTGGATTAAGCTCACCACAGGGTCCATGAATCATGCGATGAGTAACAATCTCATATAGTCTACCATATAGTTCTGGATCTGGTAGTTCAGCAACAATGACTGCATCCACTTTGTCAGCAGTAACTAATTTATCTTTTTCTTAAAGTATTATGAGAAGATGTGCATGTGGAAGGCCTTTTTTTTTTAAATTCAATGGTATATACATAAGCAAGACATTTGCCAAATAAGTAACTTATAGTGGTGTTACATATTAATTAATTTAAGTTAATCTTAAAAACTCTGGCTACTAAATCTGGTCTATCGGAAGGACTTTGGCCAAGAAGTACATTTTGTGTAATTTCTGGCCATTGGGGATTACATATAAATGTAAGAAATACATTGGGTTTGCCAAATTTGGTGACAATAGCCATAGCATCATTGTATCTTTCTCTCATATTTTGAGGAGATCCTTGAAAGGAAGATGGTAAAATGATGGCTTTGCCAGCTGTCATGTTTCTGCTTGTAGCCACCTCAGCAACATAGTCCATTAGTCCACAATATTGTTCTACACGTAGTTTATCTTGTTGATATTTTATAAAGTTTAAATTATTGGCTTCAACTTGCAAATAGGAATCAATAATCCATTGTTGTGTTAGTTTTCCACCACATAAAATTGAATCAAATGTATTTCGAATGGCAATTTGAGCTTCTTTAAATTCAAGTATAGAAACTTTATTTTAGATTCTGGCTTTAGCATTTGGGTAACTGTGAAGTGTTAATTTTGGTTGCCAACCTGCTTCTCCGTGTGGGAAAAAAATGGGATATGTCATTGGATCTAAATTTGGATATAAGATACTGATATTAATGAATAGTTGCTCCTCATTTCTGGGATATATTCTAATGTCTCTATGAAATGGTGGTTCTCCTTCATCATTTTGAAACACCATTGCAACCTCATTTGATGTTGGCAAGTTATAACAACGTTTATCAGTATGTCTATCTCTTTTAAGCACTATATTGACCATTGGGATTGGTAATTGATGTCTTTGTGCATGAAGTTGTTGTTCATTTTCTACTTCTGCAAATTTTTTATAAGCTTTAGTGTAGGGATTATTGGCCATAATGTTATCTAGCTCTATAAAAACACTGGGTAAGCATTTTTTATTTTCTTGCAGCTGCATACGTAGGTCAACAGCTTCCATTGTATCTAGGACATACAGTTGAGCAAATTTTCTTTGCTCTCCTTCCTCTGGATGTAAATGTGAAGTCCGATGGTAAATTTGGCCTTGGACTTTAAAACAGTAAGGACCATGTCCTGGTACATTAGCAGCTAATGTTGCCCCCATAGATGCAAAGGATATGGCACTATTGTAAAATCTTATGTTTGTCTTAAAATTTTTGTAGTTTGGAAAAGTAGGTTCAGTCATAATGTTTTGTAAATAGATTGGAAATTCTTTTCTTTCTGGAAGTTTGACCTTGCCTTTTTGACAGCAACTAATAAATTGGCCATCTCTGGGTCTCTCCTGTTTAAAATGATAAGCCTCACAAAACTGACATTGAGTATTCATGTCCCCACAATTATGAACCTCTACTGCTAAAGACTTGAGTAAAGGACAATTTGCAAAGCATATATCAGTTTCATTTTTAAATTCATCAGGTGAAATGTCATGTGATGTTTCAGGAACAGGTTCTAAATGCTTTGTTTTTTTGGTGGCTTTTTTTGATATATCTTTTATTGGTTTAGGTAAAATGTCATGTAATTTTTCAGGAAGAGGTTATAAATGCTTTGTTTTTTTGGTGGCTTTTTTTGGTATATCTTAAATTTTTTGCAGGTGATAGTATTTTGCTTGCAATTCTTTTGCGTTCTTTTTCTCGTCTAATTTCCATCTGCTCCGGTGTCTGCTGGGTGACCAATCTCTGTTGTCATTCTCTAGCTTGCCGTCTTATCTTTTCTTGTTTGCTCTCGTTATCAGCCATGTTAATCTGTAAAAAAAATGATGTATCATTAGTTTATTTTGAGATGTTAAGTTTATTTTTTTATTTTTTTATTATCAACAGTTTGTTTCTATGTGATTGTAGTTCATTGTAGCGGTACTTTCTTTGTATTGTTAAATAAGTGTTTTTTATTTTTTTGCTTTTACTTTGTGTCGTAGGTTGTAATGTTTGCTTTACATGCATAGCACACTCAAGGTAATTACACTATAGCTGCTTCTAGATGTAGTAGGTGTATTTTTTTGGTTTGTTTATTTATTTTTTTGTTGTACTTTTGGCTTATAGGCATAGTAGAGGGCAGAAATTAGTCTTTGTAATTTATCGTACAGAGAATTGTTATAATAGTATTTTTATATTTTATTTAAAGGCTTATATGTTGGGGCTGTGAAAATGTTTCTATTGTTGTTTTTTGGGTGTTAGTACTATTTGTTGTAGTATTGTATTTTATGTGTGTGGTTAGGTTTTATGCTTAATATTGTACATTAGGACTGGTAATTGAGAATGAAATTTTTTATTTATTCTGTGTTTTGAGACTTTTGTGGACTATGCTGTTTTCTGTTTCTTTTTTTTGTGTGGCTAGATTGAAGTTTAGATTTACTGTTAAACATTGTTGTCTGTAAAAGACAAATAAGAGGTAAATGAGAAAGGTGTCAGTTATATTTTGGTAAAGGTTATAGTTAGTGGTTGTTATTCTTTTATTTTTTTTCTGTTGACATGGATGCAGAGCAAACATGTTTATTTAGTTTTCTCTTGTTTTACTTGTCATACTGTACCTTGGTTGAAGTGTGATTTCAAGCAGAATCTTTTTTTGGTCCGCTGTTCAAAGTCTTCGTCCGATGCTCTTCACGCAGTGTCTGTTGTAAAAGAAAAAGTAAAATGTTATTTTATTTTAATGTATTTGTAATGAATAGCATATTTCATTGAGTTGGTCAATTGTATCTGTTATGGTGAATTTTACTGCTATGCTGTTTTTTGTGCAACCTTTTAAAATACTTTAATTGTATTTGTATATTACAGTTATCCTTTTTTTTTTACTGTAATTATTATTGTTTTTACTATTTTGGATCTGATCACAATGTTTTTAGCATTATCCTGTTTTGTGTCCACCACCTTTGGCATGCTTATTTAGGCTTCTTTGTAAGGCTTATAGGTTCTTAAACAGTAAAGAAGAATATTAATTAACTTTTCTATCTGTTTGTGTGATTTTTGGTACAATCCTGTTTTGTGTCCCCCATATTTTGCATACTTTATTTGCTTAATTAGTCTTCTATTTTCTATATGATCACAATGTTTTTATCATTATCCTGTTTTGTGTCCACCACTTTTGGTATGCTTATTTAGGCTTCTTTGTAAGGCTTCTAGGTTCTTAAACAGTAAATAAGAATATTAATTAACTTTTTTATCTCTTTCTGTGATTTTTGGTACAATCCAGTTTTGTGTCCACCATATTTTGCATACTTTATTTCCTTAATTAGTCTTGTATTTTGGATATGCTCACAATGTTTTTAGCATTATCCTGTTATCTTCTTTATGAGTATTAAATGATGTTGGTCAGTAAAAATGAATGTTAATTGCCTTTTCTATGTGTGTGTTCGCCACTTTTTGGTTGCTGCATTTGGCTTGTGGGTGATGGTTGGAGTTTATTTTACAGTAAAGAGGAGGAATACTTTTGTTTTATGTATGTTGCTAATGTTTCGAATGATATCCTGTTTTGTGACCACCTCCTTTTTTTTTTCTCTGAAACTGTCTTTCTTTGTAAATTGTATAGGTGTTTGTGAAGTTTGATGAACTGTGTTTTTTTAGTCTTTATTAAATTTTTATTTATTTTTTTTTTTTTTACTTTTAATTTTTATATTGGCGGCCATTAAACAAATATCGTTCCTTTTTTTTCCTACTTGTTATACTATACCTTGATTGAAGTGTTGTTCTTGTCCGAATGACTGAGAGTCCCCTCCTGCCAATCTTAGTCCGCCAGTCTTCTTGTAGTGTCTGTTTGAAAAAGAAAGTTAAATGGTTAATTGTATATTTCTTCTTTTTGATTTAGCAAAGCGTGGTCTTTTTCAACATGTAATGTATTTTTCTATCTTACCACTTCTTCTTTCTTTGTGTTCTTTAAAACTAATTCTCTTTCACAGTCCACAGTGTAAATTCTTGAATGACGCTGTTGATGCAGAATCTGTTTGAATAGTGAAAAAAAGGGCAAAGTTTCAGCTTAAGGTTCCATATGTATTAGTGTCATATTTTTTGCTATGAGTTGCAGTAAATTAATGTCATTTAAATATACTTGTTTAATTAGTTTCGGTTAACATTAGTTTGTTGTAGGGCCTATACACATAAATGTGCATGTCACATGTCACTATACATGAATCACATTTTCATAGTTAAAGTTGTTTTTTTTTGCTGTCTTGGTAATAAAATGTAATATATTATAGCTTACCTCTCAGTTGTAATTTGCACAGTGTAAAGTAGGAAATTAGGAAATAATTCTCTTCTCAAGTAACAGCAGCAGTTAACTATCCAGTCACTCCGTTCATCATCTGAGTAGAAATGTAGAATTTTTTGGAAAGTAGACAGTATTTATAAACTTTGAGGTGCCTCAGACCGTTAGAACGCAATACGCATGCGCTATTTGCTTTTCAGCTTACAATTTGCGTTCCATCCGCCATTTTTGGCGTAGTAGTTTTCAAAATGGTGGTTAATATCAGTGTGGTACGTGCCGCATAGTATGTGTTACATACCTCATAAAGTTGACTGTAGCGTTGTTTCAGTTTTGCCAGTCACTGTAATATTGTTGCGTCTGTAGCCTCATTTTCGTTTGGTTCGGCGGCCATTTTTTCTCTCGCTTAGGTGATTTTCTGCCGTTTAAACTCTTTTTTTGGACTTAAATGGATGTGTAAATTCACTTTTCGAGGTGCTGGAATCCCCCCTTGCTGTAAGTAAGCTTTTTATGTGTTCGTTGTGTTTATTTATTGTGTTTCTGATGTTTTCATGCGCAGCTTTTTCGGCTGTTTTTTGCATGTTCGGAATGGGTCGTAGCGCAGTTGTTTTTTTTTTCTAAGTCGTGCGTGTGTGTGTTTTTAACCGCTTGTGAGGCGCCTTTGAGCCTCCACCTCCATAAATGCGGCCCCTCTCTTTGCAAGGGTCCGCATTTGCGGACAAACACAGCCGACATTGGAGCCTCCACCTTCCGCAAATGCAGTTCTAGTCTAGTGGGCTTGCTGTGCGAGCCCGCAAGCGTGAGCAACGGCTCGTATGCTCACAACTATAAATGTGATATGGTAATTTATAGGACCAAGGCTTGTTTCACCACTACAGTGTTTCTTTAACATGTTAAATGCAAGGGTAGGAAGATCAGGATATTTCAAAGTAAAGGAGTAAAACAATACAGTTACATTTTCCGAGTGGGCCATAATATGCAACATTACAACAAATTCTACTAAAAGGTGATAACATCACTAGTTGTCTGGAAACAATGTGCATGATATATATTTTCAAGGTCATTTTAGTTACAAAGTGATATTTCTACATACTGTAACACTGATATTTTGAACTGAATATTTAATAGAATGCAATATGTGCTTTCTGATTCAGTTATCAGCTAGGTCAACAGTGGTGGAAATGTAACAAATAGATCTACATCATACATAATTGACAAATGAAAACAGAAACAAAATAGTGTAATATATATTGGGGCACCGATTTCATGATGTTTACACAGTGCCAAATGTGAATCAAGATGTCACAATGAAAAGCATGAATCTAATGATTATTATGTTTTTGCTGATGTTAACGTGGCTCCTCTAGGATTGAAACTGTTTTGCAAATGAATAATATCTCTGAGTATTTTTTCCTAAAGTAGTTAGCTTAGCTGCCATGCTATTAATAATTCATAATCACTGTGTGCCTAATAATTGTATTTCAAATGGAAACACTTTAGCAGAAACAGTTTGACTGATGATTAATAGTCCCATCTCCTTAGCAGTTAAAAAAACAAATAAGATATTGACCATGAATAAAACAGTTTAACTACAGAAAAGCAAATGTTTTATACTACTAAATCCAATAAAGATTTTTTTTCAGTTAGGATTTTGTTTCCCTTTACATTTGTTTGAAATGCATAACATAATTTTTTCGAGTTGGTGTTTTAAAACCTTAACATTTTGCTCTCTTTATGTAGGCAATTATTCTTTCTTGTGAGTTTCAATTTTCTTTTCTAACTTGGATCTGTTTGCTACTTTCTCGGGAGGATGAGTCCTTGTGAACTAATGACTTGCCCAATAGTCCTGTAAAAATCACTGATGGTTTCAGCTGCCTGTGCAGATGGATGATGCCTATGCATTCAAAGTCTGCTCCCATTTCAGGAAGTAAATCAGCAGAAAGCAAAATGGTAGCTTCATATCTCCATATGCATATCTTATATCTGTATAATTACATATAAAAAGTTTTAAATTAGTGGCGTTTTTTTTAAGCATTCTTAACTGCATTTACAATATAGAAAATATTACATATAGGACTCCAGTGGTCCTTTAATTGTAACTGTATACCACACTAGAAACGTTTCAGTCATGCTCAGCAGCATTTGTAACTGTAATGCAATGGTAGGAAACAACTAGCTCCCTAATGGATTTTATATGGTCCTTATCCTGGTCCTTGGATTAGTAAATTACATCCATCTTTGGCAGCCCACCGAACACATGTCATCCTCATTATTATAATTATAGCGACTTGCTCATCAAAAATGATGGCAAGAAAAATTTACAAGAACAATAAACAATAAAATATACAAATACTAAACAATAAACATAAAAACAACATTCTTCGTCAAGACAGAGAACATTTTAACTATAGAATTTCAATTTATAATTCAAATTGAGTACCCAATTCAAATCTGAAAAGTTATAAACAATCACAGACAAATGGCAATATCACATATTATAATTGGCTAACTACGAATCGTCGTCACGCTTTGCGAGCTCGCATTTGCGGAAGGTGGAGGCTCTAACATCGGCTACAATGAGCCGAAGGCTCATTGCAGGCCGCAAATGCGACCCCTAGCAAAGCGAGGGACCGCATTTGCGTAGGTGGAGGCTCTACGGCACCTCACACGTGGTTACAAACACCCACACAAGCAGCACTTTACCAACAATACGAACCGAGGGAAATTTAGGAAATTACAGACAAAAATACGAGACCTCGCAAAAATGCGACCTTAACGGCTGAACCGCACGCACCAGAAAACAGTCAAAACACAATAAATACTTTGCAAGTCTTGAGTTTTTCATGAGCGAAGTTGTTTGTATTTTCCAAGTACTGCGTGCCTGGTGTTGTTTTGCTAAGTGTTACGTGCTTTGGCCTCGTTTTGATTGTTTTTGGAAGCATTTATGTTTTTTTTTCCTCGCTTAGTCAATTTTCGATCTCCGAAAAACAGCAATTAGGGCTCAAATTAGCTTGCAACATCACTCACAGGCTTCCTGCCTTTCCCCCTGAGCTGTGTGTGGGAGGTTTTTCATTTTGTTTTTTTTATAATTTTTCTTTTTTTGCTCTTTTGAGTTACATGCTTTAGAAAATATCCAGCGTTAAATTTGTAGTTTGTTCAAAGTGTTGTGTGCCTCGCGATCAGCGTTAAAGTTCAATGGCCTTCGTCACAGATTGCGGGCATCGGCATGTGCGGCTACAATCTCTTTCCATCCTCCATCTGTGGAGTGTCCTCGGGCAAATTAGAGCTATGACGGTAAAGAGGGCCCTTTAGAGGGACCCTGAAAGGCTACAATTGCTTGGCCTGCAATGAGCGCCTTTGGTCCTCATTACGCATGCGCAAGTCCGTAACTTTTAACATTGCATGACCAACATTCGCAAATTACCACAAATATATATGTGAGCACTCACTATTGCCCCACAATTTTCCCTCATTATCTAGTCCTCTGTTACCCTATTGTTACCCTTTAACATACTGTGAGCCATATTCTATATCGAGCAACACAAATTGTGTTGCTATGTAAAATCAGCTACAGGAGCCTTTTCCCTAACGTTACACACATATTCAATGCAATTCCCTTCTTATATTACGGATGCCACCCAGCATCCATAAACCAAGCTCTCATCAGCAATATTAGGTGGGCTGAATTACAAGACACTCGCAAAGTTACACCAATCAACAAAATAATACAGGTTTTCTTGCTGCTCCACAGCTAGTGGAGAAAATAGAAAATTGGCAATCAAACAGTGATTTAGAGGAAGAGTTAATTAATTTATTTTCTACATTCCCAGCCTAGCATTGACTATGTTGCAGATTTTCGCAAATTAGCATGCAGGTTTTGGAGTTGGAGGATTTTGGATTTTGAGTGAGAGAGTATGCAAGTTAAGAGGTCGGAGAGCGGGTTGTTATTTATTTTATTGATTTACATTATCTAAAAAATTACTTTAGACTTAATTTTACCTTACACATAAATACTGATAACACATAATATAGATACACACAGAGTAAAACTACACATAAATACACATATAGCAAGGCCACACCATCCACACACACCCACACTATACCCTATTATATACCACTTAAAACATACATTTTTCAATTCAAAATTATATTCATATACACTTTTATTGATTTATCCTTATTTTTATTTTTTGGTTTGTGATGAGGGGAGGGAAGAGGAAGAAAGAGGTGGGGAGGAGAACAGGAAGATAGGAGGAAAGGAGAAGAGAGAGAGCAAAGAGAGGTGCCATGGGGACTAAAGGGAGAGAGCGAGGGAGCAAGGGACAGAGTGGAGCAAAAGAAAGAAGAGGTAGGGAGGAAGGGAGTCGAGGGAAAGGAAGGAGAGGTAGGGAGGGAATGGTGGGGTGAGGGCTAGGAGTGGAAGTTCTAAGGGTGAAGTTCAGAAGGTGATCAGAGGAATTGAGGGATTTGCCGATAGTCATAAGCACTATTAGTTCAAGGTCAGTGGGGGCAGGGCCTGATCCAAAGTAATGGTGGGGAAAGACGGGCCTCAGGCTGGGAGCAAGCACAGGGCCCATAACTACAGGCACAAGGAGATGGTGCCATCCGTGTACGTTCCACATACTTACTGGGGGTGAGAAGTTAGGCCCGGGTCCAGGGCCCAGACCTGAAAGGAGTTAGCAGCTGCAGTTACTGAGGTAATTTTTGCTGATAGGGATGTGAGGTCTTTAAGGCATTGTTATGATGACCTCGAGGCCAAGGTCAGAAGGATGATGAAGAGGAGGCAAGAGCTGCAAGTGGTGGCCTCTATGTGTCTGTACAGTACAGCGAGTGGGAGGGGTTGCTCAAGGACATGATGGCCACAAGGATCTTCCCCCGAGCTCCATGCTTGGTGGCAACAGCCTCCTGGACAGGTTAATATCATATACACCAACATACCCCTGCATGTACACCACACATATATAGATAGCACTAATTACATGGAAATGCTAATATATATTATTATGAGCCTGTAACAACCAAGCGTATAATACAAAGCAATGCTCACATCTAGCAAATTATACTGTACCTCTACACAATAGCAAATAAGTGAAATATCCAGGTTCATGAAAACAGGATGTCAGATAGATAGGAACCCATCAATCAAATGATCATACAGTGTTTTTAACTATATACCATCCTTCTCTTAGTTTGGCTGTGGCATTGGCTCAGTCCAAGCCGTATATGCTGGACTGTTCCCACCCACCAGGATCCATGTGTGGAGGAGGAGCCCAGGAGAGGACCAGAGAGCCCAGGAGATTAGGACCCCACTGGTTCACTCCTCCCCCATATTGATTCACCACCAAGGCCCTCATACTGTACTGAAACATGGTCAGTGCCACCACCACCATTAGCTCCTCCTTCCACCTCAGGCATGCCCTGACCAGTACCACCACCAGGCTCACCACCACCTCCAATGATTCCTTTCAGTCCCCAGCACCTCCTCACTGGGCCACCACCTTCAAACATACCCAGCCTACCAAGACCTCCACCCCAGACCCATTAATAGAGGCCACCATGGGGGAGATGATGGTCCTGCTGCATGAGCAGAGGGAATCTATGCAGGGACTACAGTCCAGTGTCTCCTCCCAACAGGCTTTGTGGACAGCTACCAGCAGATGTTTTATAGGGAGGTGAGGAAGCACAACCACAAGATGGGGTCCTACATGGACTGGCTGCTCCAAGCAGTGCAGAACCTGAGCACTCTCACTTAGTCCATGATCTTCTTCTCTGCTGACATGTAGGGTTATGTTTAACATTTCTCAAATTGATGGTCATGGAGTAATGCCATTGAGAACAGATGGTGCAGTCCATATTTTTTTATTTTTTTGCCCTTAGCATTAATGTTATTTTTTTATTTTATTTTAGGCACAATTCGGGTTTATGAAGGCATCCTCTTCACCTGCAAGCAGTGCTACCAAGTAATGACATAACCCAAGCAGAATGATTATATGGCTGTTAAGTTTAAATATCACCAGTGCAGATATGACTCAGGACTGACAATGGCAAGTTAACCAAAGCCAGCATTAACATATGTATTAATTAACCATGTCTCATCAGTATGAAAACAGATACTATTGTCTGTTGTAAGTTACAGACAGTATGGCTGCTGACCTTTTTCTCCTCTCAGTAAATGTTCATGATATCATAACAATCAGTTATAATCTGATAACACCTGTATACCAGATGAATGTGATATTAATGTGGCTAAACAATATCACATAGAGATGGTGATAGTATTCTTGTCCCACTGACTGTTCACAGCTAAGCATTCCTTGTGAGATGCCACTTCATTACTTATGGTGATAGCAAGTGATATCTCATAACAGATACATAATGGTTTGCTCTACATGTGGATGGCGTTCAGGTAAGTTGGTTTACTGTTTCAGTACTTAGCACTGTATTATACATACAGATTTTTTTTAAATAGAATTTTCTTTTTCTCTGCCTTTTTTGCTTATGACCGAATTTATTTATTATTCTTCTGAAAACACTGTATGTGTGTAATTGATGTGGATTACATAATCCATGAGTTAATGCATCTGAGTAATGGAGCAGATAAAGTCATGTGCTATGTGCATTACTGGTTACTTCTATTATATTTAGATTGATGAGATGATTACTGTGGTGTAATGGCCACATGTGACTCTCGTGGATGCTATGCATAATTATTATTATACAGTATTATCTTTTCCCCTTCAGTTTTTTCCCATTTCCCAGCCTCTTGTCCTCTCGGATCCGAGCACACCACACCCATGCTATTTATGCATGATCGGATATGTTTATGACTTTGCTCTGTGTATCTAATAATCAATTATATTGTTTGTTATGAACAGAAGGGCCCACTGGACTGATTGGGGTTAATCAGTTATTATATGTGTGGTTAGAAGGTACTAACAACTGGACTGATTGGGGTTAATCAGTTATTATATGTGTGGTTAGAAGGTACTAACAACTTGCTTAACAGTTATATCATGGGCGTTATGCATACATGTAGTTATATCATGCATGTAATAAGTGCATATAGTACGGTCATTGATTAACATTAAAATACTGTATCGTTATTAGAAGTAGGATAGTAGGCTATGCTTAGATAATAAAGTTAATGCAGTCATATCTGGGATATACAAAGGGTTAAAAAATTCTAAAGAATTTATATGGCTTTGAGATGCAGCCACGCACTAATCCTCTGGCTTTAGTCTGGAAGGGGGAAGTTTAGCTTTTTGTAAGTTGAGATCTGGCAACTAACAGATGGGCGATGTATCATTGGATAGACATCTCCCAGGTGGTGAGAGTGTAACAAGCTATTGCCCACAAGAGGAGGGGTTAGGCATGTGGGGGGAGTGAGATCTTTCTGTGTTTTTTTATATATCTCTGTAACAATAAAGAAGTGGCAGTCTGATTTTGGACACACTAAACAAAGGTTGTGTCGGAGTCTGCTTGTACTAGTCAAAGGTACATGGTGTTTGATTCTGAGATCCTAAGAAAAGGGGTCTGATGGTGCCTGTCTCTTCATAAATGAGGCTGTCATCTGAAGTGTCTGCTGGTGTCGAGATCTGAACAAACAGTTGCAACCCGTTGAGAAAGAGAGAATATGGGTGAGCATAGACCCCCAAATCAGGCTGGCGTAACATAGTTATACCATTATCAATGTTTCTGCGTGTTTCTCATCAACATACACAGCAACTAGTTAACACTATATAGTCTTACCATAATAGATGGTCTGGTAGTTGCCTCATGTGAAATGTCCCATTCCATTTAAGTTCACTAATTCCCAGGAGGTCAATGTTTAACCTTGTTATCTCATTCTTGACTGACCATGACTAGTTTTCCTTGCCTCATAGTTCTAACATTCGTGGGTCCCTATGTTGAATTGTTCTTTGCGGCAGCATACTTTGCTTTCCCCTCCAGACACATCGGCAACTGGGTGTACTTTCGGCTTTGGCCCAACCACTTCAATAGATCTGGTGCTACTTGTCCTTGCCTCCTGCTTTTCCTCAGTAATATGCTAGGCACCTTCTGACCTGAGGGGTTCATCTTTCCATGCCATATCGTTATGTATCTGGTTGTGCTTGTCTTAAAGTTATCTTAGCAATGTTACTGGAGTGGGTTGCAGGTTCCTTTTCCATTGGACCACGATCTGTCTAACCTCTTTGCCATGGACTTCCCATCTTGGGTGACCCTATATGGTATAGCTTAATTAAGCAGAGAGGGATATATATATATATATATATGTATATATATATATATATATATATATATATATATATATATATATAATGAATAATACCCATTTGCATGTCTAAAAGGCGGGGGACATGCATATAAGAATACAATGTACCTCACTCTTTTAATCCAAAAATAGCAATTTTATACATTGTTCCCCTAAAGCATATGCTTTGCGAGGCTTGCAAAGCGTTACAACCGCGCAAATGTGACCAACGTTCTTGAACTGACAATTATTATAGTGATATATAAATATATATATATACATATATATATATACAGGGAGTGCAGAATTATTAGGCAAATGAGTATTTTGACCACATCATCCTCTTTATGCATGTTGTCTTACTCCAAGCTGTATAGGCTCGAAAGCCTACTACCAATTAAGCATATTAGGTGATGTGCATCTCTGTAATGAGAAGGGGTGTGGTCTAATGACATCAACACCCTATATCAGGTGTGCATAATTATTAGGCAACTTCCTTTCCTTTGGCAAAATGGGTCAAAAGAAGGACTTGACAGGCTCAGAAAAGTCAAAAATAGTGAGATATCTTGCAGAGGGATGTAGCACTCTTAAAATTGCAAAGCTTCTGAAGCGTGATCATCAAACAATCAAGCGTTTCATTCAAAATAGTCAACAGGGTCACAAGAAGCGTTTGGAAAAACCAAGGCGCAAAATAACTGCCCATGAACCGAGAAAAGTCAAGCGTGCAGCTGCCACGATGCCACTTGCCACCAGTTTGGCCATATTTCAGAGCTGCAACATCACTGGAGTGCCCAAAAGCACAAGGTGTGCAATACTCAGAGACATGGCCAAGGTAAGAAAGGCTGAAAGACGACCACCACTGAACAAGACACACAAGCTGAAACGTCAAGACTGGGCCAAGAAATATCTCAAGACTGATTTTTCTAAGGTTTTATGGACTGATGAAATGAGAGTGAGTCTTGATGGGCCAGATGGATGGGCCCGTGGCTGGATTGGTAAAGGGCAGAGAGCTCCAGTCCGACTCAGACGCCAGCAAGGTGGAGGTGGAGTACTGGTTTGGGCTGGTATCATCAAAGATGAGCTTGTGGGGCCTTTTCGGGTTGAGAATGGAGTCAAGCTCAACTCCCAGTCTACTGCCAGTTCCTGGAAGACACCTTCTTCAAGCAGTGGTACAGAAAGAAGTCTGCATCCTTCAAGAAAAACATGATTTTTTTATGCAGGACAATGCTCCATCACACGCGTCCAAGTACTCCACAGCGTGGCTGGCAAGAAAGGGTATAAAAGAAGAAAATCTAATGACATGGCCTCCTTGTTCACCTGATCTGAACCCCATTGAGAACCTGTGGTCCATCATCAAATGTGAGATTTACAAGGAGGGAAAACAGTACACCTCTCTGAACAGCGTCTGGGAGGCTGTGGTTGCTGCTGCACGCAATGTTGATGGTGAACAGATCAAAACACTGACAGAATCCATGGATGGCAGGCTTTTGAGTGTCCTTGCAAAGAAAGGTGGCTATATTGGTCACTGGTTTGTTTTTGTTTTGTTTTTGAATGTCAGAAATGTATATTTATGAATGTTGAGATGTTATATTGGTTTCACTGGTAAAAATAAATAATTGAAATGGGTATATATTTGTTTTTTGTTAAGTTGCCTAATAATTATGCACAGTAATAGTCACCTGCACACACAGATATCCCCCTAAAATAGCTAAAACTAAAAACAAACTAAAAACTACTTCCAAAAATATTCAGCTTTGATATTATTGAGTTTTTTGGGTTCATTGAGAACATGGTTGTTGTTCAATAATAAAATTAATCCTTAAAAATACAACTTGCCTAATAATTCTGCACTCCCTTTATATATATATATATATATATATATATATATATATATATATATATATATATACACATATAACTATATACTTTCTCCACATAACACCCACCCCTCTTAGAAACCCTCTTGTACTTTGCTGTCACTTTGGAGCCCTTGCACTCTTACCTTCTCCCCTGATACCCATCCCCAGAGTGCCAAACTGCTTCACACAGCCACCTTCTCGACTTCCAGTAGAAATGCTTACATACACCAATTTCTGTCCTGGGGAAGTGTAGCCAAGGATGCACAGAGGGGACTGGGTGGGTCCTAGGGAGGGCTTTAGCTGAGTTGCCTGAGGTAAGGGGCCCCATGTAGGGCTCCTACACTAAAAAAATGTAAATGCCAAAAGAATTACACAGTATTGCCATCCCCAGAGTAGGGTCCTGATGCACTGCACCACCTGTACCTTGGGTATTTCCGACCCTGCCTCATACTTCTTAATAAATTAACTCTTAGCACTGTGCTCTCGTCTGAAAACACTTTGAAGCGCTGGTCAAAAAACATTCTCGCTTTTTGCCCAGATATACATACATTAAACTTTCATGAGCTGCATGGAAAATAACAGTACTGATTCTGAAGTATTATCGAGATGCATTTACCATGTTAACAGAGTTATCTGTATCCTTTGTTGGATGCAAATATTGTGACTGATGCTGATGCTCTGAAACAGGCTCCTGGCTGCTGCAAGCTTTCAGCCTTATTAAATTGGGATTCAGTAAATTTAAAAGGGCTTTATTAAAGCACACAGCATATTTATTTACAGAAGTTTTTAGTTAGTGAAGACCTTGCTTTTGGATAGAAGTTCACTAACTAAAAACTTCTGTAAAAAAATATGCTGTGTGCTTAAATAGAGCCCTTTTTAATTTGCTGATTCGCAATTTAATAAGGGCCTTTGTTTGTGAATCTGTTCCAAGCTGGATACAATCATTTATATTTTGGGTGCACAATGATGACCTCAACATATTCTACTTGAAGTGTTTTTCAGTTGGTGATTAGTGTCTAAATAGAATTGTTCTGGGAGTAGAAACGAGGTAGCGTGATAAACATGGTTGCAGATTCCAAGATTTATTTTGAGGAGAGCAGCAGTAAAGGAAAATGTTGTTTGTGTTTGTACTTTCTTCACTTTGATAAAAGCATGTTAATTATTTTTGCAATGGGAGCAGTGACACTATAGGAGTATATACTATGCTTGCTTTTGTTATATATGCAAATTTGCCACAGTCTCAATTTGAGTGGGTACAAAATGACAAAGGGTGGGAGAAATCAACATGTTATAAGCTCCAGAGCAACAAGGAAAGTGGATGGTTTGAAATGTTCCGTTTGTTGATATACAAAGTGATCTTTTTCAGTTGTAGAACTAGTCAATGGAGGGCTCCAGTGCAAAAAAATTAATCTGGGGCCCCCCTTGTGCCAATTTACTCAATGCTACCTCACGCCACTCCCCCCATTCAGGCACCAGATGCAATGCACAAAAGAAAATTTGACACATACCTCTTTAACATAGAAAATAGGTCAAACTTCACTGGCCCTCTTGTTTTAATTTTTTTTACCCCAAGTCTCTCTTCTCCATATCTCCTTCCAAACCAACAGCCCCTTTAACCCTAAGGCTCCCTTTCCATAATCTCAAACTCAAATCCCATCACCTTCGAACCACTGGCTATTTGAATTGCTTTTATTCTTAAACCCATGGCTTCCTCCCTTATCCTAGACAAAACTACTACTCTTTCTTTTAAAGCTCTCCAAGCCATTGGATTATTTTATTTTATTGATCCCTCTTGCTTCCCAAAACCTGCATCTCATCGACCAACGCTTCCTCTTATTTTTTTAAGAACATTCTTCCCTTTCCTCATGATCTCTCTCCATCAGACCCTCCAACCACTGTCCCCTCTTAATTTTTTAACCCCAATATACCTTCATAAAGCAGCTACATTCCCACAGGTTCCCCTACCCTAGTCACTGCCCCCAATATTGTTTCCCCCCCAAGATATACCCCACAAATGACTACAACATCTTAATTTTTAACCCCCTCAATCCATTCTGCCATGCCCTCCCCCACCCCAAATCACCATTGCCACTGGTCACTGCTGAGAAACCTCACCCAAACCCCTATCCCCCAGATATGCCATCAAATCACTGCCCATCTTAATTTTTAACTTCTAGGTCCCATCCCCCATGCACATTTTATCCAAAACCTTCTCAAATCACCATTGCCTCTGGTCACAGCTCAGAAGCCTCACATCATACCCCCTCTCCCCAAGTACTTTTTTTCTGTAAACTAAAAATAACTCCCTCTCACCTAGATTCATTCACACACTAGTTACCTACTCGCTCATAGCAACTGCTCCTCTTGCCTGGATGTCTTTGCAGCTCCTCCCTCTACAAGTCACAAGCAGTGCTAATGCACAGATCATAACTTGTCCGTGTCCCTTCCTCAAAATGACCATGTCCCTTCTGCTCAATTGCACCCCCCAGCCACCAGGGACCTAGAGCTCCCCTACATTAAAGAAAAAAATCACTAACTACATAAATTTAAAAATGTGACACAAATTAGGAGCCTTCACTACATAACCCCCTCTGACGCACTCCCCACCTGCTGCCAGCCCTGTCTCTTTATCCTCTGCCTCGTCCCATCTCTTAGGGGGCCTCTATACACTACAGAAATATTAATGTACAAATACTGTATATTATGTGACTCTCCCTGCCGCCAAAACCTCAGAACAAAAAAATACAAGCAGGGCAGCCCTCCTACTGATGAAGGTCCTGGTGCACTGCACTGCCGTTAGCACCAACCCAATCTTATTTCTCCTTTAATGCTGAAAGCATACTAAAATAGTTTACTAAAGACATGATAGTGCTGCCAAAGGGCAACTTTAGTCTTGCATTTAAAATTATCTGTTGTGAAGAACTGCATTTGAAAACAGCACTGTTTTCTTGAAAACATACATAATATGTCTAAAAAAGTAAACTAAATGATAATGCTGCCTTTAGTGTTATTACCTTTTATATGCAACTAGCGAGTTGCCTGTCAAAAATGACGGCATGTTATTGTTTTATACATTGTGTCTCCCTCCTCCCCCTGTGACTCTTCCCTCCTAACCCCCTGTGTCTCCCCCTCTCCCATGTGTCTCATCCCCATCTCCTGTGCCTCTTCCCTCCTCTCCCTCCCATGTGAATCTCCCCCCACTACCTCCCCTGTGTCTCTTCCCCCCTCTCCCTCCCATGTATCCCTTCTCCCTCTCCCTCCCCTATGTCTCTTCCCTCCCTGTCTCCCATCCCTGTGTCTCTCCCCCCCTGTGTCTCTTCCTTCCCCTCCCCTGTGTCTCTTCCCCCTTTCCCCTGTGTCTCCCCCCATCCCCTGTGCCCCCCCCCCCTCTCCCCTGTGTCTCTTCCCCTCCTCTCCCTCCCCTGTGTCTCGCTCCTGAGGGCGGTATTCTGTGTGAGGAGAGGCCGCCAGACCCACCACTTGCTACTGGGCTCACAGTGTCAAATCTGGGAGGCTATAGGCCAGAGGAGGCTTGGCTCTTGGGTGATGCCCGCTCCCTGCTAGTTGCTCCCCGAGACTGGGGGTGTCCGTGGGGCGGTTAAATAAGAACTCATCCTCTGCTCTCTCCCTGGGAGCTGAGAGTAAACAAACCGGAGGGAAGCAATAGGACTGCGGGAGGCGGAAAGGTGGAGTTAAACCCTTGGGTGACGCGGGAGGAGGAGGCAGGGAGTGTGGCTGTACACAGAGCCTGGGGCAGAGCACTGAGCCTCCTGTCACCGTCTGGAAGTTGTATTAACAGGTGCCTGGTGCTGTGTCTCCTCCCTCTCATTCATTTGTGTGGCTGCCAGGGAGACCTGTTTGAGTTGCAGGTTGTGTGCTGGTTTGATACGGGAGAGCCATGCGGGCCTACACCGCTCATCGCAAGGCCTGCCTACGGCGCACCTTGCAGCATGCGCAAGCGCCAATTGTCATTCCGCAACTGCGGGCCTCGCTTTGTGACGCTCACAAAGCGTGACGACAACTCGAAGTTTGAATTCTATTAGAGTTGATTATGCTGCTGTGGAATCTAACATTTTGGTTGTGTTGAGCCCATGAACCATTTCAGTTCTTCTACTTGATGTTTTTCATTTCCTAATATACTCTCTGAGATTTGGAGCCTCATTCAATTGAGAAATAGTAAGTTACTGTAGCCCGTAATGGAGGCCGTAAGTTAATTTGCTATTCAATTGTTTTTTTTGCAAGCCACAAATGACCTACGTGTTACGGGCTTGAAATCCTTGTGGTTGTTTAAACTGGAACTTAAAACCCATCAAAGCCTTTGATCTTTCACCTCTGCAAGAGTTACACTTGCTAAAATCACAAATCGCTATTCAATTACTAAATCCCTCAAGACCGCAAACGCAGTCAAGCCCACAAATGGCAAATGACGGCCAAAATCTTAAGGGTTCCGAATAGGACCCACAAAGGGTTTACAGACTAGTTTGTAACACTGGAAAACACAATAAAAACACATCAATTAACTTTAAAATATGGGGAAAGCAATGAAATATAATTCATTGCACAACAATTCCCATTCATAAGTCCGTACAGAGCTGTGCGCATGGACATACACTGCACATGCGCTGCAGAGGAGGAGGAGGGGAGAGGAAGACACAGCGGAGAACTGGAGGAAGACACAGCGGAGGGGGGGGAAAGACACAGAAGAGGGGAAGAGACACATAGGAGGGGGGGAATAGACCCATGGGGGGGGGAGACCCAGGGGGAGGGAGGAAAGACACACAGGAGGGGAGAGGAGAGGGGGAAAGACACAGGGGAGGGGGAAGAGACACAGGGGAGGAAGAGACACAGGGGATAGGGGGGAAGAGACACAGGGGAGGAAGAGACACAGGGAGGGGAGATGGGGAAGACACACACAGGAGAGAGTGCAGAGAGACACAGGGGAGGGGAGAGGGGGAAGAGACACAGGGGAGGGGGGAGAGACACTGGTGGGGAAGAAACACAGGGGAGGGAAGAGGGGGGAAGAGACACAGGGGAGGGGAGAGGGAGAAAGAGACACAGGAGAGGGGAGGGAAGGAGGGGAGAGACACAGGGGAGGGTAAATTCAGCTTCTAAATCTTTAAAAGACTCCTTATGGCAAACACATACACACAAAAAACACACACACACACTCGTGTTTAGTGTGTTGGCAAAATCATTCAAACAGAAAGAGAGGAGGGAACAAAGGAGGAGAATATTTCTCTGCCTCTTGTCTTCCTCCCTATTTGAATCCCACAAACACCATTTAATTAGTGTATCTTTTTTCTTTATGTTCCAAAAACAGGGGAGATGTTCTGTTTCTCTGTCTTTATGGATAACATGTTCTAGATCTAACCATGACACTGGATAGGTTGACCTCCAACGCCTCGCCAGCATCCATTTGGCAGCCAGAAATATGTGAGATGCCAACAGTCCAGTCCCTAAGGGAAGATCATCCGGGAACATGTGCAATAAACATAATTCTGATTTAAAGGGAAACTCAAATCCTGTAAGTCTTTATACATTTTTAACTCATTGTTTCCAGAATCTTTGGACCCCCATGCACTTCCAACATATATGCATATAGGTCCCTTCCTCACCACAACCTCTCCAGCACAAGTTAGATGAATTGATGTTCATTTTGTTCAGAGTAGAAGGTACCAAGTACCATCTATGAGAAACTTTATAAAATGTCTCCCTGTATGACATGAATATTGAAGATCTCTTTACTAGTTCGGCATGCTTTATACCAACTTTCCTCTGGCCAGACCTTGCCTAGATCTTTTTCCCATTTAGACCATTCTCTGAATTTCCCCGTATCTATTAACCCAGAGAGCATGTTGTTACATTTAGAGATTCATTTAGTGGAGTAGTTATTCATTATCAATTTTTTCGAATGGTAAGTATTTAACTGCTCCATATTCCAATCATGAAAATGTATTTGTACCAATGTTTAAGTAGAGAGATAATCCCCTTAGGTAAATATTGAAATAATGTCAGATTCAGTTTTGGAAACCAGATAAAGGAATAGCAAGGGTAATTCCCCAATATATCCCCTTCAATTGTCTTCTATTTAGCTGAGATTTCACAGGTTCTCTAGCCATATAAATGGCTCAGCATAATAGCTTTGTGTAGATCTAAAACTGAGGGGGAGGAAAAGCCTCCTCTCTCAAATTTCCTTTTAATACTCTCATTTCCCAAACGGACTTTCTTACCTCTGTTCAGAAAGCTGTTTATGATTTTCTGAGCCATTTCAAAATATAGTTGGGGAACTTCATAGGAATAGACCTCAAAATATAGGAGACCTTAGGTACTATTGTTATTTTTACAGCCGTTATACAGCCTGACCACAAAATAATTACATCTTTCCATGCTGCTGTACATTTTTTTATCTCATCAAGCACTGGGAGACAGTTACTCATAACTAATTTACTTAGATTGGGGGTTAATTTGATTCCAACATGTTTAATACTGTTTGAGTTCCAGTCAAATTTATATTTCCACTAAAGGAGATTTAATTGTTCCTCTTTCAGTCCACTAACCAAAACCTGTGGTATTTATTTTAAGGTAGAAAACCCTGCCGTACTCATCAATCAGTTCAAACAGCTTGTTCAAGGATTCAATCGGGTCAGTCACCGTAAGAACTATATCATTCGCCATCTAGCAAGATTTTATAACCAACTGACCCTATTTTATTGCCTTTAATTAATTTTGAAATGCTAATCTGTTCAGTCAGAGGTTCCATATTTAGGATAAATATCCCAGGCGGTAACGGGCAACCCTGGTGGGTGCCATTCTTAATATCAAATAAATTGGATTCAAACCCCAGGCCACTAATTCTAGCCTGTGGGATCCAATTGCTTTCTGGCCAAACTCACCAAAGATTTATGCTTGATATAAATACTAATAGTTTGGGCCTGAAATTTGCCTATGAGCTAAGCCTATCCTCTATCATATTTTTAGATCTGTTGATAATAAAGGATAAAGAGGGCAAGCTTTCAATGACTACTTATAGGAAAGATACGGCTACCAATTCCCTACTGACTTGGGATAGCCAGCACTTTAACCCCTGAAAAGGGGATTCCAAGAGGTCAATACCTTTGTATAAGAAGGAATTGCAGTTCTGATGCTGAGTTTAAACTAGAAGCAGACAAATTGAGAACTAGATTTCGGGATAGAGGTTATTCAAACAAATGCCTCAAATCTGCCTTTAAATATGCATCAAACTGCAATAGATCAGAACTATTGAATGGCTTGAACAAGCGTCACCAAACCACAAAAGAGGAGAGTAGACTATCACGTTGTATAATGACTTTTGGTTATGACTCTGATATAATCAGGGAAATTTTATCAAAACATTTGCACCTCTTAAGGAGTGATGAGGTTTTGAAAGACGTTTTAACACCCAAGCCTCCATAACATATCGTAGAGGCAAAAACCTGAGAGACAGATTGGTTCATAGCACATTTAAAAAACAAAAACCTGGAACTTGGTTAAAACCTCTAGCAGGATGCTTCAAATGCAGTAAATGCAAGTTCTGCAGATATATTACACCCACAAAAGTATATGAGCACCCTATTACTGGGGAAAAATTCAAATTAAGGACTTTTTCAATTGTTGCTCCACAGCGGTAATTTATGTGGCCACCTGTGTTTGCAGGAAGATCTATGTAGGCAAAACGAGGCGCCAGCTACGCCGTAGGGTTGGTGAACATATATATAGTATAAAGAATACACTGGATACACCCATTGCCCACCATGTAAAATACTGCCACAATATATAAAGTGAAGTCCTATCTTTTTGTGCAATTGATCAAGTCCATATAGGACCGAGACAAGGAGACCTAGAGAAGAAATTATTACAATGTGAGGCACGTTGGACCTATAAACTGACGGCCCAAGTGCCCAATGGCTTAAATGAGGGATTCACCTTTACCCCCTTCATTTAGATTCTACTACTCTTGAGATATATGTATATTTATAATTATTCTTCTTTACACATTTCTGACATATCTTTTGATATGCAAGATATTGGTTTATCACATACACTTACATGTTGGTCTACACATTGTTAGGTAGGTAGGCCCATTTGAGGCCCTTTGTTTGTTTCACATCACTTCATCCTTTTTTCACTACAATTTATTTTATCTTTTATGATAAATACTAATATTCGCAACTATGGTACTTATTAGTGATTCATGCTATTACACCATTATGCTTAATGTATGATCCCTCTTAGAGGAATCATCTTCTTTATGTATTATGTTTTTCACATCAGCCACATATTTGAAGTTTCTTATTGGGTAATAGGACTTTGTTCCTTAAACAAATATATTTTTCATATATGGATGTCACATTTTTAGGAATTGATGGTCATTCTGACCGTATTTCCACTGCACCTTTATATTTACCCAGTCATTAGGGGCTTGTTATGTAGTCTCACACATATACCTCTTATATATATATATATATATATATATATATATGTATATCCATACTTTTCTCCTAACATGTCCATTTAACTATTCCATTTTGCACACTAAAGGACATAGGTAGTGTTGATTTATGTGTTATCTCTATATACTTTCTATATATATATGCATGCACAGAGGGATTAATTTATATATACATCTGTCCTTTTTGCTCCATTAAGATACCTTTTCCTTGTATTACCCTATGTCCCCAGTTGGAGGACTTATCCATTTGCTGTGAGTACATAGACTTATGGATTCCCTGTCCGTGTTGCCTATTGCATGTTGCCAAGGCAAGAGTTCCCTATAAATAGCTCCTTGAGACATCGTTATACAACCTCCCTTTGATAAAGACGTCATACGTCGAAACGCATCAGGCTCCTAGGCACCACTGTCATAAAATAAATTTACTTTTATACTGATTGAATATTTACTAGTCCCACTATTTGTATACCGAACTCACCAAAGCCATATTTATCTAGTACCAGCTTTCTGAAGCTCCAGTTGACCCTTCTCGGCGTCTAACGACAGGGCCAACATTGGAATCTCCATAGAGCCAGCAAAAGAAATCAAATCAATTAACTTTGTGATATTGTCCATTACTTGTCTCCTCTGAACAAAGCCCACTTGGTCCGCATCTATTAGGCTAGGGAGAACTTTATTCAATCTATCTACCAATATTTTGGAATTGATTTTAATGTCAACATTTAAAAGAGAGATTGGTCTGTATTTTGGATGGTCCTCAGGTCAAGGTCCTTCCCCGGCTTAGAAATTTTAATTATTGTAGCTGGAGTCATCTATTTAGGGATTGTAACTCTGTTTGTAAATTCGGTAAAAATGGACTTTAAATGTGGGCAGAGTTCAGAGGAGAAAAGTTTATAATAGCTGTTATCAAATCCATCTGCTCCAGGGATTTATTAGGTTTTAAAGGAGCATATGACTCTTCTAATTTCCTCAACAGAAATTGATTGGTTTGGCCTTTCAAGCTCTTCTATTGATACTTTGGGAATATTTATCTTTTCTAGATATTTTCTGATTTCTACACAGGAAGGTTTAACAAAGTTATCTTATTTTTCTAAATTATATAGGCCTCTGTAATATGTTTCAAAGATGTCCCCAATATTACCAGGGTTAAGATACCGGACAGTTATCATTTGATCTGAGCAAATGGATACGTTTTGAAATCCTTTGCTTTTCCGTGTTTATTACCTCTTAAGTAGAATTGTTGTTGCAACTTCACTATTCTTTTATCGGTTTATTAATTGTAAGAATTTTTAAATTTTTGCAATAATATCACTCATTTTGTTACAGAGAACTTTATTAGGATTAAGTTTGTTTCTAGTTTGTACCTTAAGTTCTAAATATAGTTGTCTGAGTGGAAGACCTCTTTCTTCATGGCAGCTGCTCTACTAATTAACGTCCCTCTTAGAACCGCCTTATGGGTACACCAAACTGTTGATTGAAGTGGAACCAAGTTATCATTAATACAAAAATAATCAATCAACTAATTTCTAAAATTCTCTGTAAAATCTAGTGAACTAAATAATGAAGGGTCTAATTTACATTTTTTTATGCTTAAACCTTCCTAACTAGCTCCAGAGAAATTGGAGCATGATCATATCAACTGATATCTCCAATTCTTACATCCTTAATAATATTCATGGTCTGTAAATCAGTCAGAAAATTATCTATACTGGTATATGATTTGTCTGGTTGAAAAGTATGTGTAGTCTTTTAAATACGGATTTTGCGTTCTCCATATATCAAATATTTCATACTTCAAAATAAATTTTAAGAATTGACTGACTTGGCGGCTACGGGAATCTCCTCAGGCGTTATTATAAAGAGATGACTTATCTTTCTCTTGATCGAAAATCTAATTAAAATCACCAAAAATAATCGGGTTACCTTTCTTTATCTTCTTAACCATAGCTCATATCTTCTTAATAAACCTCAATTGATTACTATTTGGGGCATATAAATTGACCAGCGTTATAGCTGTATAATCAATCGTGCCAAGCCAGACAATGTATCTATCTTTGCTGTCAATTATCTTATGTTCTTCACAGATTGTCAACCTGTTGCTGAAAAAAATATAAACCCCTTCAGATTTTGAGGAGGAAGTGGCATTAATGCCCTCTGTAAATTTAATTTAAAATTAAACTTTTCCTGCCTTCCAGTGAGTTTCCTGAATGCAGAGTATGTCTGCTTTGAATTTTAGGAGACTCTCCAGAACACATCTTCTTTTAAAAGGAGAATTGAGTCAGTTTACGTTTTGTGATACTATCTTAATACCCATCTTTGGAATTTTTAAAACCAGATTAATTTTCCACCATAATAAAGATACTTAATAGCCCACAACAAACAACTTTCAAACACATACAAATAGTTGCTGTACAATGTTTATAGCAACTCAATACCATTTAGAACTATGGTAGCTGTAAAAAATAGAGAATGGCAAGCAAAGCCAAATTGAGGGCTTTCTGAGAGGGTGCGAACGATGCTTACAATCTCCAAGAAGGAATATGGGAAAGAGAGAGAGATTGAGAAACAAAAAACAAAAAACAAAAATATATATATATATATATATATATATATATATATGTCCCTGTACCTTATAAGTTCTTCCTTAGCTTTCTGTTCCTATCCCACCTTCTGTATTTCTGTATGTCAATGTTTTGTTTATTCTTTTATCATATATCCTAAACCAATGACAGTGTGGTGCTACTCTATTTAGTTCTTTTTCCCCTTCTTTTCCTTTTTTTTCTCTTTTTTCTTCCCCTTCCCTCCTGTCTTCTATTTAAACCATAATATCAGTGCGACTATGTATAAGGTCATATTGACCGTGTAAACTTTGTATGTAATTTACTCCAGACATATAATTCCAATTTCCACGTGACTTTATCTTAGTGTAATACTTAATGAAAAGAAGAAAAAAAGAGATATGTCTTGAATATTACCAAGAAATATTATTTAAAGCCTAACCTCAGTGCTGCTATATATGAGGTCCTATTGACCGTGTAAACTTAGTATGTGATTTTATCTTAATCACACACATAATTCCAATTTCAATGTGACTTCCTCTTAGTGTAATACTTAATCAGAAGAAAAAAAAAAAAAAATATATATATATATATATATATATATATATATATAATGTATATAAAATACAGTGTTTAAACCTTGAGATCACTACAATTATGTATACGGTTATATTATCCATATAAACTTTGTGTGTGCATTCTTCATCTTCAGTTGAAGCAAAAACAAAATACTTACAATATAACTTCTTATTTATGTAATTCTGAATTTTAAAAACTATTTAATTCTCTTATGGATTTTCGGGGGAACAATATTGTATATTTTAGAGACCTTAAGTCGCAATTTAAATAAGGTACAAAAAGAAACAGCACAAAAAAGAAAAAAAAAAGAAAGTGTCCCTTAAAATATCAAAAACTGTGATACACTGTTCTTTTCTCTCTCTCTCTCTCTCTCTCTCTCTCTCTCTCTCTCTCTCTCTCTTTCCCCCTTCCCCTCACTTATCAAGCTTAGTTCTAATGCAGAGGAGTTCTAATATTAGCCAAGCTCTATGCAGTTAGCTCTCATCCAAACATTAACAGTATACTAAGAAACTTTATGTCAGTCAGAGTCTTTCAGGTGTAAGTGAGGCAGAATATCAGTCCGAAGACTTCTGCATCTTTCACTGTCTTCACAAATATCCAAATTGAGTCTTTTCTTATTAAAAGTCTGGTTGGAAAACCCCACTTGTATATTACGTCATGCTTTCTTAGCGCTTCAGAGAGGTAACCTGTGGATCATCTCAATCTTATTTTCTTCAATGGAACTGGTGTGCTAATTGTCTGCAATTATTTGTAGTGTAACTCTCAGGACTAACTAATATGGATTCTGGAATACCTCTGATTTTTTAATTATTTCTTCTTGATCTGTCTTCAAGATTAGAAACATTTTCTTGTAAAACCGTCAGATTTTCTTGTAATTGAGCTGTAAATGAAAGTAGATTTTTATGATCCTTTATCAATTTTTCATGTTTGTCTTCTAAGTCTGATATCCTCATATTTGATTCTGTGATGTTCTTAGTGTTTTCTAATATTTGATTTTGAAATTCCATAAAAAAAGAGGCTTGGAATTCTGATAAAAGTTCCTTAATCTTTAGCATAGTCACAGGGTCCTCTCTTTCTCGTTCAATTTCCAGCTCTAGAGATAGTTCTGAGGAAGTATTGACATTGCCTTGATCTGGGGTTGAGGGTACAGATGGTGCCTGATCTTTAGGAACTTTACTCTGTGGAGAAAAGAACTGAGAGGCATTCTTTGAGTCGCCTTTTTTAACTTTTGGTTTCTTTTTGGAGGCCGCAGAGTTTTTACTTCTCAAAATAAAAAAAAACAAGTTAAAAGCATCTTTTAGTTAGTGCCTGAGGTTAACACGCTTCTTGCAGTCAATGACTCACTATATTTAAAGGCTTACAGTATAATTTTCCTATTTCTTCTTTTTTTTTTTTTTTATTGATTTTTATTAGACAGGTCAGACATATAACATAGTACACCAAAAACATTAGAAGTGATAAATAGGAATTAACAATAAACGTATTTCACATATTTGGTTTCCAGTGTGTCCTCTGCCTGTCCAAAAATTCCTCTCCCTTTTCCGTTTTTCTGGTATTATAATAGCTGATATTAGCTTTTAAATAACTTAAGGCTAACGAGAAAACTATATTTAATGAAGTCCCATAACTGTGGGAAAAATATGATGAACTTGGATTCCTGACCAACTGTTGTTTTGAGCTTGGTTGGTAGCATCTAATAGAAAGATTATTCTGTGTTTAGGTTACTGTGTGGGCTAATGATGTTGGGTAAATTAAGACCACTACTACTATGGATCCCCTAATAGCTCCTTTGTAGGGAGAAGTGTCACTCACCCTATTCATCTGCCGCGTCTTGTCTCCCAGGCGGCCCAGCAGGAGGCCCAGCGCTTGTAGTTATGGTCAACCTCTGCGGACAAAACGCTCATGGATCGAACGAACTCAATTTTGTTTAAGACTACTTCAAATGTTGGGGTGGGTGATTTCCAATGGGCGGCTACTACTATCCTAACTGCTAGGAAAATTTGGTTAGTTAGGAATTGTTCTGAGTTGGACATCCCTTCTACCGGTAATCCTAGGATGGCCTCTTCTGGTCTCATGGGATAGCATTGACCCCATAGTTTCTCCAGGGTTTTGTAGGTGTCCACCCATGTGTGTCTAATCATAGGGCATTCCCATAATTTATGGATTAGAGTCCCTTTTTGGTTGCAGCCCCTTTCGCATATGTCACTAATTGTCTGGTTCCCTATGTGCATTCTTACTGGGGTTAGGTACCACCTCATAATAACTTTATAGGAGTTTTCTTTCATAATTACGTTAAGTGATGTGTTTTTGGCTTGTTTCCGAATACTATTCCATTGGTCTCTGTCTAAATTTATGTTGAGGTCAGCTTCCCATGCTGATTCATAGTGTAATTTAGGGGGAGTGACTAAATCGCTTAAATGGTTATATATTGTGGAGATGTTTCCTTTCCCTCCCGGGAATTTAATGCAACATTTTTCGAATAAGGATATATTTTGCCCTCCTTTATTCTTAGTGATGTGATTTAATCTTTGGTTTATAGCGATTAGGTTAAGCCATTCCCCCGGAGGAAGGGGTTTGTCTTCTAGGAATGCGGTGGTGGACCATTTTTGATTAACAACCGGTAAATCTGCCGCAATTGAGCAATTATTATCAATCCACCATCTGTATTGAGCATTAGAGTTTATTTTGGGGTTAGTTGAAAGTGGCCATAGAGGGCTGAGCCCTGACTCCTGGCCCAGCAGTCTGTTCCTCTTATTTATATCTTTCCATAGGGAAATTGAATGCCTCACACTTGATGGAATTGATTGGGGTAACTTGAAGCCCTGCTGGGTTGAGAGCCATAGTAACTGACGCATGATTAAATCATTGGACCCTAGTATGTGTTTTTCTAATTGAACCCATACCGGGGGGGAGTCCCTGACATACCACTTAACTAGTTGTGCTAATCTAGCAGCTTTAAAGTACCTGGAAATGTCTGGAAATCCGAGCCCACCATCCTTCTTAGTCGCAGTAGTTGTTTCTCTGTTTATTCTAGGTTTTTTATTGTTCCACAGAAAACTCATTAGTAATTTCTGTATTTTTTTCAAGTCTATCGCTAAAATCGAGATAGGTAAGGTCCGAAAAAGGTAGAGCAGTTTGGGGAGTACGTTCATTTTGACAGCATGTAGCTTTCCTAACCACGAAATCTTTAGTTCTGACCACCTGTGCAGGTCCCTAGTTAATTGTTTAAAGCGGATTGGGTAGTTTGCTTCATATAGGGTCTTAGTTGATTTTGTAATTTGTACGCCTAGGTAGTTGATAGAATTCGGGGCCCATTTTATTGGGAAGTTATTGGCTAGTAGTTTTTCCGTGGTGGGAGGAAGTGATATATTAAGGGCTATGCTTTTACTTGTGTTAATTTTGAATCCTGACAGTGGGCCAAATTGAGACAAAAGTTTGAATAGATTAGGTAGACTAACCAGGGGGTTTGATATTGTTAGTAGGATATCATCGGCAAAAAGGCTAATTTTATGATCTGTCGGGCCGACCCGTATACCCGATATGTCAGTGTGCTGACGAATGGCAATTGCTAGGGGCTCTATACTGAGGGCGAACAGCAATGGTGATAGAGGGCACCCCTGTCTTGTCCCCCTTGTGATGTTGAATTTTAGTGAATTGTGTCCTTGGTATGTAACTTGTGCGGTTGGTTCCGAGTATAATGTCGCGATGCTTCGCAGAAAACCTTCCGGAATTCCGAATTTGTTCAGTGTGGCGTTCATAAATGTCCAATCTAACCTATCAAATGCCTTCTCGGCATCAAGCGCCAACAACATAGCGCGGCCTTCATTACTTTTGGTTATGTCAATAAGGTCAACAATTTTTCTGGTATTGTCTGGCGCTTCTCTCCCCTTAATGAACCCTACTTGGTCTGGATGTACCACTTCAGGTAACAGATTCGCTAGTCTTGACGCTAAGATTTTGGTGTATATTTTTAAATCTGTGTTGATCAGAGATATTGGTCTATAGCTAGCACATTGGGATGGGTCTTTCCCCGGTTTAGGAATCAGTATTATTTTAGCTTCTAAGAATTCCGGTTTAATTTTTTCACCAGCTAAGAAGCTGTTAAATAGCTTATGTAAGGTGGGGCTAAGTAGATCGCTCATATGTTTGTAGTAGAGGTTGGAATAGCCATCTGGCCCTGGGGCCCCGTGTGCCTTTGTGGATTGGATCGCATCCTGTATTTCTTCGACCGAGATGGGCTCTAAGAGTGATTTAGCTTTGATAGAGTCTAATTGGGGTATATTTAAGTTATTTAGTGTATTTTCAATTTCTAGTTTGTGGGTTGGGGTGCCTGATTCGGGTGTTTTGCTGTAAAGGTCCGCATAAAATTGTCTGAATTCGTTTACTATTTGATCTGGTTTAAAAACTGTCTGCCTATTTTTGGTGATTATTTTGGCTATTAATGAGTTTGCTCTTTTTTCTTTTAGTCTCGTGGCCAGCATTCTATCGGGCTTGTTTGCGTATCTGAAGAATTTAGCTTCAGTTCGCTGTAGGATATTGACCATTTTCCCTCTTAAAATAGTGTTTAGTTCTTGTTTGTAACTTAGTATCTTCTCATGGGTATGTCGTGATTTATCTTTAACAAATAGTTTCTGTGCTTCAGCAATTTTCTGGTTTAGAAGTAAGATTTGTGCTTGGTCTTTTTTCTTTTTGATTGAACTAATTTGTATACAGACTCCCCTGATCACTGCCTTGTGAGCTGCCCAAATTCCATCTATGTCTATCTCCCCTACTGTATTGAGGTCAAGATAATCTACGATTGCAGTTCTGACCTTATCTCGTGTGATAGGGTCGTTCAGTATACTGGGATTTAATGACCACCTTGGGTTATTTCCTTTCGGTAGGAGATTATTCATGGAGATTTTGACTAGATCGTGGTCCGACCATGCTATGGGGCAGATAGAGGCCTCAGTTAGGTTCCCTGTAACGTTCTGTGGGATCAGGATATAGTCTATTCTGGAGAGCGAACCATGTCTGGCGGAAAAAAATGTGTATTCCCTTTCTGTGGGGTTCATGTTTCTCCAGGTATCAATCATGCAGTTTGATTTTAGGAGTTTTTTGAGAGCTTTGGTCGCTGTGGGGATTTTTTGTGAACCTAAATCGTTTGACTTGTCTTTGAGCGGGTCTAAGACCGCGTTCATGTCTCCTCCTATTATCTTAAGTCCGTCTTCCCAGCTATCTGTGAGTTTCTGTATTTTTTGAAAGAATGGCGTTTGATCTGTGTTCGGGGCGTAAATGTTCAAGAATGAAACCTTACGTTCGTGTATGGTCCCATGTACTGCTAAAAACCTGCCATCTTTATCTGTTTGAATTTTACTTAACTGAAAGTTGAGTCTTCTGTGGAACAAAATCGTGACTCCCTTTTGTTTGGTATCTGCGGTCGAATGGAATGCCTGAGTAAAGACTCCCCCCCAATATTTTGGTAGTGCTTGTTTTCTAAAGTGAGTTTCCTGAATCATTACGATATCAAGATTTAGTTTTTGGTAATTTCTCAAGGCTACCCCCCTCTTGATTGGTTCGTTCAGACCATGAGCGTTGTGTGACGCAATGACAATGTCCATATTTCTTATTGAGGTGTATGACCCTTTGGTGTGTCTAAATGGCTATCTCACCTTTCTGGAAGCCTGTTACTTCGTTATCCTGTGCCTCCTGCTGGTTTCCGCCCGAAGACTGCTCAGCAGCTGGCTGTGTGGGAGAGTATCTGTACTCAAAGGAAAAAAGACAACAGAGTATGAGCCAAATTGCCTATACTTAAACTTTCGGAATTATAAAAACCTGGCTCAGTAATTAAGCAAGTTCCTACTTTTCCTCTAGTGGGGAACCCTAAGGTAATCCTGGGTAAGAAGTCTAAGTACTTGAGTCTGTTTGTGTGTCTTACTGTTGGTCAGGAAGGCTCTTAGTATGTTTGAACTTAATTGTGTTCCTTACTTAAATAAAGTGTGGTAATTTAAACTACTATGAGGAGAGCGTTTGCTGTCCTCTTCGTATTTTACTGGTGGGCCAGTTAGTGTCTCTAAACTGACACTGAATTGGTCCGCCTAAACTTTCCCTACTGTAGGGGTTTTTGGAAGTCTACGTGTTAGCGCCCGTAGGGACGCCTTCTAGGTGTGTGTTGCTCTTGCCTTTACGGCCTGGGTTAACTGTCTATAGTGTGTATTAGAACTTTCACTGGTGTGGGTGCTACCTTATTGGATCTACTCGTTTTCAGATTCAACTAGCTTTGGTTGTCAGAGTAGCATGAAAACAAGGAGAGAGAGAGAAGAAGAGAGAGGAAGATGAAGCAAAAAAAGACAAAAAAAAACAGAGAAACAAAATAAGTGACAACTCATTGTAGTAAGTCTTTTTCTCCGTTCATGGGAGGACTCCTTCCTCTCGGGTTTTCTGTTGGTTGTAACTGCTCTCCGACAGTGACCTTGATGTTCCATTCCGCCAGCAAGTTAATGCCTTCCTCCAGTGTTCTGATGGTGAAGAATTTTCCCTCTTTGGATATATTGAGGCGAAAAGGGAAACCCCATGTATACCTCCATCCTTGAGCCAGGATACAGTCCAGAACCGGTTTCAGTTGTCTCCTTTTGGCAAGGGTAGTCGGGGCTAGATCAGAAAAAAGCAGCGGTGTGTGCCCCTCGATGGGAGGGATGCCTTTTCTTGCGGCCTTCATGAACAGTTCTTTGGTGGAGTAGTAGTGGAATCTGGCAATGATGTCTCTTGGGCGCTCCTGTGGAGATGAATGGAATCCTAGGGCTCTGTGAAACCGATCCATTCTCAAGTTTTCTGGATGTATGTTTGGGAGGAGAAATTCACATAGATCGTTTAGGTATGCGTGTAGGTCCTTGACAGACTCCGGCACATTCCTCAGCCTTATGTTCTGTCGTCTAGATCTGTTTTCTAGATCTTCCTGTTGCAACTGTTGTCTAGATTGTTCCTCCTTCAAAGCCAAGATCTCCTCTGTTAGCTTGTTGTTATGTTGCATTATTTCCGAAATTTTAGTTTCCAGTTTTGTTGTTTTATCGTCCACCTTTTTAATTTCTGTGGTTAGTTCTGTTGTCACCTTCCGGATGTCTGATTTGACCTCCTCTCTGAAGTTGGATATTAGGTCTTTAAGGTCCTGGATGTCACTTTTAGTGCTAGGCGCTGACATTTCAGAGCTTGTTGCTGCGTGGACTGCGGCTGTGGGTGTTTTATTGGTGGGAGAACTTGCTGAAGATTTAGGTAGACAGTAAGATTGGATCCCTTTATTGTTCTTTCTCGTGGCAACACCTGCCATCTCAGTGAGAGTATTGTAGATCAAGTTGTTGCCAGAGACCTGGTTTCACTTGGTATGTCCCAGAGCAATTGTTAGCGTCCCTATATTGCTGGGCTTTTTGCTAGTTACATCTTTTTGGATTTATTAAAAGTTCTTGAACCGAAGTGGTCATAGCTTAAATGCTTATAGTTGAAAATTGAGCTTTGGTTGTCTCTTTTTACTTGCTTGGTGCTTTTGAACTTTGTCCACTAGGTGGTAGTAGAGTTCCACTAGTACAGTCTGTTACACAAGCAGGGATTCGGCCTGGAAACTAGCCTTGAAAAACAAATGGTTTTGTAATCCTGTTTGGTTGGTAAGTGAGCCCTGTGCAGTGTACTTTTAATGTTTTGAGTCTAAGTAGACAGGTTGGGCTGGGTTGCTTGGACCCAGGGTATGGGGAGAGCTTTGATGGGGATATGTGGGTAAGGGGCCCCGGATTGCTTAGTTTTTCTGGGGCTAATTTGCTTCTGATGCCCCCCTGGGTACCCCTTCCTTGGATCAGGGCTATTTTCTCCCCCCACAGCTCTATAGCCTCTCCCCTGTACCTGCTTATATATGTCCTCAGCAGTGCAGCTCCACACTCTCTCCCTCCAGGCTTCCAAGGGGAAAAGTTCAGCTGGGTAGGGATTCCATGCAGGGGACTCTTCCGATTTTATTGTTTTTTTTAAGGTAATTTTGGGATCAATTTGTTCCCCTAGGTCTTCTGAGTTTAGTGATATTGTTTGTTGGTCACTCAGGGCATCTATAGGGGTCGATTGTCCCAGATTAACCCAGGCCTTAGCTGGAGCTCTTGCAGGACATGTCTTTCCTCTCCAGCAGCTTAGCCACACACCCCCTATTTCTTCTTTTGATTATTAGTCCTTTAATATTTTTTTAATTATGAGTTTTATTCTATATTTGTCTTCTATTCTAAAAAAGACTATTTCACCACAAGTTTTGGAGTGTATGCCTTTTTTCTCTTTTCCTTCTTTTATTCCTCTTTGCCCCACTTTGCCCCACTTTTGCCACTTCTTTTAATTGGAGACACTTAGATCTAATCATGCAAAAGTCATCCATTTAAGGTAAGGCAGATTTAGCACACTTAATGCATGCTTTTTAATGCATTCAGTAATCTGATAGGTTACCTGCTTCTTCAGAGACTATGTCTCAGTAAAGATGTCAGAGATAGGAAATATTTCAAAAGGTCCAATGTTATAAGGCTTTACACTAGGCTGTTTCAGCTCCACCCTATATTTATTGTACTTATGCCAACATTTTAAAAATAGACAATTTTAGTAGGATCAATACCTACTTAAATTCCTGTTATTTCAGAGACTTTAGTCTCAATAATGAAGTCTAAAGTAAGAAGTACTTGAAGAGGATCAGTTACAGCTCACTGTGTGAACCTCACAGCTTTACAGCTCACTGTGTGAACCTCACCTGATAATAGCCAGGCTTTATGCATTTTTGCTGTAAATATCAGTAATAGAAAATGTCTCCACAGTCCATTGTTACAAGATTTGACTAATAGCTGTATCGGCCTCACCTTATGAGATTTATTCCAGTTATTTCATGTCTCTGCAAGGAAATCCAAGATGGAACGTACTTCCAGGGGGCCGGTACTGTAGAATTGTACATAATTTTACAGCTGACAATGTCAGCCTCACTTAACATTAGCAGAGATTTGTGCAATTTATCTAATAATGTCTATAGCAAGGGAAGCTCATATAGTTCAATGTTACCAAACATTGCATGTAGCTGTATCAACTACACCTTATGGAATTTGTTTGAATTCTTCCCAGAATGCAATTCAAGAGTTTTTATGATTTTTAAAGCTTGTGTTTAACAATAAAAGATCGCCCAGAATAAATAGGACCCTTGATTATCCAGTTATAAATGGAAAGTGTGGCATATATGCTTTATGAGTTCACAAGTTCTAGTGTTCCCCAAAAAGTAAAAGAGAGTGTGTTTTTCTCTCTTAAGAGCTTATTTTTCCCAACACATATAAAAAATAATTAAGCAGCATCAACCCTTTGCGAGGAAAGTATTATTAAAGGTTAATTGCATTTGCAGAAGGATCAGGTTATTTAATCTCCACTTTATGTAGTTAATTTCCCTCAGGCAGTTGTTATTCTGAAACTCGCCAATGTCACATCGGTCTTTGGGTACTCTTGATGGAGTAAATTTCTTAGCTCCCCCCTCCGGCATGTTATGTCTACACTCCAGGATGTTTCAGGGGAATCTCAGCCTCTCAGGTACGTTGCCCATTGCACACTCTGCCAGTCTACAACTCCAGAGCTGCCACATGTCAAGATATCTCACAGATTCACTCCTCCTCTACAGACACCCGACCTCCTCTGGAACCAAGCCACTGAGACCAGTCTGCCCGCTGCAACTTTTCACTGCACTCGGAGAAGCTAAAACCCAGACGTATATGTTCTTTACAGCTCCTACTCACTGCAGTAGATGCTCATCATTGTAATGGGGAGAGAAACGCCACTGTGCACTCTCTCAGAGCTTGTGGCCCGCTTAGGCGTCCGGATTAACCATTTCCGCTCCAGCCCTCTATACCGTCATTTTTGACGGGCAATTTACAAGTTATTATATTAAAATGTTTCCTGAATTTACATGGTTATTGCTGCCCCATATATCTGTAGTCATAACCAGAGATCTTACAGTGCTATTGTATGTCAGTTATCTATGTGTGTGTGTTTCATGTGTGTGCATATGAGGGTGTGAGGGTATAATATACTCACAATGCAGAGTTGCCTGAAAGTGAGAGTCCAGCTCTCCTGGAAGGCCCACTACTGCCACTGGCTCCATCCACTAATTCAGAGTCCGATCCCATCCACAGTAGGGGATGTTAACTGGTGGGCCACCACCAGCGGACGGGCTGCTCTGGCCTCCACTGCCATCATCCTTTTCACCTTCATCCGGCAGTCATCATATCTGTGTTTGACAGACTTCACATCCCTGTTTGCAACCCCTAATGACACAACAGCTGCAGCAACTGCACTCTAGGCACATGTCTTATCTCCAGGCCTCATATCCTTCCCATCAGAGGATGTGTGTCTCCTCTGGGCTCTAATTGTGGGCCCTTTGCTTTGGCACAACCTCTTTCCCTCCCAACTGTGCCTGGGGTTCCTTTCTTCCCTGTTCTCTCCCTGGGGCCTGGCCTTCACCCCCACTACCTCCCCTTCTGGGATCAGCCCCCTGACCCTCTGCCCCTCCCCCCTCCGGCTCTCCTACACCTCTACCTCCCCTCCCTGACCTGCTTCTCTCCTCAGTCTCCTCCTCCTCCTGTGTTTTTCTCTCTCTATCTCTCTGTCTCTCTCACTCTTTCTCTCTAGCACTCTCTATCTCTCTCTCTAACATTATTTATCTCTTTCTCTAGCACTCTCTCCCTCTCTCAGTTTATCTCTCTCTCAGTCTATCTCTCTTTCAGTCTATCTCTCTCTCAGTCTATCTCTCTCTCTCTCTTTCTCTCTGTCTGTCTCTATCCATATCTCGCTCAAAAATTCACCAACGCCTAGACCTGTGTATTGACTTATTCAGTTACAGCACAGTCAGGGAGTTACAATTTTCGCAGCCTTCTAAACCAGTTTTCGCAGTGTTAATTGGCGTTCTCCGATTCCTATTGGTTATTTGACCTGTCACAAGAATGTAAATTACAGGCTTTCTTGATTTTGGCAGACTTCATTGGATCGGTTACTCCTAAGCATAACATTTGAAACCAGGGTTTAAGATTGTGAGGTCTAAGTCCGTAACTTGCACCCTTATTCAATTGAATAGCACCGGATTTGTAGCAGACTGCAAGCCCGCAACCGGCCTATATATTGCGAGATGCAGCCTTCGAATTGAATGAGGCTCTTGCAGCCTTACTAAATTGTGATTCAGCAAATTTAAAAGGGCTCTATATAAGCACACAGCATATTTTTTTTACCAGAAGTGTTTAGTTAGTCCTTGATCTTGCTTTTGGATAGAAGATAGAAGTCGTAAAAAAATATGATGTGCGCTTATATAGAGCCCTTTTATAAGCGCACAGGCTGTTGGTGTCCAGACCTAATTGGGGATCTATAGAGCAGCACTAGTACTTTTTTTGTTGCTACATCCTTTCAGTACAACCAAGAATCCTTTTGCTTTTCCTTCTCTCGCACCTTTGTTGCACTGCTTGCCTACTTCTAAATCTTTCATTATAATAGCTCTGACTTGATCTATCACTTTAGTTACATAATGAATAAGTTAATTAGATTAGTCTGCCAGATCTTACAGTAAAATGTAGTATATAAAAGTGGTCAGTTTTGACTCTTTGGACCAATGTAAGGTAATGACCTGTTTCATCTCTTTATATGCCAAGCAAAAAAAAAAAAAGTAAACCTATGAAATTCCTGCAATGAGAGAAAAACCTTGTGAAAGTAGCACAGATCATTATACGCACCTTTATTGCAAATCCTTTATTGAATAACATATCTCATCAGTTGGTAACGGGATGTATGGTAATGTCCTTAACTTTTGAAGCATCCTGTGGATTAGCATCTAAAGGATTTCTGCTTATTAATGCAACAAATAACATAAAAAATTAACCAAACATTTTTAAAGCTCATTTATTTGGCAAAAAAGCTTACAGTATATACTCGAGTATAAGCCGAGTTTTTCAGCCCTTTTTTTAAGGCTAAAAAGGGCCCCCTCGGCTTATACTCGAGTCACTCTCCCCCCGTGTCTCTCTAACAACCCCTTGTCTCTCTAACCCCCCCCGTGTCTCTCTACCCCCCGTGTCTCTCTACCCCCCGTGTCTCTCTACCCCCCCTGTGACTCTCGAACCCCCAGTGTCTCTTTCCCTTCTCCCCTTCTCATCCTCAACCCCCCTCCTCAACCTAAACCCCCCTCCTCATTCTAACCCCCCCTAAATACCTCCCCCTCTCCCCTCACTTACCTGCTTCTGCTCCGGCCTCCACTCCTTCTTGACCCGGCGCACATGTGACGTCACATGCGCGCCGCGTCATTAGCATATACCGGGTGCCGGGTCTAGAAGGAGCAGAGGCCGGAGCAGAAGCAGGTAAGTGAGGGGAGAGGGGGAGGTATTTAGGGGGGTTTAGGTTGAGGAGGGGGGTTGAGTGGGGTTTAGGTTGAGGGGGATTAGGTTGAGGAGGGGGGTTGGGGTTGAGGGGGGAGGTTGAGGGGGGTTGAGGTTGAGGAGGGAGGTTGAGGGGGGTTGAGGTTGAGGAGGGGGGTTGAGGATGGTTGAGGTGGAGGAGGGGGGTTGAGGGAGGTTGAGGAGGGGGGTTGAGGTTGAGGAGGGAGGTTGAGGATGGGGGGTTGAGGATGAAGATGGGGGGGTTGAGGAGGGGGTTGAGGATGGGGGGTTGAGGAGGGGGTTGAGCATGGGGGTTGAGGAAGGAGGTTGAGGAGGGGTTTGAGGAGGGGGTTGAGGAGGGAGGATGAGGAGGGGGTTGAGGAGGGGGGTTGAGGAGGGAGGTTGAGGGGGGTTGAGGTTGAGGAGGGGGGTTGAGGAGGGGCTTGAGGATGAGGATGGGGGGTTGAGGAGGGAGGATGAGGATGGGGGCTTGAGGAAGGGGGTTGAGGATGAGGGGGTTGAGGAGGGAGGTTAAGGAGGGGGCTGAGGATGGGGAGATTGAAGAGGGAGGATGAGGAGGGAGGTTGAGGACGGGATTGAGGATGAGGAGGGAGGATGAGGAGGGAGATTGAGGAGGGGGTTGAGGATGAGGAGGGAGGATGAGGAGGGAGGTTGAGGAAGAGGGGGTTGAGGATGAGGAGGGGGTTGAGGATGAGGAGGGAGGTTGAGGGTGAGGAGGGAGGTTGAGGAGGGGGTTGAGGATGAGGAGGGAGGTTGAGGATGAAGAGGGAGGTTGAGGAGGGGGTTGTGGATGAGGAGGGAGGTTGAGGATGAGGAGGAAGGATTAGGAGTGGGGTTGAGGAGGGTCATAATGGAGGGGGAAGAGACACAGGGAAGGGAGAGGTTGGAAGAGACACAAGGAACGGAGAGGTTCGAAGAGACACAGGGAAGGGAGAGGGGAGAAGAGACACAGGGAAGGGAGAGGGGAGAAGAGACACGGGAGAGAGAGGGGGACACAAGAGGGGGACACAGAGGGCACAAGAGGGACACAGGGGCCTTATACTCAGGTTGGCTTATACTCGAGTATATACAATAATTAAATTATGTTATATTGTATGCTATTTCTTTTAAATTTTGTGTTGATGCTATCAGTTGCTATGCCCATCCAGTTACTATTTTTTACCAATGCAGGGAAATGCTAGGTAAAACAAACACATATACCTTAAAATTAATTTACTAAAATACATGAATTACTGACATAAAAAAATTGGCAACACCATTGAAGTTTTAACACAGTTGAATGAAAATTGTATTTCCTTTCAAAGTGAATCTTTAGTAAAATGTGTAATTATGAATTCAAGAATAAAATAGCAAGTATAAGTATTGTAATATTATTCCATGACATAGTGAAATGACATAATAATTTACTTGTCAGTCAAATGTCAAACAGGATGATCTCTAGGCATTTTCTAGATTTTTAGATTTAAAGTGTGTCTTTGATAAATGTGGGTTCTTTCTGACAGTAACAGCTTCAGTTGTTGTTAAAAGACCCCCAAACGTTTGATTTCTGTTTTAGGGTGTCGTTATTTGAAGTATATAAAATCAAGCAATTATGGTAGACTAATTCAAATTGCTTCATGGGAAAAAACATTGCAATTTATAGCATTTATAAAATAAAATGCATCCATACTTTCAACAGAACTGGATTGTATCTATTTGCGGAATAAGAATACATGAATATAGCTCACACAATTTAAGATATACAATATGTAAACTATTGTTTTCAATAATATTATTTTGTGTTTTACACATTTATTACTGATAATTTAATGCAATAGACAAAATGTTGTAATGCACAATGATCAGCTGGGTATTGAACTCTAAGAGTGAGCTCAAATTTCCAAGGTTAAAACAAAAAGATGACCTTATATTTTATTTTTAAAAAGTTATCAGTATATCTTTCTTACTTAATGGGACATAAATGTTCCACATTTCCCATCATGTTTTTTAAATTTAACTTTTTTAAATTAAGTATGTTAAAGAGTACATAAATTCTTTTGGTATACAGCAGTGCTTTCAATATTATATTTCTAATATATAATATTGGCTGTATTTCCCAAACTGTGAGCAAGTCATATGCTGGAATTTAAATACATTTCTACTTTTATATAAAAAAATTAACCTGAAATGACATACTTCATAAAAGTTTACTATTCAGAAATGAATACTTTTGAATTCATTCAAAAGTCCAAGAAATTAAAGAATAAAAAAGAAAATCTATCTCTACCAGTGTAAACAGCATAGCAGTTCTGTTATTGAAAAACTGAACAGCAGCCTATTTTAGCAGTTAAAGGGTTAAATAGTGAATTACCCACAATCTAAGTGCTTTTTAATCAAATTATTATACAATTGAAATGTATTCAAACATGAATGGTTACTCATAAGATAATCTGTTTTTATACTTTATTTTGTATACAGCTGTTTGTAACAAACTAAGTTAAGGACTTAATGCAAAGAATACAATATTTCACTCTATAACTCTAAAATAGGGAAATATCTTTCTTGATTTAATTTAATCATTTGATGTTACAGTAGAAATAGTAACTGAAATGAGTTACTTTGTTAAAATATTTTCTTAGAGCTAGGACAAATATAGACAGGCATTATAATGTTTCATTTTGTAACCCTGTATAGTAATATGTCAAAATTAACTTAATAAAATACTTTAGTAAATCACATATAATAGTTGTCAAACTACGATTCGTCGTCACGCTTTGTGAGCTTGCAAAGCGAGCTCGCAAGAACTGCATCCCTCGCGTTTGCTCAGCAAATGCAGACCCTCGCAAAGCGAGGGGCCGCATTTGCGGAAGGTGGAGGCTCCAACGTCGGCTGTGTTTGTCCGCAAATGAGGACCCTCGCAAAGCGAGGGTCCGCATTTGCGGAGGTGGAGGCTCAAAGGCGCCTCCCACGCGGTTAAAAACACACACACGCACGACTTAGGAAAAAAAAAACGACCTCGGAACCAACCTTAATGTAACAAACACCCACACGCATGAAAATACGACCATAACGGCAGAACCGCGCACACCTAAAAACAGTCAAAACACACAAAATACTCACAAAAACTACATAAAAAGCTTACCCATAGCGGGGGGGGGGGGGGGAGGGGCATCCAGGACCTCTGAAAGTGAAGTTACACCTCCATTTAAGTCCAAATTCCTGAGTTCAGACACACGAAAATCCCCTAAGCAAGCGAAAAAATGGCCGCCGAAAAAAACGAAAACGAGGCTCACAGCCCAGCCACGTACAACTTACCCAAGAAGGGATCCGAGATAACCTGCATTAACCCCACGGGATCCGAGATAAGCTCGGAGACCTACATTAACCCCACATTAACCATCGCAGTTAGGGTCCCAATCACACGCGATCGGGGACCCCCGCTGCAATGAAAATTCAAAATTCACTCATTACAGGTCCTTAAAGGACAGTAAAGGTCCTTAAAGGACCCGTTATAAAAGAAAACTAATATACACTATCACCCTGTCACTCATGGGGGTCAATACAGACCCCCATAAGCACTTAATTAACCCCCTCACTCATGGGGGTCAATACAGACCCCCATAAACCCCTAATTAACCCTGTCACTCATGGGGGTCAATACAGACCCCCATAAGCCCTTCATTTACCCTGTCACTCATGGGGGCCAATACAGGCCCCCATAAGCACTTCATTATCCCTGTCACTCATGGGGGTAAATATAGACCCCCATAGGCCATTCATTAACCCTGTCACTCATGGGGGTCACAACAGACCCCCATAAACCCTTCATTAACCCTGTCACTCATGGGGGTCAATACAGACCCCCATAAGCACTTAATTAACCCCCTCACTCATGGGGGTCAATACAGACCCCCATAAACCCCTAATTAACCCTGTCACTCATGGGGGTCAATACAGACCCCCATAAGCCCTTCATTTACCCTGTCACTCATGGGGGCCAATACAGGCCCCCATAAGCACTTCATTATCCCTGTCACTCATGGGGGTAAATATAGACCCCCATAAGCCATTCATTAACCCTGTCACTCATGGGGGTCACAACAGACCCCCATAAACCCTTCATTAACCCTGTCACTCATGGGGGTCAATACAGACCCCCTTAAGCACTGCATTAACCCCCTCACTCATGGGGGTCAATATAGACCCCCACAAGCCCTTCATTAACCCTGTCACTCATGGGGGTCAATATAGACCCCCATAAGCCATTCATTAACTGTGTCACTCATGGGGGTCAATACAGACCCCCATAAACCCTTCATTAACCCTGTCACTCATGGGGGTCAATACAGACTCCCATAAGCACTTCATTAGCCCCCTCACTTATGGGGGTCAATAGAGACCCCCATAAGCCCTTCATTAACCCTGCCACTCATAGTGGTCAATACAGACTCCCATAAGCACTTCCCCAATCTGACCACCACCTGCTAACTTGCAACCTCACCTCATCTTCCGCTCACCACCCTTCTTCAAATCCTGCCATCAGAACACGCAGAAACCTGCAAGCACTCAACCCACAACAATTGTCAAATGTACTAAAACCCCTTCTCAGCCCCCTCACCACCCTTGCCTGCCCTGACATCGCCACTTCACAGTACAACGATACTCTAACTTCCACCCTTGACTCTCTTGCCCCCATAATCACAAGCAAACGCCCTCGCTCTCACCCACAACCATGGCACACTACACAAACACGCTATCTACAGAGATGCTCACGCACTGCAGAACGACTATGGAGGAAATCTCGAACCTCAGCAGACTTTCTCCACTACAAGTTTACCTTGCGCTCCTACTTGTCTGCCCTCAATCTTGCCAAACAACACTACTTCTCTTCACTAATATCAAACCTGTCCTCCAACCCTAAACGTTTATTTGCTACATTTAACACCCTCCTCTGCCCACCCCCGCCTCCTGCCCCTTCCTGTCTAACTGCTGATGACTTTGCCAGCCACTTTAAAACTAAAATTGAAACTATCCGAAATGAGCTCTCCTCCCAGCTTGGCCCTATCCCACCATCCTTTCCAGAAGCCGACAACACCCAACATTTACCCTTCCCCAATCCCTCCTCCACTATGGATTCCTTTGACCCTGTTACCGAGGATGAAGTATCTACTTTACTATCAACCTCTCACCTTACCACATGCCCACATGATCCTATTCCTTCACAGCTAATTCCTCCCCTATCCACCGCACTTATCCCAGCTCTCACACATCTATTCAACCTCTCCCTAAACACTGGCAGGTTTCCATCCTCTTTAAAACATGCCGTAATTACACCCATTCTCAAGAAGCCCTCATCTGATCCAGCTTCTGCCTCCAACTACCGCCCTATCTCACTACTTCCCCTGGCTTCTAAACTGCTTGAGCGGCTTGTTTACAATCGCCTCACTCAATTTATTTCTTCCAATTCCCTTCTTGACCCCTTCCAATCTGGTTTCCGTGCCCAACACTCAACAGAAACAGCCCTCACAAAAGTCACCAATGACTTGCTAACTGCCAAATCAAAGGGTAACTTCTCCATGCTAATTCTTCTGGACCTCTCTGCTGCCTTCGACACAGTTGACCACCCTCTTCTAATCCAAACTCTCCGTTCATTTGGCATCCATGGCACAGCTCTTTTATGGTTCACATCCTATCTAAAAGATCGTACATTTAGCGTCTCCTTCTCTGGCACCTCTTCTTCACCTCTCCCTCTGTCTGTTGGCATTCCCCAAGGTTCTGTCCTAGGCCCCCTCCTCTTCTCTATCTACACCTCCTCCCTTGGCACCCTCATAAAATCCTTTGGATTTCAGTATCATCTCTATGCAGATGATACTCAAATCTACCTCTCTGCACCCGATCTATCCCCCTCTCTTTTAACTCAAGTTTCCAACTGCCTCTCTAGCATATCCTCCTGGATGTCTACCCGTCAACTCAAACTCAACATGTCTAAAACTGAACTCCTAATCTTTCCACCCTCTACTATAGCTTCCACTCGGCAAATATCTCTCACTGTTGACAACACCATCATCACTCCCACATCCCAGGCCCGTTGTCTTGGGGTTCTACTGGATCCCGCCCTCTCTTTTATTCCTCACATCCAATCGATAACTAAATCTTGTCAGTTTCACCTAAAAAACATCTCCAAAATTCGTCATTATCTTACACAAGACACAGCTAAAATTCTAATACACTCTCTCATCATATCTCAACTCGACTACTGCAATTCCCTTCTTGCTGGCCTCCCCATCTCTCGTCTGTCTCCCCTCCAATCCATAATGAACGCCTCCGCTAGACTCATCTTCAATACCAAACGATCAGTGTCTGCAGCTCCTCTATGTCAATCACTCCATTGGCTTCCCATAGCTTCCCGAATCAAATTTAAAATCATGACCCTAACACATAAAGCCCTCAACAACAGTGCACCCCCTTATATCTCTGCTCTTGTTTCAAAATACTCTCCCAACCGCCCCCTTCGTTCTGCTAATGACCTTCTTCTTTCCTCCTCTCTCATCACCTCCTCTCACTCCTGTCTTCAGGACTTTTCTCGTGCAGCCCCTACTATCTGGAACTCCTTGCCTCGCTCCATTAGATTAACTTCCTGCCTCAAAACCTTTAAAAAATTACTAAAAACACACCTATTTAAAAAATCATATCACCTTCAGCCTTTATAATTACAACTGCACACTCCACAGCTTAAAAACACTCCCACCCACAATCTACAGTACAGCTCACAGACCCCTCCAATTGATTAAACAAATTGCATTCACGTTGCCATTTTTGTATTTGTCACCCTCTTGTATCACACCTAAACCCTTAGATTGTAAGTTTGCGAGTTTTTCATTTGTGTGTCCGTGTCTTGGAAACAAGCACTATGTACATTTGATTATATGCTCAAAAACAGGGCCCTCCATTCTTTAAGGTGTTAAGTTTGTTTTTTGCCATGTACTAACCACCTGTACAGCGCTACGGAATATGTTGGCGCAATATAAATAAAGATAATAATAATAATAATAATTAGCCCCCTCACTCATGGGGGTCAATACAGACCCCCATAAACCCCTAATTAACCATGTCATTCATGGGAGTCAATATAGACCCCCATAAGCCCTTCATTAACCCTGTCACTCAAGGGGGTCAATACAGACCCCTATAAGCCCTTCATTAACTGTGTCACTCATGGGGGTCAATACAGACCCCCATAAGCCCTTCATTAACTGTGTCACTCATGGGGGTCAATACAGACCCCCATAAGCAGTTCATTAACCCCCTCACTCATGGGGGTCAATATAGACCCCCATAAGCCCTTCATTAACCCTGTCACTCATGGGGGTCAATACAGACCCTCATAAGCCTCTATTTAACCCCATCATTCCCATAAGGGTATATTAAGACCATTATGGGGCTTTTACAACCCAACATTAACCACATAAGTGCCATGACGGTCCTCAAGGACCATAATGACACTAAGTATAAACACTACACTGCACTATACCCCCCAATAAAACATTAAATATTAACTAAACACCCTCTACACTAACCTATTAACACCTACACTACCTACCTACCCCCTAATAACCCCCACCACTCTAATTACAGAAAATAAAAAAGCCTAAAGTCACAAAAAATAAAAAAATCTACATTACATAAAATAAAAAACCTAAATCACAAAAAATAAAAAATCTAATTTACAGAAAATAAAAAAACTTAAGTCACAAAAAATAAAAAAAGGAACATTACAGAAAATTTAAAAACACATTACAACCGCCCCCCACTACAGAAAAAAAAAAATTACACACCTGAAAAGGAAATACATATAATACAAATACATACAGTACATACAATATAATACATACAATATAATATAATACAATACAATACAATATAATATAAATACATATTATGATGACCATCATGGCATTTATGTGGTTAATGTTGGGTTGTAACAGGCCCATAATGGTCATAATATACCCTTATGGGACTGATGGAGTTAAATAGAGGCTTATGAGGGTCTGGATAGACCGCCATAAGTGACCGGGTTAAAATGGTGTAGTGCTTACACTTTGGGTCATGAGGGTCCTGGATGACCCTCATGGCACTTATAGTGTTATTACATGCTTTTATTACTGTGTTAGAGGGGTCTATATAGTTGAGGCACACAGTACACTCACATTTTGTGGCAAACAGCAGTTCAACACTTTCTTTTATTGACCGTCATTTTTTGACGGGCAAGTCACTAGTACTTTAATAAAAGGGAACACTTTTTCTTTTTTGGTTTTCTCCAGTGTTTGCTTCTGTCCTGTCATCAAACAAAACACTTACACTTGAAGATATCACATATAAAAACTTGATAAATCACATATAATAGATGTCAAACTGTGAGTTGTCGTCACACTAGCGAGCCTCACGAAGTGAGGTGAGCCGTCTGCGGCCCATGGTGCGGCAACTGCGAGATTCGCGCTCGCAAAAAAAAAAAAACTAACGGCCAAACCACCGAATTGGAAAAGACAGCGAAAACACACAAATATGCCTCAAATTCACAAACACACTCACACACAGCACAGGGGGAGAGCCAGGGATCCTGTGGGTGAGGTTGCAAGTCAATTTGAGGCATATTTTGTCTTTTTTATCGATTGCTGAAGCGGGAAAAATATGGCTGCTGAAAAAACGTGAAAATTCGGAAACAAGATGAAAATGAGGCTCAGAAAGGTCAGGCATGCAGAACTTAGAAAATACGCAACGCAAAAGACAGTAACACTTACACAAACAAAGCCAGGCATGCGGCACACAGACGAACAATGCCAGGCACACAGGACTTAGAAAATACCCGACGGGAAAGACAGTAACACTTACAACAACAATGCCAGGCACGCAGGACTTGCAATGAGCGCCGAAGGTGCTCAGAGAGGCCATAGCCTCGCATTGTGTGGCAAATAGCATTGCCTGGCTTAAAATTTCATTGCCATCATTTTTTTGACGGGCAAGTCGCTAGTATTGTAATAAATGTTACATTTCCAGGCTACGGGCTTCATTCCTTGCTTCCGAGTTTCAGATTAACAATTGAAGTTGACTCGTAAATCCCTACCAAGCTATTCCAAAACAAATTTTAAAAAATCGCCATCCACATGTAGCTGTCCCATTAAAGTTTTCCCCAAGCCCATCAAGTGATACACATAAAGCTAAGCTCATAAGTCCTCAGATTGTCCAAAAATCCTATTTTCCTACCCATAGAGGCACAAAGGATGGCATAGAGAAGTATACAAGCATAAAATCTGATGTTATTATCAACCTAACACCTTAATTGTTTGGGATACGAGGCTTGATTACTCATATCTAACACAATTTAGGGGTTAACACCTCATGAAGCTCCCAAAACCTTCTATCTAAAATGACCCCAGAAATCTGCAGGATTCCCTCCACTATAAAACAGGAGAACCCAGATAGAAAAAATATATATTTTTAGAGCAGCAGCTTCTTTTGGTGTAGGCTTATTGCAACAGGCCAGAAGATATGGATCCTGTTCTTCATTCAAGATAAAAGAGGACATGAATCTACAATCAACATGGACAGCCAGCTTATCCAGGGCAGAAGATTGAGAACCAGAGAATCACTAATCATTGTGGGAGGGCGTAACAGGGTAGGTAAGTATATGTTTTAACCCCTTGCAGGTTTATTTATTTATTTATTTTTATTTTACATTATTTATTTTATTATTTTAATTATTTATTTTATTATTTTATGTATTTTTTATTTTATGTAACGTGAGAGATTAAGCGAGAAAATAATTCTGTGGCAGTCAGACAGGTGTAAAGTTTGCCTGGGTAGAAATGTTTGGACGAGAGAGAAGTAGTACGAGAGAGACGGAGTGTAGGTTCCAGTAGAAGAAGAGGGCAGTTTAAGGAGAGGGCAGTTTAAAGAGGGGTCTGTGTCCGGAGTCTTAGCTGGTGTGGAGTGTGGCTTCCGGGTAGAAGCAGGGGGCAATTTAACATTAGACATGGGCACTATTGGGAGTTCTTATGGACCACCATTGGGTGGTTTACTTTACATGGGCTCCAATATGGACCCCTATTGTGGTAGGTAGAGCACATGGAGGTCCTTGTTAATTGTAGATGCCATTGAGTTCCTTTCAGCACGTACATAGACAAAGGTGTTACTTATAGGTGCCTTACAGGAACTCTATGGCAGTGTGTTAAATTTTAGGTGCTAAGGAGGCTCATATCACTTGGACAAGGGGAATCAAATGTTCCCCTTTTATATCTTCTATTGGGGATAGTGGTAACAGAGCCTCTCAAACGCCTCTTGAAGAACCTGTATGTGGACCAAGAAGCCATCCTGAGAACTGTACATGGAACAACCAAATTGTTCAAGATTGGAAAAGGAGTGCGTCAAGGTTGTACTTTGTACAACAGGCAGCTGTTTTTGGGCTTAAAGTTCCCTTTTTGGGCTTAAAAATGAAAAGCTGCAGATGACAGGCAGACCACTAGGTGGCGCCTCCAGTATAGAACCGTGCTGTAGAGGAAGGAGCTTTGGAAAATGGTTTGGAAACTGACAACCTGTGCATTGTGTGTGAACAATTTAAATTTGTTATGAAGTTTAGCACACAAAGATAATTTAGTGTGAGCATGCAATTGAAGGCTCAGTAATATCTGATATTGGTGATTATACTGCCATTCTGACTTAACTTTAAGATCATTGAGTATTAACCCATATCAGATCCCAGTACAAAGATTTATGGAGGAATGGACAACATGGCTGAATACAGTATGCATACATTCATATTATTATAGGTGAACCTATCTGAATATGTATGCATTAAGATAACAATTGACAACTGAGGTTGAATATTTATATTATAATGGTCCCTGGCTTATGATCCATATATGTCTACTAGCGACTGGCCCGTCAAAAATTACGGGGCAAAAAATTTTGAAGCCATGGCAATCTGTTTGCCACACAATGTTAACCTTTTGCTCCTCTGAGGACCTTCGCCGCTCATTGCGAGACTCGTGCTGAGCGCCTTTCCTCTTGAGTAGTTTTGCTCCTCTAAGCACCTTCGGTGCTCATTGCAATCCTCTCCCCTCGTGTACTTTTGGCACTCATTGCGAGTGTCTCTCCTTGTGTACTTTTGCTCCTCTGAACACCTTCAGCACTCATTGCGAGCCTCTCCCCTCGAGTGGTTCAAGTTTTGTGCTTTGCAGCAATCATCTTCAGGCGCTCATCGCAAAGACAGATATATAAGTACAGTGTTAAATATACAATTCTTTTAGTGCAGTGTAAATTAGAAAATGTTTTCAGGTCTTAGAGCATAATAAAGTGATTTAAATATGTAACTGCTTTGAGAGCGCTATCGCTGGCAGCCAATGAGCAGTAATCCAGATATATAAGTGCAGTGTAAAATGTAAAACATTTTTAGTGCAGTGGAACGTATACATTTTTATTTTCCATTACTAATTAATAATTATTAAATTAATGTACGTTAATAATTAATTAGGAATGAGTAAATGTATTATGAAGTGTGAAGCATTAATGTATTCATAAAGTAACGGTAGTGTAAAATATGCTATTTAGTGTTTTTTTTATATATATATATATATATTTATTTAATAATATTTAATTAATGAATTACTAAATTAATATACTTTACTAATTTCTAATTAACATATGCATCAAGCAATATCCTGAAGAGCTAACAATCTCTTTTGATTTTCCTGCAGCATATAATGTACAGTTGGAATGTTGCTGCCCTGAGGAGGAAGTCTCAGCAATGTGACAATTGTGCAGTATAAATAGGCTGCACGCGCGAGGCCAAACCGTTTGTTTAGTCGGGTAAAGCGCCATTTTAGATTCGTAATGTTATTGTCTATGTGTTACGTGGCTCTTGAGTATTTTCCATCCTTTCTAATAGTGTATTTTGTACCTCGTACGTTCCTGGGTAAAAGTCTTACATGCCTTGCAGTGTTTTGCGTGGTTCGGGGTCGTGTAGCCTTGTTTTCATTTTTTTCAGCCGCCATTTTTTTTGTTGCTTAGTCGATTTTAGAGTGCCGAAAGTCAGCAAATTCGGCTTAAATTTGCATGCAACCTCACTCCCAGACTTCCTGGCTGTCCCCCCCTGCTGTGTGTGAGGTATTTTTTTCTGTGTTTTCTGATTGCTGCAGGTCGTTGTAAACTTCGTACTTTTGCGACCTCGTAATTTTGTTTTCTAAGTCCCGCGCATTGCAATTTTTTTTCGAAGTCCTGCGCTCCTTAACTGCTTTCAGCCTAAGGCAATCCCGCGTTTCCTAACTGCTTAGAGCCTAAGTCCCACGTACTTCAATGCCTTGAACTGCTTGCCTCGCATTACCGTCTAAGTCCTGCATTTTTCAATGCATCAACAGCTTGCCTCGCTTCGCGAGGCTCGCAGGAGCACTTTGGCACTCATTTCTGCCTAAATCCTGCAAGTTTCAATGCGTCAACTGCTCGCTTCGCTTTGCAAGGCTCACAGGCGGTGAGCCCCTAAGTGCTCCGAGTTTCAATGCCTCAACTGCTCTCCTCGCTAGGCAAGGCTCGCAGCAGATGTATGCGTTTGGCTCCCATCGGGCTAAGTGCTCCGAGCTTTGAAGACTTCTGTACTTCAACGGCATGCCTCGCTATGCGAGGCTCGCAAACGTGACGACGAATCACAGTTTGAAATTTATAATATGTGATAGGAGGCTGAATAAGTGTTTGTTTGTATGAGACACTGACTAATCATTTATATACTGTATCACAATGATGAGAGGTGAACCCTCTCTGAATATTTATTATATTTATATGATTACTTGCCCGTCAAAAAATGACGGCGATAAAATTGTAAGGCAAGTAATGCTGTTTGCCACAGAGAGTAAGTGTTTTGGTCATCTGAGATCCTTCTGCGCTGATTGCGAGCCTCATCTCCACCAGTGCAATGAGCGCCTTCTGCACTCATTGCCTACGTTCGGCGGGTCTCAGAGATGAGTGCCAGCGGTGCTCATCTCCACCAGCGCAATGAGCGCCTTTTGCACTTACTGCCTAAATTGTGTGGGTCGTAGGGATGAGCTCCTACGGTGCTCATCTCCACCAGCTCAATGAGCACCTTTTGTGCTCATTGCCTTGCCGCAAGCACAGTTGCGGCGGGCTCTCTAAGCGAGCGCGCAATTTTACCATGGCGTTACCAACAACTTTTGGCAAACCTGCACTGCTCACAACAATATATGTGATATTCTAGTCACTCTAGTCACACAAATAACGGGATAATATTTTATTTTTCTGTCTCCCCCTCCGTCTCTTTCCCCTCACCCTCCCCTGTGTCTCTTTCCCCCCTTCCCCTGTGTCTCTTTCCCCCCTCCCCTTTGTCTCCTTTCCCTCCCCTGTCTCTACCCCACTCCCCTGTGTCTCTTCCCCCTCCCTCCCCTTTGTCTCTTTCCCCCCTCCCCTGTGTCTATTCCCCTCTCCCTACCTTGTGTCTCTTTCCCCCCTCACCCTCCCCTGTGTCTCTTTCACCCCCTCCCTCCCCTGTGTCTCTACCCCCTCCCTCCCCTCTGTCTCTTCTGCTGAGTCTCTTCCCCTCAATCTCCCCTGTGTCTCTTAACCCTCCCTCCCCCTCCCCTATGTCTCTCCCCCCGCCTCCCCTGTATCTCTTCTCCCCTCCCCTGTGTATCTTCCCCCCTCCCTCCCCTGTGTCTCCTTCCCCTTCCCTCCCCTGTGTCTCTTTCCACCCCTCCCTCCTCTGTGTCTCTTTCTGCTTCTCTTTCCCCTGTGTCTCTTTCCCCCTCCCTCCCCTGTGTCTTTCCCCCTTCCTCCCCTGTGTATTTTTCCCCCTCCCTTCCCTCATTCTCTTTCCCCTTCCCTCCCTCCCCTCATTCTCTTTCCCCCTTACTCCCCTCATTCTCTTCCTTCCTCCCTCCCCTGTGCCTCTTTCCCCCTCCCCTTCTCCCCTGTGTCTCTTTCCCCCTCCCTACCTTGTGTCTCTTTCCCCCTCCCTCCCCTGTGTCTCTTTCCCCTCCCTCCCCTGTGTCTATTTTCCCCTCCCTCCCCTGTGTCTCTTTCCACCTCCCTCCCCTCATTCTCTTTCCACCTCCCTCCCTCCCCTGTTCTGTTTCCATCACCCTTCCTCCCCTCATTCTCTTTCCCCCTCCCTCCATCTCTCCCCTCATTCTCTTTCCCCCTCCTTCCCTCCAGCCCCTCATTCTCTTCCCCTCTCCCTCCTACCCCTCATTCTCTTTCCCCCTCCCTCACCTCATTCTCTTATCCCCCGTCTCCATCCCCTGTGTACCTTCCCCCCTCCTCCCTCCCTGTGCCTCTCCCCCCTTTCTTCCCTTGTGTCTCTTCCCCCTCTCCCTCCCCTTTGTGTCTCTTTCCCCCGCCTTCCTCCCCTGTGTCTCTTTCAACCTATTTTCTTACGTTGTTTCTCTTTCCCCACCTCTCCCTCACATGTGCCTCTTTCCCAACTCTACCTCCCCTGTGTCTCTCCCCCTCCCCTGTGTCTCCCCCCCTCTCTTACCCATGTGTCTCTTCCTCTCCTCTTCCTCCGCTGTGTCTCTTCCTCTCCTCTCCCTCCCCTTTGTCTCTTCCCCTTCTCCCTCTCCTGAGTCTCCTTTCCCTCTCCTGTACCCTCTCTTTTCCTCCCCTTTCCCCCCCCCTGTGTCTGTTACCTCACTCTCCCTCCCCTGTGTCTCTTCACACCTATACCCTGTGTCTCTTCCCCCTCAATCCCATGTGTCGCTCCCCCCTCTCTTCCCCCACTCTCTCTCCTCTGTGTCTCTTACCCCTCCCACCCCTGTGTCCCTTCCCCCTCCTCCCTCCACTGTGCCTCTTCCTCCCCCTTTCTTTCCTTGTGTCTCTTCCCCCCCCTCTCCTTCCCCTTGTCTCTATTTCCCCCGAGCTCCCTCTGCTGTGTCTCTTCCCCTCCTAACTCCCCTGTGTCTCTTTCAACCTCTTTGCTTACTTTATGTCTCTTTCCCCACCTCTCCCTCCCAAGTGCCTCTTTCCCCCTCTTCCACCCCTGTGCCTCTCCCACCTCCCCTGTGTCTGTTGCCCCCTCTCCTACCCCTGTGTCTCTTCCTCTCCTCTCCCTCCCCTGTCTCTTCCTCTCCTCTCCCCCCCTGTGTCTCATCCCCTTCTCCCTCCCCTGTGTCTCCTTCCCCATCTCCCTCTCTTGTGTCCTTTCCCCTATCTCCCACTCCTGTGTCTCCTTTACCCCTCTCTCCCTCCCCTGTGTTTCTTTCCCCCTCTCCCTCCCCTGTGTTTCTTCCCCCTCTTCCTCCCCTGTGTCTCCTTCCCCAGTCTCCCGCCGCTGAGTCTCCTTCCCCCCTCTCTCCCTCCCGTGTGTCTCTTCCCCCTCTCCCTCCCCTGTGTCTCTTCCCCCTCTCCCTCACCTGTGTCTCCTTCCCCCCATCTCCCTCCCCTGTGTCTCCTTTTCGCCTCTCTCCCTCCCCTGTGTCTCTTTCTGATATAATATCAAGATGCACTGGACTAATATTGTATGTGATTGTATGAGTGAAAGTGATCCTGACTGAATATGATTACATTTATATGTAGGGAACCCACAAATCAATGGTTAAACTAGGAGGGTGGTAGACTTTTTACATATATATATATATATATATATATATATATATATATATAATAGTCACTTGCCCGTCACATATGACGGGATAATATTTTATTTTTCCTGTCCCCCGTCCCTCCGTCTCTTTCCCCCCTCTCCCTACATTATGTCTCTTCCATCCACTGTGTCTCTTCCCTCCATCCCTCCCCTGTGTCTCTTCACCCCTCGCCCTCCCCTGTGTCTCTTTCCCCCTCTCCCTCCCCTGTGTCTGTTCCCCCTCTTCCTTCCCTGTCTCTTCCCCCTCTCTCCCTCCCCTCTCATTCCCCTCTCCCTCTCCTGTGTCCCCCCTTTCCTCCCCTTTCCCTCCCCTGTGTCTGTTCCCTCCCTCTCCCTCCCCCATGTCTGTCCCCTCTCCCTCCCCTGTATCTCTTCCCACCCTCTCCCTCACAAATTCCTGCCCCTCTCGCTCCCCCTATCCCTCTCCTGTGTCCCCCCTCTTTCCTCCACTCTCCCTCCCCTGTGTCTTTTCCCTCCATCTCCCCCGTGTCTCTTCCACCCCTCCCCTGTGTCTCTAACCCCCTCCCTCCCCTGTGTCTCTTACCCCTCACCCTCCCCTGTATCTCTTTCCCCCCTCCTCCCTCCCCTGTTTCTCTTTCCCCCTCCTCCCTCCCCTGTGTCTCTTTCCCCGCCTCCTCCCTCCCCTGTGTCTCTAGCCATGCAATGTGCATTGTGTGTTTAGTATTGCTAGATTGTGTGTAAGGCTTGCAACTAGCGAGCGTTACACACAAGCTTGCAATTACAACAACTATATATGTGATATCATGGATTTTACTACAGCACAGCAGAGAAATCTGATTAAAACCTAACTGTATGACTTTTTATATTATGTATGCACCATCAAATGCATTAAATAATCAAGTAATTACTCAGTGTGTGTATGAGTAATTGTGTCGTTAAAATGGCTGTTATTGGGACATGTCTGTGATTTGCTCACACAGCCAGAGAGCGATATATACACACAGAAAAGGGAAAATGGGGTGCCTGCATACCATGCGCACTCACTCGCAGGGGCTCCTCCTCTTTACTACCCAGGGGCTCCAAAAAGGTAGATCCGAGCCTGTACACACCCAGTTCACGATCACTTGAGGTGAGATGCGTTGAGCTATGTATTACTGAGAATAATTGAGTTGTAGAACTGCCTGTAGAATTGTCATGACTAATTAACACAACCTTCTTTTGATATATGTGTATGGAGGGGGGACACTTGAGGAGTCATTGCCTATGGGCATTCCAAATGTAAACCTGGCCCTATGTGTAGTAAATGGGCAGCTAGAAGGAAGACACAGTCTGTTTGTATCATAGTTTGAAAAAAAGTAGCTCCAGTCTAACAGCCTTATTAAATTGTGATTCAGCCAATTGAATAGGGCTCTATATAAGCACATAGCATCTATTTTTTACACAAGTTTTTAGTTAGTGAACTTCTATCCAAAAGCAAGGTCTTCACTAACTAAAAACTTCTGAAAAAAAATATGCTATGTGCTTATATAGAGCCTTTTTCAATTGGCCTGAATCACAATTTAATAAGGCTGTAAATATTGTTAAAAAATTAGCTAATTTCAGTATCAGTTTTTTCACACAAGATCATTTTTTTTAAGCGCAATAAAGTGGAGGGAGTGCAGCCTATTAGAACATTGCAGCTGATTAAATTATTAACCTTGTTTAATTAACTTTTATTTACAGGGAACAAATGTGTTTCATGGCTTTGTGCACAAGGGATACTTTGATTGAATAAATAAGACTTAACAATATAGGTTTATAAATATTTATTCTTCAGAGAGGTTACAATCGAAAAGAATAAAGGGAGTTTTTCCTCCATTTACAAAGTATAGCTTTTACTCGTGTTTTCAGCTTCATTTTTTTAAGTATGTGCGTCACATTAATATGCAAATACGCTTAGCCCACACATGTGCAGATAATTAGCATATTACTCATTAACATAACAATGGCACCCATGACACTACATGATAACATTTTGACACATGGATGTTTGATACAGAGTAGCTCTACCTAAAACTACACATATTTTGCTGATTTTATTCTAAGCCCTGCTTTATCTGTTAAATCTTTATTTGTAATGTCATCCATCACAAATTCATACACCATTTTAACAGAATGTTTTATACCAACATTTAGAAAGCTGTATATCAGAAAATAGATGAAATAAAACAAGGCCAATACAGAACTGTAATCCAATAGGTGTAAAATTTATTATGCTATTACTTTTTTTCTCATCATGGCTTGAAATAGTTGCATTTTTTGTTATCTTTATTATTATTAAGCAATTCTTAGCTTTGATTAGATAATAACAATTTGACTTAGTTGCAGATATCTTTTCTATAACACTTTTCATTACAGATTTTTCTGAGGTAATCTAGTGGGAATGTCTATAAAAAGTGCACAAGGACCTTTTTAAGTAATTACATTTTTAAAACTCTTCAGATATCTTTGTCCTCTAAGTCAGAATTCAAATATCAATCAATTTGAGCTCAATTTTAAGGAATAACATAAAAAAGAAGGCTAGCCAGCCCAATTGCAAATCACTTGATGAATCTTCTTTGAAGAGCTGCCAATAATGCTAATCATCAAATGGTTGAATCCACGCTCTGTAAGGATGCATTTGTAAAGAGTGGCTATCTGTGTGACTTTGACAAAGGAACTGCTGACTTGCATCACTGTTTGTCTTGTGATGTGAAAGAGCAAATCGATTTATGGAGCTTTTGCTTGCAGATGTAAGATATGATTTGTATGCAGAAAGACCTTACTACTGTGTCATTTGTTTATTTATCTGCCTCCACACTCAGCCTTCTGTATATATAATTAATGTATGCAAAATACAAACAGATTTGTGTTTAGGGAATTGTTCTTTTCTCATATTCAGATTAATATTTATATTTAATTGTATGATACATAAGGAAATTATTTCTACTAAATATTCCTAATCACTTAGGGTTATATCATATGGCTTACATTCATTAAAGGGACGTGGAGGTTTTTCTGTTATTAATATTAAAATGAAATTACCTAAGTGTTTATTTGCATATTTAAATATCATTTTTATTAACAAATGCTTAAAATGTCCGTTTGTACGCACTGAAACCTTCCTAACAGTCCCTGCACAGGTCTGCCCATTGAAGTTCATGCATACATCGTTTCTATAGTAGTATTAGCCAAAAACAGACTGTATCTCAGTATCATGTTACTAAAATGCTGCTGAGACACAGTCTTTCACTGGCTAGTACATGAAATATAGAAACATTACATGCATTAACTACAGAGGCAGACATTTTCAGGGACTGTTTGAAAGGGTTTAGTGAGTACAAACAGAGATTATAAGCACTTATATATAATAAAATGTTATTTAAATATTCAATTAAAGGTTTCGGGTGATCCAGTAACCCGTAAGTAAGGTCGCAAGCTAATTTGCTATTCAATGGGCGTCTTTTTTGGCTCCGATCGGCTTCCGAGTTTTGGACTTGAAGAAATGACAATGGTTAAACTCGTAACTTACAGCCTTCACTTTTGCAAGGCTAAAATCGCTATTCAATTGCTCCAATTCACCAAGATGTTTTCACACCCGTAAATGGCAAAAGAAGGAGAAAATCCCATGAGTGCTAGAGAGGACCCACAAGGGGGTTAAACACCTATTCATAGCACTGTTAATGAAAATAAAAAAACAATACTGCACTGTAAACAACGGGGAAAACAATGATATACATATGAAACTCAAGCTGGCAAATCGGAAGGAAATTAAAATTAGTTTTATGTTTTATTTCGGGGTTAAATCTATCTCGGGTATCAATGAGTTAATACATATCAGGCCACCTAGGACTAGAACTGTATTGGCATTCATTTTCATAATTCTTTATTTTTTGGTTTTGCATGTCTGATCGCATATCGGGCCCCCCAATCTAATTGATTGACACGTAACCTCCATGTTTTACTGCCATAATAATGACAGTCTCATTTTCCATTGGCTGATTCGAAATGGGAGGTTACAGGTTTGCTGAACTGATCATGCTCCTGCCCTGAACTGCTATGACCCAGTGCGTGGTTTACGGTTTCGACTTTGGGACAGTATCTTGCGGGTATGAGCAATTGAATAGCATCGCAATCGGAGACGAACAGGAGCCCCCAACATACTCGCAGACATTCGGCTGTCTGCGATCGAGTTGCGGGCTTTGAACTGAATATGGCCCTTGGTATTTTATTTTAATATTTGATACAGGGTACCTTCCATGTCCCTTTTAACGCCATACAGATGTATTCAATATGGGTAAATAGTCTGCAAATATCTATCTATCTATCTATCTATCTATCTATCTATCTATCTGTCTATCTATATATCTAGTCTACCTAGTCTACCTACTGTATCTACTTGTCAATCTGCCTGTATATGCATAATTAAATATGTATTTATGAAGCAGTAAAGCTAGTGCATGAAGGGTCCCATTGCAAAAATCAATTCTCAAAACTTCCAGAGTCCTGTCCATACCAGGTGAGTTGCAAGCTTCTGATTTAAATGACCTAGTATAGAGAGCAAAACTCTTTCTTAATACATTTAGTGATAGTGACACTCATTCTGTGAATTTTTCTAGACTAATTCCTAGAAATTCTGTGTTATAAGACCTATGGTTTTCTCTGACGATGTTAGAATTTTAAGAGCAACGAAGACTTTGAGAGCTTTTTAAGGCATTATATATGCTCAGGAAAAGGTTCTGTCATTAAAAAGTAATCTATTCAGTGGAGTACTATATGACATATACTGACTATTTATCTTGAGTAGAATCCAGTTTACTGCTTCTGCAAAATAATTTAGGGCTGCTTTGTGAATCAAAGGTAATCCCGTTTGATGCCATGTAGATTACAGACATCTAGAGTAATTGATTTAAATGCATTAACTATATCTGTTTTTGCATTTGTTCCCAATTGAATTGTGTATTTAATCATATCATCAATTGTAGAAAAGAATAGAGTACTTTCTTCTGCTGGTATTACAGAATTAATAGTTGGCATTGATTTTTTGTGGGGTTGACAAATCATAAGTTAGTCTGTACTTCCTTGAGGATTTTCTGGTGGGTAGACCAATATGCAGGGCCATATTTATGTTTTATGCTGCCTTAGACCCATTCTGAATTGCACTCCCATGTCCTGAAGTATTATTTTTCCCTTCCCCTTGCTATGTCCAAAAATCAAAAGCATATGTGTGTTTATAGATATATATATAGTAAGTCAGAAAATATTAGGTACATTTACTGCCAGAAATCTCACTGCATATAGAAAGTACTGTGCATATGCATACAGTATACTATTCTATGGAACTTCACTGGCAACTTCAGGCATCCTGAAAATGTGCTACCCTAGGTCTGTGCCTCATTGGGCTAGGCAGAAGCATATCACTTAATTCTAAACATTGGGAAGGGAGGAGTATAAAATGTAATTTTAAATGGTTCTTTAATAATTTAATCTTTAACAATGAGTGGCCCATTTTCTGCTGGTTTAAGGTTCTAAAGGTTATTTAGGTATGGCTATGAGTCCATTAGGAAGTCATTAGTAAATATGTTAAGTATTAAGTACTGTGAGATGTTTCTTTGTGTATAGTGTGAACGTTGCTTGGATAGCACATCTACAGTGCCTTGCAAAAGTATTCACCCCCTTGGCATTTTTCGTGTTTTGTTGCCTCACAACCTGGAATTAACATGGATTGTTTTAGGATTTACATCATTTAATTTACAGAATATGCCACACAACTTTGAAGATGTTTCTTTGTTTTTTTTATTGTGAAGCAATCAACAAACAGGACAAAATAACAGAAAAAGTCAATGTGCATAACTATTCACCCCCCTAAAGGCAATACTTTGTAGAGCCACCGTTTGCGGCAATCACAGCTCCAAGTCGCTTTGGATAAGTCTCTATGAGCTTGTCACATCTTACCACTGGGATTTTTGCCCATCCCTCCTTGCAAAACTGCTCCAGCTCCTTCAAGTTGGAGGGTTTGTGCTTGTGAACAGCAATCTTTAAATCTGACCACAGATTTTCTATTGGATTGAGGTCTGGGCTTTGACTAGGCCATTCCAACACATTTACATGTTTCCCCCTTAAACCACTCAAGTGTTGCTTTAGCAGTGTGTTTGGGGTCATTTTCCTGTTGGAAGGTGAACCTCCGTCCTAGCCTCAAATCAATCACAGAGTGATACAGGTTTTGCTGAAGAATATCCCTGTATTTAGCACCATCCATCTTTCCCTCAACTCTGACCAGTTTCCCAGTCTCAGCTGCTGATGGTGTTCTTTGGGTGATGTGATGTGTTGGGTTTGCGCCAGACATAGCGTTTTCTTTGATGGCCGAAAAGTTAAATTCTAGTCTCAGCAGACCAGAGCACCTTCCTCCATACATTTTGGGAGTCTCTCACATGCCTTTTCGCAAACTCAAAACGAGCCATTTTGTTTTTTGCTGAAAGTAATGACTTTCTTGTCGCCACTCTGCCATAAAGCCCAACTCTATGGAGCGTATGTCTTATTGTCTTCCTATGTACAGATACTCCAGTCTCTGTTGTGGGACTCTGCAATTCCTCCAAGGTTAGCTAAGGTTTCTGTGCTGCCTCTCAGATTAATGCCCTCCTTGCCCGGTCCGTGAGTTTTGGTGGGCGGCCGTCTCTTGGCAGGTATGCTTTTGTGCCATGTTCTTTCCATTTGGTTATGATAGATTTGATGGTGCTCCTGGGGATCATCACAGATTTGGATATTTTTTATAACCTAACCCTGACTTGTACTTCTCAACAACATTGTCCCTTACTTGTTCGGAGAGTTCCTTGGTCTTCATGGCAGTGTTTGGTTAGTGGTGCTTCTTGCTTAGGTTTTGCAGCCTCTGGAGCCTTTCAAAAAAGGTGTGTATATGTAATGACAGATCATGTGACACTTAGATTGCACACAGGTGGACATCATTTCACTAATTATGTGACTTCTGAAGGTAATTGGTTGCACCAGAGCTTTTTATGGGCTTCATAACAAAGGAAGTGAATACATATGCACAAGCCAATTTTCTGTTTTCTATTTCTAAGAAATAGTTTTACAGTATGTATATATTTTTCTCATTTCACTTCACTAACTATTGTGTTCTGATCCATCACATAAAATTCAGATTAACAAAACATTGAACTAAAGGCTGTAATGTAACAAAATAGGTAAAAAGTCATGGGGGTTGAATTCTTTTGCAAGTCACTGTATATTGTTTGGTAGGTTGGGATGGTTTGGAGGGATTGGAGTTTTATGCTGAAGACTTGTACATGGCTTGATGTATATGTCAATAGTTACAGCCTGTGGATTTTAATCCTGCCAAGTGTCTGTTAAATAGATCATTGTCTAGTTGTGTACAATTTAGAGCATAGTTAAAATGCTCTTTTACAGTTGTTGCTTTGGCTGAAAATGAGTGATGGTAGTACTAGAAGGTTGAATCACTATAGCATAAATTAACTACTGTACTATAAATTGGAAATGGTTCAACTCTTCTCAACATTCTTGTTGGAATGAGCAGGTCAAGACTTAAACCCAACATGTGCTTTACTATAGAAGGCTTGTTAGTTAAGCCAGAGTCTTTACATCTGATTGTAACTAAAATGTTACCTTCAGTAATGGTTCGACTAGAGGAAAGCTTATTGGATGAGATTAGATTAATGGCAAAGTTAATCAAATCCTAATAAAGTTTCCTTTCTGATGTTATTTGGAATGTGATGGGATGTCATGATAGTGTGAGGTGTAGGTTTAGGAGGATTACCTTTATCAGTGGAGGTGGAGGGAGTTGCAGGAGCAGGAGTAGGATTTGCTATCATGTTCATGGAGTTTATCAAATTATATAACTGATCAATAAGGTCCTCAGGATAACATAGAACATGCAGATATTTACTATGATTTTTTAACTACATCTTTTAGATTTTGCCCATATCTAATTTCTAGAAACATGAATAATTAATTAATGATGATATTTATGCATATAATTTCAAATCACGCAGAATTGAAACATTTTATGGAGGAAGGTAATAAATAAAAAGTAAATAAATTCAAGTAGACAATGTTTTGTTTCAGACAAAAGGAAAGTTTTTGATTCAAACTTTGTCTAAATATCAATATAAAAGTTATTTTTCAAATAAATACATAATAAAAAAACTCCTTAAATGTATATATACTGTAATATGTAATAACAATACGTCTCCAATTATATAATACATACATGTACAGGTCTTAATCTTAGTTTATAAAAGTGTATGGTTTCATTATTAAATTACTTTTATTAATATACTGAGGCTCAATATTGATGGAACATGATCCTAGAGGCATAAATACACATTTATATTTTTACAGGTCTATTTATAATTCTTGTGAAAAATGTATGCAATTAAATGTTTTCCTAATATTAAGGTGTTTGTCACATTCTGAGTTTGAGTAATGTTATTATAATATATGGAAATTTGTGACAGTTTCTTAATTGTACATGGTGAACATTGATGTGCACACATACCTCTGTATTTTGTGTTATGTTTCCCCCATGTTTAGAAGCACTCACATTAAATTAGTGCTTAAATATAGAATATGTTACTACTTGAACTGCACATACAGTAATATCTGCTAATTGTGTTTGTATCTTTGAATTGGGTATTGGGTTCCATGACTGCATTTGTTTGGGAGATACTTAGCTAAGCTATTAACCATACAACATGATTTAAGTAATGCATGTTATACTTTCCAAGAACAAAACTTCATGCTGCATATTTTAGGACTAATCTCGAATTTAGTGGAAAATATAGGTTATTGGCTCATAGGTAGAGAAATATCATTATTTTAATTGCCTCATATATTGCCTAATATGTTTATCAGGTATATTTTTAATGGATATTTGGCTCTGTTGAAATCACATACAAATCTGTATTAAATTTAAATGAAATGAGAAAGGAAATAAAGAAATTCGAGAAACTAAGACGTGTGTAGCAACTAAAGTGTAATGTTGCAAAGAGCAAAGTTATGAATATAGCAAACAAAACACTGTCATTGAATATAGGCTAACATTAAAAAAACACATCATGAAAGCTGGCATCACCTACTAGTGGGCGCTAGGGACCAGGTTGATTACCACTGATTTAGAAGAATACAAAAGATACAGTATTTTTTGGTTTTGGTTCCTGCTGTAAAAATGACTGCTTTACTGAGGATATTGTATTATTTTAGAGTTCTTCCTTTAACAATAGCAAAACTAAAGGGCCTATTATTGAGAATGAAAGAAAAGAGCAAAAATATCCCATGAAAAACAATTTTTCAAAAAAGCCCATTTATTTTATAAATTTTCTTCTATCTCTTATGACTTGACCACTTGGCTTGCCACTATTGGTACTAGTGAATTAAATGTTATATTGTCATTCATATTATCTACACATTGTACTTGTAGATTATATTTAGCTCTTAACATAAAGAAGACATGAGCAGGGTACATATCATTGCACTTTAAAATAATATGATGTCATTCATATTTAGTCTTTATTTACATGGGATTTTCAGATGATTTGGATATAATATAAACAAAATATTGCCACGTAGTAATGAAACATAACATTTTACAACTTATCTTTCTGTTACTGAAACTGATATTTAATTTTTTCATTCTATTAAATGATTTTAAAAATGTAATCAGTTTTACATTATTTGTAGTCTAAAGATTTCAGTGCTCTCCCGATGCATTCACTGTTTTATTTGATGTTGGTATTAATACAATGTTCAAAGAAGAAAGACATCCTAAGATGGCCACTTACAGAAAAAAAATCAAAAGCATTACACAAAGAAAGCTTTAAAATATTCCAGTTTTTCAATCTACCCTTTACACAATAAAATCACACTTTTGAATTTGCTTTGTTGTTTTCTTTTAATTCACTGAAATTAATCTTAGATGTAGATGCCTTATTTGCATTAATTAAAACTCCACCGTAGAAGCTCAGTTTAATTGCAATCAAATTTGCTTAATTATGCATGGCGAGAGATTCCCAAAAGAGAGAGGTTTTAGTAAGGAATTTTGTTTTTTTACACTGACAAAATAAATTGAAAATGTCATTTTTTTATGTTTTATGTAAGACTTTTAAATAATATGTGGAGCACCTTATATCTTCTATGTAATGCAATGTTATTGCTTTAGTAATTATAGCGATCTACATTTTTCATTGTTAATTGTGGGTGTCAGCCTCATTAATTTTAATTTAAAGACTGTAATGAAATTAACAGAATTTGTGCTGATGTGTTGAAACTTGACTTACAGGAAGTAAAAGTTTTTAAGCAAATAATAATTACTATATATTTTTTAGAAATTCATGTAAACAAAAATAAACAAACAGTTTCAATTATGAGTATTAAATAAGTTCTCTACAAGACCATGGTATTTCATTTATAAACCAATTGAAAACTGACAACATAGTTTGTCAAATATATGAGGGCATTAATGTGACATGGACAGCACATTTTATGCTTGGGTATCTGAAAACTGGGTGGAGGGAATTTACTAAGCATCTCAAGTATTTCTTATGTTATCTGCTGATTTACTATGTACTATTTCCTATGGGAAATATAGACCTTCTCTTGTTATCGTAGGCGTTAAGTGCTTAGTAAATTTCCCTCTGTATTTAAGCTGTGTGTGTGTTTTTTTTTTTTTTCTCATTGCTGAGAATATTGCTTTGCATTTATTGTTGTCTGGCTCTTTTCTAACAGAAAGCATTACAAAAATGGTATGAGTTATACATTTAAGTCAATGATATGACAAACCAACAAATGATATATGCACATATTAGTCACTTAAGAAAATATATTTTGCACAAACAAAAATGATAGTATAAAGCATGTACAGTAGTTTAACTGCATGATAGAAAATGATTGAGTTTTGTGTCAATTTCCTAGTCCAGTGGGTAAATATATATTATGATCAACATACAAATTAAATTGTTGACTAAGACTAAGAACATTGTTGTTCTGCCCTCCATAGGTGCCTTGGAAATATACACAAAATGAGCTTCCATCTAAAGCCTGGCTCTCATGAGACTTGTGAATGCTTATTACAGTATATACTCTAGAGAAACAGGCCTGATAGAGGAGAAGCCTGTAATAATGTAGTGTGGAACCTGCTTCAATGTTTACCAAATGCAGCTTAGTTCAGTCTCCATCAAGGGGAATCCCTTCCATCGGCCAGCACAAGACAGGCATTACACCTCTGGGCTTTGTTGTTTCCAGCTTGGGACTACCCCTGTGCTAACCATAATTTCCCTTGGTTGGGTTGACTGGTATCTGGAGACCTTCTTGCCTAATGAATACATTTTGTGTCTGTATTTTCTAGACACTGTGTGGCTAAATGTGTTGACTGTATTCACATTGAACATGCCACATGATGGTATGTATTATTTACCTGTAGTTGTAATTCATATACTGCTATCTGATTATTGCTGGGCCAGGTCTTGGAGACCCATTGTGAAGCTGCTGCTGTGTGATCAAGTTATCTGATCTTCCTCTCTTAATTACATTAACTTTTTGTTACTTTACCCCCAAACCAATTGAATTACCAAGAACTCATTCTATCATGTACATAAGTTCCATGTGTTTCAATAGTACATTACCCCTTTTGAAAGTATACAAGCATGTCAGCTGTATTTTTGAGGAGTAGAAAAGAGCTTTTAAATCCCTTTGCTCAAGTACAACTATCTTGGAATACTACATCTACATTCCAGAACAGCATTCCTGCTCTTCACAGATCATGATGAAGAATCCCTAGCACCAATACACAGAAACCTGCAGAGGAGAAACCCTTATTGGTGGGATTCATTCATTGGCCTGACCAGCTGCTCCCTTATTGTGACAAACTGGTGATGGGGGTGGAATTGGTGCTTTCAATGCGTAAAGCCAAGTGACCGAGACAGGAAAATCTATGATAAAATCTCCAAGTGTGATGAGCTCCGCATGGCCAAACTAAGAGAGCTGATCCACAGTGCCAGACCCCCAGGCCCGGAATGTCATTGTGGTGATGGGTGTGTTCAGGAGGGACTTATCGCTGTACTGGGGGAAGAACTGTCCCTGGATCACAAAATTAGACAGTCACCAAGGAGGTAAGCAGAGTGCCAGCAGCCTGAAAGCCTGTTGATCCCCACATCACACCCAGGAAGCTGTCTGACAGAGCCCTCCAGCAATTTGTTGATGCTGAACTTTGAGCTGCAGTGCCAGCTTCAACTGTTCAAACGTGAGGACACAGTTCAACTCCTGGTTGGCTTGCGCAGTCAGATAGCTATCACAGCCTACTGGGCCATTCCCTTCCATCTTCAGAGGATTAACATGAAATCAAGCAGGTGCCGCTGGCCCAATACTAGGTGACCTTCAAGAGTCCATGGGTTTCTCTCCCTTTGAACTCTTGTATAAGAGGTGAATGAAGGGACCATGAGAACCATTAAGCAGCTCAGAGAAACGCTCGAGGCACTGACTGGGCTAGCCAAAGAGCATCTTCTTGCAGCCCAAGGCAAGCAGAAGTGCTGGTATGATTATGAAGCCCCGACTAGAGACTTGCAGGTAGGCCTACAGGTATTAATGTTGGTAGCCAATCCCCATAACAAGCTTCAGGAGATTTGGGAGGGTCCGTTCCAAATTCTCCGTAAATTAGTTAACACTACCTATTCAGTAGACATAGAATATGTACAGTAGATTCAGAAGGTTATACATGTGAATATACTGAAATCTTATTAAAGTCAGAATCTCCAAGTAATGGCCATATGCCTAGCAAAAGGGGAAAGGGGACAGGTACTGCAAGATATGCTTGCCCCTGCTGACCTTGGTTCTTTTATTCCAACCGACTTGTCCCATTACTAGCAACAGCAGCTTGAAGGGGTGCTGAGTCACCACCCAGGCTTGTTCACAACCTTATCAGGTACACTGCCCCTACTGGTCCACAAGGTCCTTACCCTGAAGTCCACCCATTACAACAACCCTCTTATATGCTTTCCAAGATGTTGAAGGGGAATAAAAGGAGTATGGATGTTCGAGCTAGGGGTCATTGTGTCATGCTACAGTCCTCGGGCATCCCTGTAGTGTGGACTATAGGTGACTAAATGACAATATGACTACTGACATTTACCCTATATGCCCAGGGAGATGAACTTCTAGATAGGCTAGGACAGGCAACCTATGTGACAACTCTGGACTTGTCTAAGAGCAACTGGTCCCACTTGCTGAGACTGCTAGAGAGAAGTAGGCATTCACTACACAATTTGGGCTATTCCAGTTTATGATTATGCATGAGTGCACATGAGTTCCTGGAAGACATTGCTGTATTCAGCCATACATGGCAGGAACATGTGGATCACCTAGCCGAGGACCTGGATAGGATCCAGCTTGTAGGGTTGGCCATTCGCCCTGACAAGTGCAAGTTCCAGTGAATAAGAGGCAAATGTTGGCATATTACCACTGTTTTTTTGACAATTACAGTACTATGGTAAATACACACTACAGTACAAATACTTAATACTGAAATTCGTTGGCAGGTAGAACCAAGATATCTCCCGAAGAAGTACTATGGCATGTCTCTGACTGATGACATCACATAATACATTTCAGGAACCCATGTTGCATAGGAACAAAGGCTCTCATGCATTTTCTATATATAATAATATATAAACACAAAATAAACACATTTTTATATATTGAAGCTATAAATACAATTGCTACATTATTATTATTGTCTTTTATTTGTAGAACGCCAGCATATTCCAAAGCTCTGTAGAGGAAAAATACAATATTATACAAATATTAATAACTGTAGAAAATGGAGGGCACTGTTTTACCTTCAAGTCTTGTAAAAGTACTTTTTCCCAAAGCACCATGTTAGAATGAAAACTCGCTACTTACAATCTAAAGGGAATTTAAGAGGCAGAGAGCTGGGGAAGAGCAGACAAACAATAGCAAGGTTCAGGAAGGAAGTGAGGGTTACATAGGTTGAAAGGTGTGAAAAGTTTGAAGGTTATTCATTATTTGGAGAGGGAAGGGATCTGATGTAAAGTCATTGTGAAGTGAATGGCTCTAATATGCAATATGTTATCTGCCCCTAGTGGACGGATAATGTAGACTGCAAGTGGGAATCTCAGGAGACACACAATTTGAACACAGCTTAACTAAAAGTGGCTTGTAGGAGCATAAGAGGAGGGCATGAAAGGTGAGCTGGTATGGTGGAGAAAAGAAGGGGAACAGTTGAGAAGATGACCTGAGGAAAAGGCAGGGCCATATGAGGAAGAAGCAAGCAAGAGGAAACATTGTGTAAAGGATTAATATGACTAGTAGCAGGTGTTGCTAATTGATCAACTGTAAAAACAATAGTGTGAATAAATAAATTAAGAGTAACCAGGGGAGGGTTGGAAGGTATTGGGCTCAAGAGACTAGAGAGAGATAGACTAGGGAGACAGAGTTAAACAATATGGTGTCTTAGCTGTGGAAATGTAGCAGTGGGCTCAGGAAACCAGAGACACAGACCAGGGAGGCAGAGTGAACAATATGGTGTCTTAGCTGTGGAAATGTAGCAGTGGGCTCAGGAAACCAGAGAGACAGACCAGGGAGGCAGAGTGAACAATATAACTAATTCAAATATAATGTATGTTTTATTTATAAATATAATTGTTTCTTGAAATATAATATATTTTATATATAAATATAATTGTTCCTTGCCGCAGTTACAGCACTTTTTTCTGTCATTACAATAATCATGACATTCTCATTTTCTATTGGCTCTTAGATCTGTTTCTTATCCTTGAAGCTTGGTTTGGGTACGTCCTAAACTAAAATCTGTTGTGGATAAGACTGGATTTAAAGATGTGGTCTGGGTGCCATAATTTGATGGAGCTAAAGAGTAACATAAATGTGTAACATAGGGATAAAAAGCTCCCTCAGCCGATTTACGGCTATACCACAATTTACACCACCTGATTCACTTAGGGCCATAGAATCAATTTTGTTATGATTAAAATAGAATGGTAATCATTCTTAAAAAAATCCATTATCATTTACAACTAAGCAGATATGTAATTAGTTTTCATGCGCTCATTTACTATTTTATATACATAATATAATATGTTGTGTACACACTTTTAGACACAAATCCATAGATTCACTGAGCATCTCAGAAGTGTATCTGAAATCTCTTATGCCTATTTCCTATATCGAACATTCCCACTTCTGCCTTTCACAGGCCAAGCAAAAACTTATTGGTTCTTCCTCAACATCCACGACAACATACATTTTATTTCACCTTAAATTAAGATAATTTTTTTATTTAGTTAATGTCATTAACATGGTACAAATATAAGCATTCTAGTCTAGATCTAGATGCACGCTGTAATGGTTGTCATATAAATGGAGCTTTGAGTCAAAATGATCATTAGTTCTTGTCCTAGACATTTAAGATTCAGAAACTGTTATCTAAACATTTCCACTCTGTATGTGAAGTATCTACAAGTGCAAACTTTGGGTACAATATCTTTCATTTCACTTACGATCAAGAAGAAAACTTTGATAATTGCAGCAAGTTTACTTTTTATTGTAGCTGAACTTTTGTATATTATCCATTTGCAAGTCTTTTGTCTTCAAGAAATATTTTGCTTTTTTCATGCTGTAAATGTGCCTCAGGTTGGAAGCTACGTAATAATTCGCTATAATGCAGACACAAATACTAGGTATAGTTAGCTATTTGTCATCGTCTGCCAGGAGCAAGACTACTAAAAGTCTAGCTGAAAACAATGTGCTGCTTTTATCAGACAAAATCTTATTGAAAGCAAGAATTTTTTTAATGCGTAGCCTCTGTAATATTGTGTAGATGGGAACAGTGGACAACATATCAACAGTACCCAGTGCCTTGACCAAAAGGCTCTAGTTATAAATAGTGTAATTGAAAGACGGTAATTTATAACAGTTGGTATAGCAGTGTTCTGAGCAAAAGAATAATCTGGAAAACACTTGAGCAGTTTATAGCTACAAAGAGTTATGATCTATATCAGTGCTGAACATGAAATGCATCTCTAGCTTTCATGCTATCATTAATGGTTTCTCATTGAACACAAAAGATAGCAATGGCAACATTTTAAGCCTGGGTAGGCTTTCTAAATTGCCTTTGTATTTGGCAATTATGTTCATTTTCATGGATGTGTGTGGGTGTGCTTGAGCAATCTTAAAACATGCTCAATTAAATAAAATAAAATTATCCATGAAACAAATACTTGAGCTCTCAGTTAATATAGTTTTGATTAAAGAATAAGCTTAGACTTCAAGGTGAATAACATGCTAGTTTATCTAAAATCACTGAATTGAGTTGCAAGACGTTAATGGTAAGAGCATGCCACATATTATGCTTAATTCTATTACTATCTGTGACAAAACAGTAATGTCTATATATATCAGAAATATAAAGCATTTTTATGCAATATATATATTACATATTATGCCAGAATCTTTTATAACTATGACATTCCCTAATACTGACATTGCTTTGTAATATTGTAAACTGGTTTATTGTACCCAGGTAACATGGCATTATTATTGCTGATGAGTACTGTACATTCATTTTTAATTCTGTATTGCTACCATGTATTAAAGGTAAATAAAACTGACCCAATTACCTTCTCATGCTTCTCATTCTCTCTGCTCATGGAGATCTGCTAGTCTGCTGCAATACCCCATCTTGTCTGTGCAGCATGCTACCACCACCCCTATTTCCCTATGTCCTCAACTGTAGGTTCTACACTCATCAACTATTGCCCCAGGTTCATGTTAAATGATAATTATCTGAGCTCCTGCTTAATATAGTAGCAATGCAGCAATCACCACCCACTTAGGTCCTAAAAACTAAGGTCTATATTCAGTTGAGCGAATTTGAGATCCGGAAGCCTGTAAGTGAGGTCGCAGGCTATTTTGCTATTCAATTGGCGTCTTTTTGCGCGTTCCAAAGAAGTTACGGCCTTGAAAAAATGTCGCTGATCAAACTCGTACACCCTCCAGAAGTCTTTAATCTGTCATTTTCGCAAGACTAAAATCGCAAATCGCTATTCGATTGCTACGATTCCTCAAGCCCGCAAATGTTTTCACACCCGTAAATGGCAAATGAAGGAGGAAATCCTACACGTGCTAGAGAGGACCCGCAAGGTGGTTAAACACCTATTTGTAGCACTGTAAATACATATAACAAATCAATACTGCACTGTAAATAAAGGGGAAAGCAATGAAAGACATTAGAATTAATTGCACAACAGTTTGAAGCTTGCAAATTGGCAGGAAATAAAAAAAAATTATGTGTAATTTCGGGGTTAAATCGATCTCAGGTATCAATGAGTTAATTCATATCAGGCCACCCATTTGGACTAGAACTGTATTGGAATTCATTTTCATAACTCTTTATTTTGCAGGTTTGTTAGTTTGATCGCATATCGGACCCCCGAACCTAATTGACATGTAACCTCCATGTTTTACTGCCGTAATAATGACAGTCTCATTTTCTATTGGCCGATTCATTATGGGCGGTTACAGGCTTGCTGAATTGATCAGGTTCCTACTCAGAACTGCTCCAAAACAGTGCATGGTTTTTGGTTTTGGCTTGGGGCTCGTAACTCGCGCCCCTGCTCATTTGAATAGCATCGCAATCGTAGACCAACGGGAGTCCCCAACTCACTCGCAGACATTCGGCTGTCTGCGATCGAGTTGCGGGCTGGCAATTGAATATTGCCCTAACTTTTTCCATATTGACATTGTTGATGGTAGTTACTCAAAAACCAAAACTAGAAGTATCCTCGGCTTTCTTGAGATTCACAGTGGGGAGTGCTTTTCCTTTTTCGAGGTACCAGAAATCATTGGTAGAGTTTGGAAGAGACAATTCCCAAGTCCTAAAAATAACTTTATACTAATAAGACCTATTATATTAATCATTTACTGGGAGGCAGACGTGCAAAATAAACTCTGCAGAACTCTTTTTTGGGGGGAGTTAAAAGCAGTAAAACAAATGGTAGTACAACAAATGCTGATTTAAATTTGATGCTGGTAAAATGCTGGTCCAAACAGACGAGGGTCTAAATTTACTGAGTGAGCCTATCACTAAACTGCCACCAATAATCAGTGAGTTTCAATATAGCGTTAACTGGTACAAGTGTATCTGTATGACTAAGGTTTTTTTTTTATCAAGGTGCCTTTTTTTGTATGACTGTATTAGGCAATGGCCTTTGTGTAGATTTCATAATAAACAAAGTCCAGTCCCTAATAAATTTCACATAATACGCATAGTATAGTAATAATAAAAACAACATACCGCAACACAAAGATGAATTTAGTGACTTCTTACCTAACAATTATCACCCCTACTGTGTTTTTAATGTATGTGGGGAGTCTGGAGGCTTGTGATTGCCTCTGTAGTGAGCCCAGAACCCAGGTCAGACACTATTTTTTGGCCAGTGGTTGTATGCAGGCACCATCATGGTTTTCACTAACTATTTTTCTCTTCTCATAAACTCTTTCAAAGGAACTTGCAGCATCTCTCTTTGTCTATTTCCAGAACTAACAACATATTTTTGCAAATTTGAATTAAATATTATAAATATGTATTATATTCCCTATTTTTCAGATGATTACATTGTTAATATAAATAACAAGGTAAAATATTTAACATCAATAGTTTTAAGAAAGAATGCAACCTGCTAATGCAGAATATAATACACATTTTTAACAATTTAAATATAGTTTACAGCAATTATGCTGCTCTACAGCATCAGAGAAATATAATTGTACCTATAGCTTAAAATTAATCACCATTGCTGGTTGCTGCACATGCACAAATGCAAATGATTACATTGACAAAGTAAGAAAGCAGTGGGGAATTAGTGCAGACATGATGTTCCTCATTAAAATAACATTTTAATGAATACTGTAAAGGGAGCATCAGCCAAGTGTTGTGATCTTTCATATTATTCTTAGTGAATCAATGCTTATTGAGCAACTTATTGAGAACCAGTACAGGCACAGTGATGTGCAACCCTTCATAGCTAAGCTTAGTGTATCTTGTCTGTGATGTGGCACTATAGCTATCCAACACTCTCCCTGGATGCACATTCTGTTGATGCATGGACAAAATGTCCAGAATCATTATTTTTAATGTAGAACTGTTTATTCAAAATTAATTTGAATGCATTTCCACACACATTTGACAACGTAACATTCAATATTATTAGATTACAGACATCTCATATCTAATGCATTTCACATATTTGTTTGCTATGACACTAGACTGTATTTTACCAAGAGGTTCTCAATGTCTGTGGAGCAGGAGCTCTGGGAACAGGCACTAATGACATTCATATACATATTGTAGTACTTTAGAAACCTTTGTCTGTTTATCTTTAATCTCTTCTTTGATAGTGAACCATTACCGGTAATACATTTTAAATAACTTTTAACTACTATTATACTGATAAGTATGCATTATATTGGTTTGTTTTTATATTTAAATTATTGCCTATTGAGGCGATTGTAGGATCTAACTCATCACTGATCTAACCATTAGTGACAGAGTGGGTGGGTAGGGAGTCTCCTTGTAAGTTTTCCATTTCAGTTAACCTTTTCGGCACTTATTCTGACTTTTTGACCTTTTTCAGACCAATAAAGAGCTTTATTTACTCAGGGCCTGATTCAGTTGCCCAATTCATAATTTTATATTCACTTAAAATCACTCTTAATATTGCTACATATTCAGCAAATATTACTTACTAGCGAATTGCCCATCAAAAAAGGATGGCAATGAAATTGTAAGGTAGCTAATGGTGTTTTGTGTGTACTACTGAAATATATAATACAATTAATAAATGAATATACTTTACCTATTTTGAAGCATTGTGCTGAAGAGCTGCAATCTGTTTTGATGTTGCTGCAGCATTAGTGGTGTGGAGCTGCTGTGTAAGCGTGATGAATGTGTGCAGTGTAATAGTGTGCGTGCGTGAGACGAAACCGTTAGCGTAGTTGTGTACTTCCGCATTGGCGTAAAATGGCGGGTAATGTGTGGTATGCGTCTTAGCGGAATATCCGTAGGTCGTTTGTGGTATTTTGTGAGTTTGTTGTGGTGTTTTGCGTGTTTAGAGTGCTGTAGCCTCATTTTCGTTTTGTTCGGCGGCTACCGAATATTTTAATGTCTAAACTCTTTTATTTTTAGTTAAATGTAGGTGTAAGTTGTTTTTTTGAGGTCCTGGATGCTTCCTCTTGCTGTAGGTAAGCTTTTTATGTATGTGCTGTGTGTATTTATTGTGTTTTCAATTTTGTCATGTTCGCAAGTTGCGTCCGATTTTTGCGAGGTCGTAATGCGTGGTAACGTGTCTCGTATGTTTTTTGCGTTGCGAGGTAAAGTTTGCGAGGGTTGTAGTTGGTGTGTCGTGTTGTTTGCGTTGCGACGTAAAGTTTGCAAGGGTCGCAGTTTCTGGCAAGGAGCGCCTTCGGCGCTCCATGCCAGCAACTGAGGCCCTCGCCCGCGGCTCGCTACGCGTGCCAGCAAGCGTTAGCAACAACTCGTACGCTCACAACTATATATGTGATTGGCACTAAATAATTCTTAATTCAATAGAATGCATATAAACATTTATATAAAAAAACACCCAAAGCCAAGGCATTTGCAAGTAGAATATGGCCCTCAATTTATTAATAATGAAGGTAGATTTCTCTCATTCTTATGTTATTCTGTGGAGCCTGTTCTCTAAAGATTGAATAGGTCTCCCTAATTTAAAACAAGGCTCCATAGCATATCATAAAAATTGGAAATGTATTACCACACTAGTTAGAAACTGATCACGTTACAGAACATAGCCATTTGTCACTCATACTATCTGCCAAATATAAAGAGTGGGATACATTAAGGGGGAATATATAAAACATAATTATAGCTTGTGATACTTAATGAACATTTTAATAATTATAAGTGATCTTGTATGTGCTATGGATTTGCATAAATGAATGGTATAATCAAGGGATATGGTCACAAATAACGAACGACTAAAGAACATTGGTAAATCATAGTAATATTTTAATTGTCTAGGGATGTGCAATATTAGCATTAATCATATTTGCAAAACTATTACAGCATATCAACTGGGAATTGTACACAAGTGTTGAATATTTTCAGTAGCATTAGCCAATTATCTCTGTTGCAAGCATAAAATAGATTTTAAGGGTCATAATCTAAACATGAAATAAAATAATACATTCCACATACCAAATACATTTTGAAAAAGTTGTAAAAGTTGTTTTTGTTGTGGAGAATACAGGTGTTTAAGCCATTTTTATGTAATATTTTCATGAAAAATGTCTTAAAGGACCACTGTGGTAATTTTGTTTCTATCATGGGTGTAGGAACTGGGGGAAATGGGGGAAGGGGGTTACTTCAGGAGTACATATTACTTACATAAAGGAGTAAAGCTCCATACTTGAAAGACCTTACAGTCTAGAGAGAGAGGCTGGAAAAAAAAGAGTGCTAGAGATGTGTAGAAGACAGTTATGGATTTTGAGAGAGTTTGACTGAGTAGGGTTCTTTATATTAAGTGGTGGGAAAAAGGCTTATTTCAGAAGGTACATTTGTAAAGAACATCTGAAGATAAGAAACCATGGAGACAGTCTGAGGCAATGAATTATACAGAGAAGGTGTCATCAGATATATTGTTCTATATATCAATGAGTGGTTCTCTGAATCTGTGATGGCTGTTTTCTATTAAGTATTACAAGGCATTACACAAAGCATACATACATGGACACATGAACGTCTAAATATAAACATGTATTTATATATCACATATTATAATTGTCGAACTATGAGACGTCGTCACGCTTTGCTTGGTGCGTACCAAGGCGCTCAGCGCGAGGCTCGCAATGAGCACCGAAGGTCCTTAGAGTATAAAAAGCTTAACATTGTGTGCCAAACAGCATTGCCATGGTTTAAAATTTTATTGACCGTCATTTTTTGACAGGCAAGTTGCTAATATTAATATACTAGCGATTTTCCCGTCAAAAATGACAGGGCAATAACATTTTAAGACATGGCAATGCTGTTTGACACACAATGTAAAGCTTTTTCTAATCTGAGGACATTCAGCGTTCATTGCGAGCCTCACGCTGGGCACCTTTGGCGCTCATCGCTTGGATCGCAATGTGCTCCTTTGGCGCTCATAGCGAGCCGCTTAATTTTAAGCCATGGCAATGCTGTTTGATACACAATGTAAAGCTTTTTATACTCTGAGGACCTTTGGCGTTCATTGCGAGCCTTTGGCGCTCATAGCGATCCATTGTTTACTTTTGTTCCTATGAGGGACTTGTGCTCTAATGCCAAAGACTGATGTGCAAGCTGGGTTTCACAAGAGGCATAAGAGATCAAATTGCCAATGTCTGATGGATAATAAAGAAATTAAGTGAGTTCCAGAAAAATAATTACCTCTGAAGAACAAGGCTAACAGCAATCTCAGTTCCTGGGAAATAGATGGGGAAGAAGTGGAGGCGGTGGCAGATTTTATTTTCCTTTGCTCCAAAATCTCTGAGTATAATGACTGTCGCCATAGAAATTAAAAGACGTGTACTTCTGGGGAAGAAAGCTATGGCAAGTCTGTATAAGCTGTTAAAAAGCAAAGCTATTAATAATATCAATAATATAATCGGTAAGATACGGATGTGAGAACTGGATGATAAAGAAGAAGGATAAGCACTGTAGAATTGATGCCTTTGAATTGTGGTGTTGGAGAAAACTACTTAGAGTTTTGTGGACTGCAAGAAGGTCCAATCAATCAATATTAACAGAAATCAAGTAAAACTGTTCACTAGAAGGTATGATTATGAGAAGACATCATCCCTAGAGAAGACCCTGATGTTAGGAAAGATTGAAGACATACAAAGAAGAGGATTACAGAGACGAAGATGGATAGATGAGGTCATTAAAACAATGATCATAAGCTTGAGGGAGCTCAGAGGGGCAGGGGTTCATAAGGTCACGGAGAGTAGGACATGAATGAATGACCGAACAACAACAAAATTATGAATCACTAGGAAATCCACAGTGTAGGTGCAGCTCAATAAAAGACTGGCAGATGCAGAATAAATGAGAGTGAAGAGAAGTAGATTCTGAGCAAGCCGTGCACATGATGTTATACATTTTATTCATAATCGTTAGTCTGTGGGATGTGAATGACTGGCAGCCAGTTTACATATCTGAAGGACATACTCTAGAGTAAGATAGATATGCCCAGCAAAATATGGGGAAATGGAGTTGTGTGTTTCCGAGGCTAGGAGTAGATGGAGATGGGTATATCTCATCCTACAGGTTGACAGCAATAATATACAGCAAAGCTACACATCTCGTATAGTAGGTCCACATATAGTATTCAATACATGTAATATATTTTTATATATATATATATATATATATATATATATATATACTATAATTATTATTATCGTTTATTTATAACACACCAACATATTCAGTAGCGCTGTACATAAGATAAGTTCCAGGCAAAGGTAAATACAAATCAAAACATTACAAAGCAAGGAGGGCTCTTTGACCCTCGAATCCAGTGTCCAGGGTGCTTTCCCCAAAGCACACTGCAGGATTGAAACTTGCAGACTAACAACCTAAAGGTATTGTGTGTGGTAAAGGAGGGAGAGAGAGGTGATGAGCATGTTAGGGTGGAAGGTGATGTGTTTTTAGTGAGGTTTAGAAAGTTTTGAGGCAGGAGGACAATCTGGTGGAGCGAGGCAAGGAGTTCCAGAGAATAGGGGCAGCACGAGAAAAGTCCTGAAGGCGAGAATAAGAGGAGGGGACAAGAGTTGGAGAAAGAAAAAGATCATTAGCAGAACGAAGAGGGCGGTTGGGGGAATATTTGGAGATGAGAGCAGAGATGTAAGGAGGTGGCCAATTGTTGAGGGCTTTGTAAGTTAATGTCATGATTTTACATTTTATTCTGAAGGCTATGGGAAGCCAGTGGAGGGATTGACAGAGAGGTGATGCTGACAATGAACGTTGTGTACGGAAGATGAGTCTAGCAGAGGCGTTCATTATGGATTGAAATGAGGGTAGTCGGGTGGTGGGTAGGCCAGCAAGAAGCGAGTTACAGTAATTAAGTTGAGTGATGATGAGAGAGTGTATTAGGATTTTAGTTGTGTCTTGTGTAAGATAGTAGCGAATTCTGTAGATGTTTTTTAGCTGGAGAATGCAAGATTTTGTTAGTGACTGCATGTGAGGGATGGAAGACAGGGCAGGTCCAGTAGAACCCCAAGGCAACAAGTGATAATGTTGTTGTTGATAATGAGAGAGATGTCAGGAATCGATGCTGTGGCAGAGGGTGGGAAGATTAGGAGTCTTAGACATGTTGAGTTTGAGATGGTGGGTGGACATCCAAGATGTGTCTATCCTCTTGGATGTCCACCCACCATCTCTAGAAAGGCAGTTGAAGACTGTGTGTTAGAAGAGAGCTGTGGATAGATCTGGTGGTGAGAGGTAGATTTGAGTGTCATCTGCATAGAGATGATGCTGAAGCCCAAAAGAGTGTATTAGGGTACCAAGGATATATACCAAATATATATATATAGTACGGTATACATGTCTTATAACTCAATAGCACAGGTCTTATAATTGGTCGTTACCTGTAACTAATATTAAAAATATACATTTTAAAAAGTGTTATATCTCAGGTACAAATTGTAAATATGACTAATATAAAATATATTTTGCGCAGTGTGTTTATATGGATAATATACCTTAATTATACTTTTTTCAGCTGTTATCTTTTTTCTTTTAAAAATTATTTATTTGCAAACTTAAAAAACGCCAACATTTGTAAGAAAAAATACAATATAAAGTAAACTGCCAGGCATATTGGAAAATAATAACTAAATATATTGTATTCCTCCACATGGTGTAGAAATGACTTAATTTCAAGATATATTAGATAAACACATAAGTAACTATGTCCATCTGGCCTATAATACATTTATTTGTCGCTTTTCATTTCTAAGTACAGTAAAATAAGTACTGGCACAAATTTAATTACATGGCATCAGACAGCCAGCAGAGAGAATTTTATACATTTTACTGTGTCATTGAGCTTATATTTATAAATAAAATGCAAGCTTTGGCACCAGTATTAAGGCACTGTTTAGTTCTGTAGCCATGTTGGCGCTTGCTGGTAGCTGCCATTGCAAATTTTAAAGCATTGTAAACTAAGTGCCTTTGAAAGTATAATACAGTCCATACCAACATGGCTTTATTTTAAGCACTCATTTTCTGTAGTGTATTCAATTTACTGTAAATTAATGTTGTAAAAAGGTATACAGTTTGTGCAACAAATGTGAATACTAGAACCTGGCCCATAAACCATCTCACTGGTACAAAAGCTAGTTGGCTCATAAACCCTTTCATTACTACACACAGAGGTTCACTGGGTCATTAACACTTTAATTTCAGTTACAATATGATTTATTTTACCTTAACTGCAGTTATATAAATATATTTTAATGATTTAAGGAATGTATTTCTAGATAGTTATGTCTTTCAGTTTCAAGGGAATACATTATGGATATTAATATTATTTTATCGTCATTCTAAATCATAGTTGGTTGTCATTTCTTTTCCAATGGTGAAAACTATTTTATTGATTCTAAATTCACATTAAAATATGTATTTATCTGAAATATGGTCTCTGCTGTTACAAAAAATGTCCAAATGATCAAAATGTAATGCAGTTTTACTAAAGGAAAATATGTGGAATTCCAACCAGTTAATATTTAAATTTGTTATTGTTATCATTTCTTAAATACAGTATTACCCATGTGTAACTAATACACCAGATAACCAAAGAGTTCTAGTTGGAAAAAAAAGGATTGGGCTATTAAGTCTGATGTGCTAATGGGTGAAGTGTTGGAGAACTCTTGGAAAGCCTCTCCATTTTGAAGTCTCCAACCTTTAATTCATCAGCTAAACTTTTTTTGATGGGGAAGGAGACAAAAGCTAACAATCATATATATGTGTACATATATTCAAAAATTCTGAGAAACCTCATCCAATCATGAATGAAGAAGCCAATATTGTAGGTTTTTTACCCACTTGAAGAGTAAATTGCTTAGCTCAATCATGCCACTTGGGAGAGTCATTGAGCACCCATCTGACCAATAGAAACAGCCAACCCCAAATGTACATTGCAGCCTGCATAAGCCTTGTCGGTGAGGTCATGCTGATCTCCCTAGGCACAGTTGAACTAAAAGTTAATGCCTGGAGCCCCAAATTAAGCTTAGGGTGACCAAAGCCAACGTTCATAAACTTTTGCAAAATCAAAAGGTTAAAGATACTCAATAAAATGATGGACAAATAGACCAATATTGTAGCTTAAACTATTAGGAACTGGCCCACTTGGAAAGCAAACTTTATCTCAACCGTGCCATACACACAAGCAAAATATCCTGGCAGTATCAGAAGAGTGGTTCAACTTTGAAATTTCTCCCATAAATGTACACATGAATACTTTTGTATACATGCATTTAAATTAACTATTAAATAAACACAAAACACTGTTTGTATTCCAGAATTCAAGCATACCTCCAGTAGGCATAAGGCCACTCTGGGGGGTAATTAAGCCAAACTTTTAGGTAGATAGACTGAACAGACAAGATGAACCTTTTGTTTCTTAGCTGCCATCAACTATATGGTTATATGCAGCTAGAAGTGGTTGTCTAAGACTGTGATGACTATTTTCTATTAGAAAATCAATAGAAATTAGCCATCTCAGCACCAGTGAACGCAAAGGATAGTGAAGCTTGGTTAATGATCAGTAAATTAAAAACTGTACTCATTCATTATACAAAAAAATATAAATAGATACGATTCGCTTTCAAATACATAAGGAAATCAAAGCAAAAACTAAAGTAAGGCAAATGTAACCAATGTTAGCAATATATATATATATATTCCCAGAATGCAGTGTAATAACTGTTTATCTTGGAATTCTGAGCTGGAAGCAGATTTTTAAACTTGCTTTAGACATTCAAATGTGAACACAGATGTACTTTTTATTTACTGTACTACTGTACGGTGGAGGGCATCTATCGCTCTTTAGCCCACCATATTATAAATGACTGTTGTGGTGAACTACCTACTCATAAGATCCACAACACAAGCTGAGATCCTGCTCCATGCTGAAGATAGCCAGTAAGCTTGAAACAGCTGTACATGGATTGGATACTCAGCCTGTGTTTAATCCAACCTTGGCTATGCATTAAAGCTGTGTAAAACAGCATGCATAAGCTTAAAGGAAGCCATGTTTGATAATGGCTACCGATTGAAGAGCAAGGCATTTGTGGGCAAATTTGCATGTCCCAGCTCAGCATCCCAGAATGCAGTGTAATAACAGTTTTTCTCGGAGCTCTGAGCTGGAAGCAGATTTTTTAACTTGTAATATAGTGCCTTGCAAAAGTATTAACCCCCTCCCCCCTTGACTTTTTACCTATTTTGTTACATTACAGCCTTAAGTTAAATGTTTTGTTAATCTGAATTTTATGCGATGGGTCAGAACACAATAGTCTAAGTTGGTGAAGTGAAATGACGAAAAAATATACGTAAAAGTATTTTTTAGAAATAGAAAACAGAAAATTGGCATGTGCGTATGTATTCACCCCCTTTGTTATGAAGCCCATAAAAAGCTCTGGTGCAACCAATTACCTTAAGAAGTCACATTATTAATGAAATGATGTCCACCTGTGTGCAATCTTAGTGTCACATGATCTGTCATTACATATACACACCTTTTTTTAAAGGCCACAGATGCTGCAAGACCTAAGCAAGAGGCACCACCAACCAAAAACTGCCATGAAGACCAAGGAACTCTCCAAACAAGTAAGGGACAATGTTGTTGAGAAATACAAGTCAGGGTTAGGTTATAAAAAAATATCCAAATCTTTGATGATCCCCAGGAGGACCATCAAATCTATCATAACCAAATGGAAAGAACATGAAACCACAGCAAACCTGCCAAGAGACAGCCACCCACCAAAACTCACGGACCGGGTAAGGAGGGCATTAATCAGAGAGGCAGCACAAAGACCTAAGGTAACCCTGAATGAGCTGCAGAGTTCCACAGCAAATACTGGAGTATCTGTACATAGGACGACAATAAGCCGTACGCTCCATAGAGTTGAGCTTTATGGAAGAGTGGCCAGAAGAAAGCCATTACTTTCAGCAAAAAACAAAATGGCTCATTTTGAGTTTGCAAAAAGGCATGTGGGAGACTCCCAAAATGTATGGAGGAAGGTGCTCTGGTCTGATGAGACTGATGAGAAAATTGACCTTTTTCGGCCATCAAAGAAAACACTATGTCTGGCACAAACCCATCACATCACATCACCCAAAGAACACCATCGCCACAGTGAAACATGGTGGTGGCAGCATCATGCTGTGGGGATGTTTTTCAGCAGCCGGGACTGGGAAACTGGTCAGAGTTGAGGGAAAGATGGATGGTGCTAAATACAGGGATATTCTTGAGAAAAACCTGTACCACTCTGTGCGTGATTTGAAGTTTAGGACGAGGTTCACCTTCCAGCAGGACAATGGCACCAAACACACTGCTAAAGCAACACTTGAGTGGTTTAAGGGGTCAAAGCCCAGACCTAAATCCAATTAGAAAATCTGTGGTCAGACTTAAAGATTGCTGTTCACAAGCGCAAATCATCCAACTTGAAGGAGCTGGAGCAGTTTTGCAAGGAGGAATGGGCAAAAATCACAGTGGTAAGATGTGGCAAGCTCATAGAGACTTATCCAAAGTGACTTGGAGCTGTGATTGCTGCAAAAGGTGGCTCTACAATGTATTGACTTTAGGGGTGTGAAAAATTATGCACATTGACTTTTTCTGTTATTTTGTCCTATTTGTTGTTTGCTTCACAATAAAAAATAAAAAAAACATCTTCAAAGTTGTGGGCAATTCCAGGTTGTGAGGCAACAAAACACGAAAAATGCCAAGGGGTGTCAATACTTTTGCAAGGCACTGTTTATATATATATATATATATATATATATATATATATATATAGTCTAAGATGAGTCTAAGAACATAATTAAAAAATGGTGAAAAACATACCTTATTTATTAATTTTAAAGAAAGGAATACATTTATATGTAGTTTTTTAAACTTACCTGGTGCTCACTAGGATATATATTTAACTTAATAGTTCCTGAGAGCTTTACGATTTGATCTCTCTGACTGCCATAAATGGGATGAAAAAGCAATGCAAATTAGAGTAAAATGTCAATCTGTTTTTGCAAGCATTTTAATTGAGTACAAGAAACTATTAGGAGTATTGGTTCCAAAGTTTATGTGAAAAACATAGATACTCTTTATGTAATGTGATATCTTGTACTGAACCAACAAATGTTTTATGGGATTTATTTGTAAGAGTTTATTGTTTAATAGTTTAATGAACACTGCAAGATATAAAATATTTCTTGAAATTAAAAAGTACTTTATCTAAATCACATTAATAAAATGTAGACCATAAATAATTTTTGAACTTGTGGACTAAAGTAGTGAATAATTGGAAAACAGGAATGAAATTCTGTTATGTGGTGTTGTTCAGGTCAACATTAGCCAGGCCCAGGGCAAAGATTCCATAGCTGCCTGTATATTTGGAAAAAAATCTACTTGTGTCGAAATATATCTTAAGGTACAGTAGGTACATGTATGTTTGCAAGTGTGTCTGACAATGTGTGTACGTATATGGTGGTACTAGGACGGTGATGTAACAAGGGGAAAGATGATTGTTATTGGATAGTGGGTGGCCATACATATACATGAATGGGATTTGGGAAACATAACAATTAAATGCAAATAATTAATTTGAACACTGTGCTGAACTGAAGGAGCCCAATTCACATTCTGAGTTTGGCCTCTGTAGTTCTGGGGAACACATAAATAACTGAATTAAAGACATTTCTACATCTGGATGAGCCATTTTAAAAATTTTCAGCATTATTAAATTCCAGCCTCGTAGATAAGAGGCTTCTACTTAAATCCTACATGCTACAAATTTATCAAAGTTACAATGCTATTAAATTAGCCCTGCTGCGAGCAACCTGTGAGCTACGCAGCAGGGCCGTCCGTATCAACACGCAGAAAATGTACATGAGGAGTGACAGCCTGCGAGATGATCTTGCAGGCCCCCGCACCTCATCAACTGCTGTTAGGGTCCTAAACGTGACCTCCGCGGAAGTCCTACACATAAGCCATGCCGTGGGGGGTTCTCCAACTAGCCCCCCGGCACCCAAAATGAATCCCCCTCTATGCAGGGGGTCCCAATTGGGACCCCCGAATTGTCCCCACATTAACCCTGTGCTGCAGGTGTCCATAAGGACCCCACAGCCCCCGAACATCAACCCCTTGCAGCGGGGGTCCCCCATCGGCACCGATCAGGCCCCCGCTGCATTTAAAACTTTTAACTTTAAACTCTTCCCTGCTGCGGCTCCGTAAAGGGCCAACGGCACACTATTAGCAATCCTGGCGGCGGCACCTAAAATTAACCCCCTCTATGCTGGGGGTCCCCATCGTAACCCCCAAAGTGTCCCCACATTAAACCCTTGCTGCAGGGGTCCAAAGGCCCCCCTCCAAGGCCCCCACTATAACCCCTCGTAGTGGGGGTTCCCGCCTCGCGGGTCCTTAAAGGACCGTAACGGGCCTGAAAGGACTTGTGCTAAAAAATATTAACCCCAGGCAATAAAAATGAACCCCATAACTCATAGGGGTCAATACAGACCCCCATAATCCCATAGTTAGCCCTATAACTCATGGGGATCAATACAGACCCCCATAAGCCTTAATTAACTCTGTCACTCATGGGGGTCAATACAGACCCCCATAAGCACTTAATTAACCCTATAACTCATGTGGGTCAATACAGACCCCCATAAGCCCTTAATTAACCCTATAACTCATGGGGGTCAATACAGACCCCCATAAGCCTCTATTTAACCACATCAGTCCCATAAGGGTATATTATGACCCTTATGGGGCAGTTAAAACCCTAACATTAACCACATAAGTGCCATGACGGTCCTCAAGGACCCTCATGACACTAACTACAAACACTACACTGCACTATACTCCCCAATAAACCATTAAATCTAAACTAACTCCCCTCTACACTAACCTATTAACACCTACACTACCTACCTACACTACCTACATACACACAAAAAGAAAAAAATCTACCTTACAGAAAATAAAAAAACCTGTCACAAAAAATAAAAAAGGAACATTACAGAAAATAAAAAAAATACATTACAACCACCCCACTACACCAAAAAAATATTACACAACTTAAAAGGAAAGACATAGACAATACAATACAATACATACAATACAATACATACAATACAAATAAAATAAAATACAATACCCCCTATCTATCTAATATACAATCAATCCTAATATACAATAAATCCTAACTATCTAAAATACATCCCCCTATCTATCTAATATACAATAAATCCTAACCATCTAAAATACATCCCCCTATCTTATCTAGTATACAATACATCCTAGCTATCTAAAATACATCCCCCTATCTAACATACAATAAATCCTATCTACATACAGAAACTCTAATTCTAACCTAAAATAAAATAATTAAAACCACTTACCTTTGCAGATGTCCCTTCAGATCACCAACCTAGGGGAAAAACAAACAAAAAAAATGAGTGCAACACATTTACATAAAATAAGTAAACATTATAAACATTATAAATATACTACTCACCTTTCCAGCATGTCCCTGTCCTTCTTCTTTTCGGGCCACTGTTAAAAAAAAAAAACACATTACATTAATACAACATATAGACACAAAATAAAGTAAAATAAACATAATATACATTCAACTTACCTTGGCGCAATGTCCCTGGCCTCCTCCTCTTCTGCCCCGGCTGGGACCTGGAACAACCCACGCTCAAAAAAAAAAAAAAACTACAGGAGGTCCACACTCGCAGACCTCCCCGATGCTAATGAGCCTCCTAGAGCCTTTTCCGGAAGGAAATAAGCAATGACGCCTTCTGAGTGGCTGAAAATGCTATCAAATTTCAGCCAATCAGAAGGCGCCAATGTGTGAGCCAATAAGGATGGGATACACCCCAAAATCCCACTCTGACTGGCTAACGCACCTGTCAATCTTTATTTAAACCAATCAGTGACAGGGTTAATTAAGGCTTATGGGGGTCTGTATTGACCCCCATGAGTGACAGGGTTAATTAAGGCTTATGGGGGTCTGTATTGACCCCCATGAGTGACGGGGTTGATTAAGTGCTTATGGGGGTCTGTATTGACGACCAAGAGTTATAGTGTTAATTAAGGGCTTATGGGGGTCTGTATTGACCCCCATAAGGGACAGGGTTAATTAAGGCTTATGGGGTCTGTATTGACCCCCATGAGTTATGGGGTTAATTTTAGTTGTCTGGGGTTAATATTTTTTAGCACAAGTCCTTTCAAGACCTTTATGGTCCTGTAAGGACCTGCGAGGCAGGACATTTTAAATTTTAAATGCAGCGGGCTTACGATCGGTGCCGATTGGAGACCCCCGCTGCAAGGGGTTAATGTGGGGGGGCTGCGGGGGTCCCTATGGACCCCTGCAGCAAGGGGTTAATGTGGGGACACTTCGGAGGTCCCGATGGGGACCCCCAGCATAGAGGGGGGTTAATTTTAGGTGCCGCGGCCAGGATTGCTGATAGTGTGCTGCCGCCCATTTTAAGGAGCTGCGTTGGGGAATTTAAAACTTTTTTTCCATGCTGATCAGGGATTCCCGCTGCAAGTGGTTAATGTGGGGGGGCTGCAGGGGTCCCGATAGGGACCTCTTCAGCATAGGGATGTGTATAGGGAGCAGGGGGATGCATCACACGGCTGTCTCGGGCTGCTCTGAGGCAGCACGTATAGGCTTTAGGATCCCTTGCTAGCACTTTTTTGTGCCCGTACGGATTCTTCTGAGGTGCGAGAGTCACCTCATAGATTTAAGGCTGCGTATTACTCCGTAGCTTATTCTCGGACATTTTTCGGAGTCATCTCGCAAGGCAGGCTGCAAGGGACGTATTGGGGATTCGGTCCCCGCAAACAGCAAAAAACTGCCTTTTGCCAGGACTGAGGGAACTAAGAGGGCTAATTTAATAAGGCCCTTGATGTGTGGACTCTCCAGCGTTGGGCAACACATGGATAACTGATTTGCTGCACCTAAAGGTATATAGTGGAAGATGAACTATTGTTGCAGCTAATGTTATTATTCATATTACTATCACTGCATGTACTCTGTTATATATTAGCAATATCTTGTTAAAATATGTATTTATTACCAATATCACATGTGTATATACACCCAATACTGTGCTTATTTAATATATGTTGACTACATTATGCACTGGAAGTCTAAATCTTTCATGTTGCAGATTAAAAAGTGAATGTGTAATGACCATTTTTCTTATTTTTTTTTAAAACAACCTTCAAACATTGGTGCTTATAATTATATTCAATGACCATACAAAGTCAATAAAATGTCATTTGTTCTATATAAAGCAATATAATTTGTTTTCACCTATTAAGCTAAAACATAATATAAACATATTTTCCAAATGTAATATTTTCTTATATATAAATACATGAAGGTATTAATGGCAGTACAGATTCTCCTTAGTACAGAAACAAGAATTCATTGCTATGAAGAAAATAGGTTCCAAGTGCCCCCTGGCAGCACAAAAAGGTATGGTACTATGAGATAATATGTACTTGTGGAGTGTATTTGTTTTAAATCATTTTTTTACATTTAATTTTTCATTTTGAATTTTTGTTACATGCCTAAATTTGTTCCACAAACTGACTGCAATACCTTCTGTAAGCATATAAAACAAAATCCCCAAATTGTAACACACATGACTGGTAATTTCACCTAAATTTCTGAATTATTATCAACTTGTTAAATCATGTATAACAGGTAAGAATAGGTATGCAGGTTTCTTATCTGAAACAGATTGACATTCAATGATTTTTTTTATTTATCTTTGTACCGGCAAATGTTTTACATGCCAGAATTACAGTGTTTCCTGATACCTGTGCCATTTAAAGAGCACCATTTTCTTTTCAATAGCTAAACTTGTTAATCTCCAAATGTTGTTAGAAAGTAATAAACATAAACAAAGCCTTTACACTTTTAACTTTATATGTACTTATTCAATGTTGTGGGGTTCCATTTTCTTTTTCCTACTTCTCAGGAGGATGTGTCCATGTAAATGTAGGTGCTTTAAATTAGTTATATTCAAAGAACTGGAAGTTTTAGCTGCTACATTTTCTTTGTTCATAATCGCTGCATTCAAAGATTCATCTCACCTTAGATCAGCAGATATGAAATGATAAATTCCACTGCAGCATAATTGCATATAAAAGTGATATGTTAGTGGCTATATATTTTTTATTGATGCTTTTTCAAATGTTTCACTAATTTTCTTACTGAGCCACTGTGGTGATTGTAACTGAGCATGGGCCTCATTCTATTAGCGGCCGTAAATCGGCCGTAAGGCTGCGATTCCTTGCGGGGGTTCTGTTAACTCGCGATTCTATTATACGGCCCCGCAAGGATCTCATCTTACGGCCGGCCGCATATCTTGGAACCGGCCGTAAGCTGTGAAATATAAAAACGCAAAAATAAATTCAAGCCTGCACTGTACAGCTCTGTAAATGCTAGGGATCATATTGGGGGACATGAGGATTAAAAGAAACCCACTCTCAAGCTTGCACATCAGCCCAAACCCGAGTTCAAATTAACTGTTTATTTTCCGGCTGCGGCGTGGGCGGGTCTGAAGTGCTCCAAGCACTCTGGACTTTTTACATGGATATTTTACGGATATTAAAAATAAAATATTTTACGGATTTGAGTATAGGATAATTATGTGCTATTTTTTCTAACACCTAAAATCCCTTTATAGTCTTCTCAAAGTACAGGATGGCTTTATTTGAGCTATTTTATGTGCTTAATTGGTGCTAGCGGGACCTCTTTCCTGCAAGTAAGCAGCGGCTCGTTTTTAGCCTTGCAGAGAGGTTTCCCGGAGCAATTGAATTGCAAAACTCTTGCGGCCGTTTTAGATCAAAGGCTTTCCTCTGGTGCGAGCGGCCGCAAGAGATAGCAAGGCACCGGCCGCAAGCCTGCCGGAACCCCCGGCCGTAAGGGAATAGAATAGCCGAATAGCTTGCGGCCGGTCCTTGCGACCCCGCAACGGCTGCGGCCGCTAATAGAATGAGGCCCCATGTGTGGCGAGCTGGGATCAAGACTAATTAATAATACACATTCATAATGCAGTATATTCATTCATTGATGCTGCAGAACTTGATATGCACCACAAATTCTATTAAATGCTAATTACCTTATTAAATTTAAAATTCACACAAGCATTTCTATTATAATAGAAGATGCATGTTAAAATGATTTTCTCTCACTCCTGGTGTTATAATAGAAATTAGGAGGTGAATCTAATAAATGATGTACATGTTTTATAGAATTCACAGGAATATATTCAAATCTGTTACACATATGGAAAAAGGCAAATCTACAAATCTTACATGACAAAGTGGATAGATGCTTCACACTGGGGGCCTCATTCTATTGCGATTTGGCCAATTGAATAGGGCTCTATATAAGCACAGAGCATATTCTTTTACATCATTTTTTAGTTAGTGAACATCTATCCAAACGCAAGGTCTTACTAACTAAAAACATTTGTAAATAAAATATGTTGTGTGCTTATATAGAGCCCTATTCAATTGGCTATATCGCAACTGAATGGATGGTGAATGCTGATAGTATTTTCCATACTATACACCATTAACATTATTCTGCAACTTGTGATGGGATGAGAAATTACTAGGAAAATGTGGGTTGGGGCTGAAGCAAAATTATATATTAGTATATACACACCTCAGTATTTAATTTTTGTGAAACGAGTTGATTGTAATTCTGTGTATTTCTACATACGAAAAAAGCTGAACTAACTTTACTGAGTAATCACAGAGGCTGTGATCAGCAAGGATATTTGCTAAGTTATCACAGGGCTGTGAGGATATGTGAAGGGTTGTTCTCCCCCATATGGAATAAAGCATATTGAATTCAGTGATGCACATAACACCCCTTGTGTTAGATTAATAAATATATCTCTCTACCATAGTACCAAAATACTTCCAAGAACTAGTTGAAAACAAAAAAAACATTGTCTGAATTTTCCTAAAGGGCAAGAGACAGTAAGATGGGGCATGAGAGAGTCTTGTGAACATGTGACCTCTCTGTATTAATAAAGCTGTAATGGCACAAGAGGTGTAGATAATTATCTCGCTAGTGTCTCATATCCACCATCCGTTCTACAGTAATCATAATCATGAATCTAAAGTTTACAATACAAATAGATCCCTCTTTGGCATCATAACAGACCAAGTGTCTTACCTTGTAATAATTTCAGTATGTGCAGCTAATATTATATACAACACTTGTATAATTACAGTTTCTTTAAAATATATTTAACCTCCTGGTTCTTTTATAATGAAAGTCATTAGATCCTTGATTACCATTCTAATCCAGACCCGCATAGTAATCTGCACATTACTAGCTGCCAAGGTGGCTTATTGAGACAGCTTAATGAATACAGCTCATGAGGGTTCACATAAGCATTGTGCCTACAAAATGCCTACAATGCATACAAAATTAAGAGCAAAGTAAGTGGTGAGGTGGTAGCAAATAATTAAGAAAACTTGCATTGAATACAACCTCTTGTTGCCATCAAGTTTAAGATCAAATTCAAACTACGTTATAAGTAGAACATAATACATATGTTTCCAAAGTGATACAGTACAAAAACAGTTAAAAGTGGAGGGAACACTAAACCTTATGTAGTAGTGGTCCCGGAGTCCTATTACATCTGTCACATTGGTTTGACTCTTACTCTTGTGACAACCAGTGACAGATTTCGCAGCCTGCATGGTAACTTATGTTTCCTCTCCAAGCACAGCACAAATTGTCTTGCTCATTAGGGCTTGGGAAGTCACATATGTTTTGCTATTATTTTGGGAAAGTATTCACCTGTTATATTTTGCCCAGTAAAGAAGAAATATGTCTATATTCCCACATCCCCACTATCACACTTTGCACACTCTCAAACTGCTTACGGTTTCCATTTTGATTTGGTTCTACAGCTTTTTACTTCCAGTTGATGGTCACTGGGAGTGTATTTTGTAAATGCTTCTGCTTTGGGTTGGTCACTGTACTATACTCAGCCATCATCATCTGACCTTGAAAACAGATTCTGGAGTTTATGTTCAATGGCAGAGATAGTGAATGGAAGGCCCCGGTGCAGATTTTTTTTATACCCCAAACCCCCACTCACCGTTGAAGGGGATGGTCACAAATGTTTTTTTGTGCTGCCCTTTATACCAATTTACACAGTTTAAATATTTATATACAAATATATATACACATACATACATACACAAGTAAAATACATATACATACACACACATTATATATTATATATACATTATGGGTGTAGGTGTCTGTTTGTACTTTCCCCACCTTAGTTTTTATCTCCCCTTGTCACCCTTGGGACCCTTTGATCAATTGGCCCCCTCTATCCACCTTACCCCCCCCCCCCCCACTTGCACCCCTCTGTCTCCCTTACCCAACCCACTTGCCCCCCTCTGTTCCCGGTTTGCTCCCCTCTTACCCCTCACTTGCCCCCTCTGGCCCCTTTTGTTCCCATCACCTCTTACTTGCCCCCCTCTGTTCCCCTTTTGCCCCCTCTGTCCTCCTTACCCCTCACTTGCCCCCCTTCGGCCCCTCTTACCACCCTTTTACAACCCTCAGTCCCCTCTCCCATCTAACCCCTCTCTGCCCCACAGTTACTCCATCCTCCCATCTTTTGTACCTGCTATTCCTTGGTGGTTCAACACATAAATAGAGTCCCACCCTTGCAGGCGCATCCTCTCTGCAGCGTATGGATGTAACTGTGACATCATTCAGTATTCTCTACACTGCCTAGAAGACTGAACATCAATGAATAGCAGGTACAAAATATGGGAGGATGGAGAGTCTGTGGGGCAAATAGGGGGCTGATGGGGGGGTAGAGTAGGACAAAGGGAGATTTGGGGGTCCAAGGGGAAGCGGGACACCCAGGGTAAAATAAAAATAATAATAATTTGAATTAAAATATATAAATAAATATTAGATTGCACTGCGCCCCTATTGAGCTGGGCGCTGGTGCACACCAGTGGTAGCTCCTCCCTTGCTTATGTTGCCAGACCATTTGCCTTTAATGAATTTGGGCAAAGTACCCTAAATATTTTACTTACAAAGTAGTCTTTTGTAAAACATGGGCCCCTTTTAGTGCACATGATTATTTTTAGAAAGCACCACATCACCCAATATATAATACCCCATTGCATAAACAAATTTTAATTAAATAGCAAATCATAAATAATTTATGTTTTCACAACAAATTGGAGACTTTGATGTATGGTGTTCAAAGATTGATGTTATTTAGACATACATTTTAATTTATGAGTCAGAACCCAGATAAATCATTTTCCGAATTTTAATACAGGATTCTTCCATCTGAAAAAAGATCATTGACATTTTACACACTATTCATTAAAATTCAATAATTACTACACAGGTTTAGCAAAGTAAATAACATAATATATTAATATATTGCAAAAGATAATAAGTATACATATGAAAGCACAACATTTTGCAGTTTGCTTCAAAAAAAGTAAATGTGTACATTCTCCTTAAAATATATTGAGGATACACGGTCTGTAATATCTTTATTTGTCAAATGCTTGGACTATGAGCACAGTGATATAAAACTAGGATTTAGTGGCTCTTAAGAAAACAAATGTATGACACTAAAAAAACAGAGATAGGTAGTGATAAAGAAATAAAATAGCTAATATCTTGTAAAAGTACAAGTGCAATGTGGATATTATCCTTTGAGCCCTTTTTCAATTCTAGACAAGATTAAAGTATTTGATCACAAATTGGTTTCAAGGACCAGAAAAATAAATGTTTCAAAACTTTAGGTTATATTAGTTTCCATTCTTCAAAATTGAATGATTATTGTAGATACACTAGGCTAGATTCACTAAGCTTCACAGTGATTGTATAGGTCTGTGATATGGCAAAAAAACGGCAACAAGCATCCATTGTGCTTGCTCGGTATCATTAAAGGGTCATTTTACACAAACCTCTACATATGTAAAAGGTCACTTCTGTTACATGTAATATGCTTCCCATTGAAAAACATTATTAGCTTTACCCCCTATTATATACGTCATCCATTCTAATAGGCTGTATGCCACTAAAATACTAATTAGTTCCCTACCAATGAATTCATATAAACCTCTAGTCAAATTTCAATGCTGAACACTAGTCGAGGAGAATCAATACACAAAATTACATCCACTCTTTGATAACATTTCTTTTACAGGAAAAACATTGTAATACAGTGCCTTGCAAAAGTATTCACCCCCCTTGACTTTTTACCTATTTTGTTACATTACAGCCTTAAGTTCAATGTTTTGTTAATCTGAATTTTATGTGATGGATCAGAACACAATAGTCTAAGTTGGTGTAGTGAAATGAGAAAAATATATACATAAAACAATTTTTTTAGAAATATAAAACAGAAAATTGGCATGTGCGTATGTATTCATCCCATTTGTTATGAAGCCCATAAAAAGCTCTGGTGCAACCAATTACCTTCAGAAGTCACATAATTAGTGAAAGGATGTCCACCTGTGCGCAATCTAAGTGTCACATAATATGTCATTACATATACACACCTTTTTTAAAGGCCCCCGAGGATGCAACACCTAAACAAGAGACACCACCAACCAAACACTGCCATGAAGACCAAGGAACTCTCCAACAAGTAAGGGACAATGTTGTTGAGAAGTACAAGTCAGGGTTAGGTTATAAAAAAATAACCAAATTTTTGATGATCCCCAGAAGCACCATCAAATCTATCATAACCAAATTGAAAGAACATGTCACAACAGCAAACCTGCCAAGAGACGGCCGCCCACCAAAACTCACGGACCGGGCAAGGAGGGCATTAATCAGAGAGGCAGCACAGAGACCTGGCGGAGCTGCAGAGTTCCACAGCAGAGACTGGAGTATCTGTACATAGGACGACAATAAGCCGTACGCTCCATAGAGTTGGGCTTTATGGCAGAAAGCCATTGCTTTCAGCAAAAAACAAAATGGTATGTTTTAAGTTCGCGAAAAGGCATGTGGGAGACTCCCAAAATGTATGGAGGAAGCTGCTCTGGTCTAATGAGACTAACATTGAACTTTTCGGCCATCAAAGAAAAAAGCTATGTCTGGTGCAAACACAACAAATCACATCACCCAAAGAACAACATCCCCACAGTGAAACATGGTGGTGGCAGCATCATGCTGTGGGGATGTTTTTCAGCAGCCGGGACTGGGAAACTGGTCAGAGTTGAGGGAAAGATGGATGGTGCTAAATACAGGGATATTCTTGAGCAAAACCTGTACCACTCTGTGCGTGATTTGAGGCTAGGACGGAGGTTCACCTTCCAGCAGGACAATGACCCCAAACACACTGCTAAAGCAACGCTTGAGTGGTTTAAGGGGAAACATGTAAATGTGTTGGAATGGCCTAGTCAAAGCCCAGACCTCAATCCAATAGAAAATCTGTGATCAGACTTAAAGATTGCTGATCACAAGTGCAAACCATCCAACTTGAAGGCGCTGGAGCAGTTTTGCAAGGAGGAATGGGCAAAAATCCAGGGGTAAAATGTGGCACGCTCATAGAGACTTATCCAAAGCAACTTGGGGCTGTGATTGCCGCAAAAGGTGGCTCTACAAAGTATTGACTTTAGGGGCATGAATAGTTATGCACATTGACTTTTTCTGTTATTTTGTCCTATTTGTTGTTTGCTTCACAATAAAAAAGAAAACATCTTCAAAGTTGTGAGCATGTTCTGTAAGTTAAATGATGCAAATCCTCAAACAATCCATGTTAATTCCAGGTTGTGAGGCAACAAAACACAAAAAATGCCAAGGGGGGTGAATACTTTTGCAAGGCCCTATATGTCATTCTGCATGACAGTCCTGGCATTCTTTTTTCACTGTGCACTTCTAGTTTTTAACAATTAAATTAAATATTTTCTATATTTACAATACACCATCTATTATTAATTAAGATTTTTCAGGTGCTCTCTCCCCAAATAAACTAATATGTTCTATCTATAAACTAGCGACTTGCCCATCAAAAAATGCTGTTTGTGACACAATGTGATTCTCTAACACTCTGAATCTTTTTCTTATCTGCAAAGAAGTAACAATTTATTTTTTTTACATTTTTTATTTTTTTAACAATGTACTATTAAACCATATCAAACTTTGTAATTATCATGTATGGAACAGTAATATAACAATCCATCAAATTTCTCTGAATACGTATTGTAAACAATTACATGAAGTTTTCTAATATTCAACTCATATTGTAAACAGTGTGTAATGTTTTTTTTTTAAACAACACTAACATGAAATTGTTGAACTTTTCGTAAATGAGTCTCTTCAACCATGACAGAATGCTTTTTAACATACAAACTTTAAATTAAACTCCTGTTAAAACACATAGGTATTGAATGCAGAGGAAGGCAAACAGTAAAAAACCCCATTGCAACTTAGCCAATTGTCTCAAAAGGGGAAAAAATGAATTCCCTCCTGACCCCATTAAATGGCGATCGGATTACTCCCTGGATGAATACTTTCTATTTACTTATACATTGAATTTTGTTAACAAATGATTCTGCTGCAAATGACAAATCTTTTTTAACATTCAATGCTAGCAATGCAAACATTAACCTAAGATAATAACATTTAACCTTCATTTATTTTAAACTATATTGAGCTTGAATATTGAATCCAGAGGAAGGCAAAATTCAATAAATGTAATTTCAACTTTGTAAATTTGTTGAAAGTGTTGTCCAAAAATAATTCCTTCCTGACTCCATTAACTGTATCAATAATATATATATCATGCATCATTTAAATTTTTCAAGAAATGATGATGCTGCTACTAACATTAAACCTTAATTACAAAGAATGCATCAACTTATCAGTCCTTTTCAACCATATTTTTAAGCTTACAAACCTCAAAGTAACATATTCAATTTTAAACAATTTCTAAAATGCAAACTTACTGTTTTGTGGAGCCAATAATGTCTAAACTGACTTCCAAGACATTCCAATTTTTTATTTTTCCTTGAAACTGTTTTCCTTTCAAAGAGCACAGCAGCCTTTTATTTCTGTATATGTGATGTAAGTCCTTTTTTTTCTTTTCTTTTTTTTCTTTCTTCCTTTTTGTTGGTTATTACTGTATTTTTCTGAAATTGTTGACATATTTTTGTAACTGAAATAGTGTTCCACTAAGAAGAGGCCAATTGACTTTTAATGTCTTCCTTCTAATGAAACCACTATTATCTGTGATTACAAAACCTTGTAGTACTCAATATTTTTTGTAAAAATACGACCATCGTGTAGTAGATCACCCTGACTTGGGTTGTCTTCAACTGAAACTTTAATTGCATCTGGATTTGTGCACCTTAAAAAAGCAACATATAGTTGTCCATGTGCAAAAACAGGTTCTTGTAAAAAAAATACCTACAGACTTAAAAGTTTGTCCTTGGGATTCATTGATGGTCATGGCAAATGCCATGATAACTGGAAATTGTCTCCTTTGAAGGACAAAAGGCAAACCACTCTCACTTGGAGCTAAATCAATTCTTGGTATAAAAACCTGTTCACCTTTATGGGTCCCAGTCATAATTTCTGCATGTATAAAATGATGTTTTAACTCATGCACAATTAATCTGGTCATACTACAAAGTCCTTTTTTTGGATTCATGTTTCTCAATAGCATGACAATTACCCCTTTTTTCAATTGCAAAACATGTGGTGGCATTCCAGATGGGGTTAAAGAATTAATAAATTTGATACTAAAATTCGATTCACTGTCTTTATCATCAGCCAGAACTGAATCTGCACTGTAATAATTCTTTTGTGGTGTGTTGATGAATTTTAAAATTTCGTTATTTAGATTCAAGGCATCTATATTTTTTGATGTTAATATCACTTTGTTTGCAATGTCTGAGTAATCATCGTTATTCAGAGTGTTTAGAAAGATTGCTGATATGAGTGATTCCTTGCAAACCATTTGTGATGAAATTTCAATGGTATCCTTGGGTAAATCATGTATTTGTGGATGTTTTCCTTCTCCAATTTGAATGAGCCAATCATTGAATTCATTTTGGCCTTCGGATCTCATATTTAATTCTAATTTGTGATGTGTAAATATTTTCCACATTTTACTTGTCTTGATTCATGTTTCAATGATATCAGTTCTATTTCCATGTGGCACAACAGGTAATGTTTGCCTAAAATCTCCTCCTAACAGCATCACCTTTCCACCAAATGGCAAATTATTATCCATCACTTCTTTTAAGAATCTATCAATACATTGCAAAGCAGGACATGACATCATTGTTGCCTCGTCTATGATAATTAATTTACTTTTATTTATTTATTTTTCTTGTAATGAATACAGTCGAATATCTGACACTGATATTTCCAAAATGGGAACTGGCAGCTTAAATCCACTATGCACAGTTCTACCACCGTCTAACAAAAGTGCTGCAATTCCAGTTGTTGCAAATGGCATTGCTATCTGACCCTGTGCTTGAATGTAACTCATCAAACAATTGTACAGATACGTTTTTCCTGATCCACCAGGGCCGTCTAGATAGAAATACCGGTCTTTGACCATTTCATCATCTGTAGCATTTATGATGGCATTAAATGCAATGTTTTTAACAGTGCTATTGGCTCATTGTAACGTTTCAAGACGTCTTCAGACAAATTTAATTTAAATGTTTCCCACAAAGTAAATGCATCAGATACATTGCAAAAGATGCAAATGAACGCAAATTGTTCTCTCATTTGCTTTGGCATTTGACATAGTGCTGCTTCTCCCAGACACCTCTGCCATTCATTATCATCAGCTATGAAGTTTTGAGGTCTTGCAGCTGATAGGAAAGTATCATAAAATATGTAATTCACTGTGCGTAAATGTTCAAAACTTTGTGCACCGGGAACATGTAAAAGAAGTAATCTTAAACTGAAACGTTCAATGTCCCTTGGACTGACGGTATAAATTTGTGGTATAATTATATGTGTATCTCTTCTTCGTTGTCGCCATAGACCATTTACAAATACATAGTGATATGGAATGTCAATGTATAAAAATTGTCTGGCCTGCGTATCAGGGCAGTTTAATTTAAACCATGCAGTAAGTGTTGTACTGTATCTCGGTGTTCACTTTGAGCTAAGGCAGTTCTTTCATTGCCTGCAGTAAAGCAAACAAACTGTCTTTGTGGCAAATGTACAGCTAAACGATAGACAACATGTGACCGATCATGCGTCTCAAATTTCAGAAGCCGCCACATTGCTTCAGGAGCACTGACAAAGCGAGCATCTACATAATTTGAAAGTTCGTCATATACAATTTGATTTTCCTTTTCGTTTGCAGCACCTTGCACAACAACAGTTGCTGCATTATATCCTTTGTATATATATTTATACACATATTTTATCGATTTAATAGAAGTGCAAGCTTCCATATTTATGTGTGCATTGTACTTCATGAGCAAATGTGGATTGTATGGAACGACAAATCTATTATCAACCTTTTGTCCATGGAAAATAGCTGTTTGTCCTTGTCTTCTTTTATACAAAGGGTATCCATCACAATTAGCATAAGTTTGCATTTTAAATTGGTTAGGAAATTCTTCAGTACATTTTTTATTTTCCATACATGGTGGATTAGGATTCATATCTCCACATGGCCCATGAATCATTCTGTGTGTAACAATCTCCCAAAGTTTGGAATATTCTGAATCCACTCTCTCTGCAGTATTCAACTTATCTTTTTCCTGCAGGATTAAAAGTATGTGAGCATGTGACAGTCCTCTTTTTTGAAATTCAATGGTATAAACAAAAGCCACACATTTTCCAAATAACTGTGCTTTAATTGTATCATGTATTAATGAATTGAGTTTGATTTTGAATACTCTTGCCACTAAATCTGGTCGGTCAGAAGCAGTTTGTCCCAGATTCAAATGTTCCTTGATCTCTGGCCATTGAGGATTACATGTGAATGTAATGAATAAATCTGGTTTTCCAAATTTTGTGACAATAGCCATGGCATCATTATATCTTTCTTGCATATTGCGAGGAGATCCTTGGAAAGTGGATGGCAAAATAATTGCTCTTCCATCTGGAATGTCTCTGTTGGTAGCCAATTCAGCGACATAATCCATCAAACCACAATACTGTTCTACTCAAAGCTTATTTTGTTGAAATGTTATGAAATTTAGATTATTTGCTTTGACTTGTAGATAGGAATCAATAATCCATTGTTGAGTGAGTTTGCCCCCACTTAAAATTGGATGAAAAGAATCCCGAATAGCAGTTTGTGCCACTTTATATTCCAGCATAGAAATATTGCATCTAACACAAACTTTACTATTGGGATAACTTTGCAATTGTAATTTTGGTTCCCGTCCAGTTTCACTATTTGGAAAGAAAATGGGATATGTCATTGGATCTAAATTACAACTTAATATATTTATGTTTATAAAAGGTTGTTCTTCATTGCATGGATATATTCTAATATCCCACTTTTTAAAAACCATGGCAACCTCCTTGACTGTTGGTAAATTATACCTTCTTTGATCAGTGTTGCGATCTCTTTTTAACACCATATTTACTCTTGGTTGTTGTCAATTGATGTCTTTGAGCATGTTCCTGTTGCTCTTTTTCAAGCTGTGCTAATTGTTTGTATGCTTGAGTGTATGGGGTGTTTATTTTCTGGAAGCGTCATTCTTTGTTCAACATATTCCATTGTATCTAAGACATATAACTGTGCAAATTTCCTTTGCTCTCCTTCTTGTGGGTGTAAATGTGAAGTTCGGTGGTAAACTTGTCCTTGAACTCTAAAACAGTAAGGATCATTTCCTGGGACATTTTCTGCTAATGTGGCACCCATTAAAGCAAATGGAATTATAAGACCTTATGTTTTTTTTAAATTTAAGTTTAAAAAAACTGACAAACAACATTAAGTAATCCACAATAATGAGTGTCTACTTTTAGTGCTCTACTAAACACATTCTCATGCACTTCCTCAACATAGATATCACTACAACTTTCTATATCTACATTGGTGTCATGTGTCTGAACATTGGTGTCAATAGGCAATATAGTATTATTGGGCAATGGTTCACAGACATGTTTTAGTTTACTTTTCCGTTTCTTTGAAGCCCCAGCACACTCACTTTGTGCTTTTTAAAAAAAAAATATTTTATTTAAAAGTCTCTGTCGGTCATCTTCTCTTAAGCGTTGGGAAGTTTCAGGTGACTGTGCATCTCTCCACCTTTGCTTCCTTTCCCTTGCCAATCTTCTTTTGCGTTCAATGTTTTCTTCTCCATTATCCGCCATTGTAATCTGTAATTGTAAATAGAGATGTAAGTTTTTTTTTTTGTTTTTTTTCTGTACATATTGTTTGTAGCTGGTTTCAATCTAAAAGTAAATAGGATTAATTAAAGAATGCAAACATTTTAAAATATTTTTCTTTTTTTCAATGCAATAAATGAAACCATTTTTTTTTTTTTTTTATCATAAAGTTTTTATTAAGGGTAATCAAAAAAATACTTGTACAAAAATAAGAACAGTATATAAAACATAACTTCGCATTTGAAGAAAGGAAAAAGACTTTCCTAAACATCTGCTCCTCTTTGTTGAGTTATTCCTTAATATAATTTTTTACATTTTCAGTGCACATAATGGTATAATTACAAATTAGTGTTTCAAACAAAATATTATAAGAATATATATGAAAAGAAAAAAGGAAGAAACAGAGAAAGAAGAAGAAAAAAAAAAAGAAAAGAAGAGAAGAAACAAATAAACAAAGATATGAAGAGGTATAAGGTAGAGAGCACTTAATAGACAATTGCTACCCATCAGCTCTTCTACTCAAAGGGTCAGATTTTGACTTTAACGTGACTTTTCCAATTCCCGTACAACCCAATCTCAATTTTACTATCGTTACCTTCCGTCTGATGAAGCCTCCAATATCCTCTCCCGCTCCGCCTGTTCCAGTCCGCCCCCCGCTCCACTCCTCTTACAAATGCAGAGAGCCTACTCAGCCAAGATTCCACTCAACCCTCCACTACCTGTGAAATGCAGTCAGGGGAAGAGATCCAGGGTCCCCAAATTTCCAAAAATATTTGATGTGTGTCCAATAGTGTATGGGTCATTCTCTCATTTAAAAATAGGAAGTTTATTTTGTTTTTAATTTCCTGGAAGTTAATGGAGTTGTCCTTCCACCTTCTCGCTATGATGTTTTTTACTGCCAGGTAAATCAATTGTGTCAATTTATTGCCCTCCATTCCTAATTCAGTATATTTCATGCCTAAGAGGCATGTCGCTATGGACGGTTTAAGTGGGGTTCCAAATAGTCCTGAGATTAGATTAGTCGCTTTAGCCCAGATGTCAGAGACTAAAGGACATTTCCACCATGTGTGAATGAAGTCTCCTCGTTCCCGACATCCCCTAAAGCATTTATCCGAGTTCGTAGGCAAAATTCTGTTTAGTCTAGCGGGGGTCATATATGCCCAATGAAGGATTTTCAGCGAGGTTTACAGCAGGCTATAATTAAGGGAGCCTCTTGAGAGGCTAGAGAAAGCTTTAGACCAGGAGGTCTCATCCCAATTCTGTTCCAAGTCCAACTCCCACTTCAGCATAAAGGAAGGCTTTGGTGAACCATGGGGGGGGAGAATTAATTATGTTATATATCGCCCCCAATGTACCCCTAGTAAGGGCTGAATTTTTGCATACTATGGTGAGCCAGGAATCTTTAGGCGGGCCATATTCCCTGAATACCTCCACCACCCAATGCCTGATTTTAATATAGTTAAATATTTCCATGTCAGTAAAAAAAACCCTTCTGCTTACTGTTTCTAGAGAAATAATTTTTTCCCCCTTCCAACCATGAGCCTAATTTATCCAATTTTTGCAAAGTCCAAAAATGTTTGGAGTTAGAAGAGAGGGTGGCCGAGAGAGTGGGAGAAGTGAATATTGAGGTGAGAGGTGTTACCGGGAATGCTAGATTATGAGTTTTCTTGGCCCAATTCCAGATTTTTAAAGTAAATTTAGTGATTGGGTTACTTATGTAAGAATTAAGAGAATTTGAATTTGGTGCCCAAAGGATAATACCCCACGTGAGGGGGGACATTTGTGCCTCCTCTATGAACACCCAATTGGGCTGGAGGGGAGTGGAGTGTGCCAGGGGTATGAAGGCCAGTTGTGCCGCTCTAAAATAGCTAAAGAAATTCGGGCACGAAAGGCCTCCCTTAGATTTATGTCTATACATGACCTTCCTCGCTATCTTCGGGGGTCTATTCCTCCAGATGAACTTGAACACCAGGGACTGAAAGCGAGCTAATTCTGAGTTATTTATTTGGACAGGAAGGGTTCTAGCTAGATACAGGAGCCTCGGGAGGATATTCATCTTAACCGAGGTTATCCGACCAGTCCAAGAAATATGCTTCCTCATCCAAATGTTCAAGTCCCTTTGAAGATCCCTGTAAAGTGGGGGGAAATTGGCCTTATAAATTCCCGCTGAGGAACTAGTGATATTTATCCCCAAATAGTGAATATGAGAGGCCGGCCAAATAAACGCGTGGCGTGTTTTCAACTGGGACAAAGTCTCGGAGGGTATGCCTATGCTTAGTGCCTCCGTCTTGTCCTGGTTTAATCTAAGTCCGGAAAAAGTGCTAAATAAACCAATTGTGTCCAAAAGAGCTTCAATGGAGGGGCCAGGGTTAGTTAGAGTGCACAATAGGTCGTCAGCAAATAAGGAGCACTTCAGATGCTGGTTCCCCATTCGCATCCCCTCTATGGAGGGATTAGCCCTAATCGCTTGAGCCAGCGGCTCTATTGCCAGGGCAAAAAGAAGAGGGGATAGAGGGCATCCTTGTCTTGTTCCACGCCCTATCTCTATTACAGCCTTCTGGGAACCCGGAAGTTTTAAGTTAGCTTTGGGAAGAGTATAATAGGTGCGAAGCAAATTTAAAAATTGGCCTTTGAACCCAAATTTATCCAGAGCGGCGTATAAGAAAGGCCATTCCAGGGTATCAAATGCCTTCTCTATGTCCAGTGCTAGCAGGCAGACCGGGGTATTTCTATGTCTAGCCAAATGAATGATGTTTAATGTCCTTCTCGAGAGTGGGAACAAAAAGGCATATATTAGTTGGGTTTAGCAGTGGTAACCACCAAATTCTAAAGCCATTACACACCGGTATTTCCGCCCTTACAAGTCTGCTCTGTAGAAAACCCCTAAAAACTAGCCATCCGCCCAGCGGACATGGAGCTGGCCTTGCCAAAGAGAGGAAAATAAAATACCTCTCCAGGCCTGCTTTCACAGGGTGAACGGAGAAGCAAGAGAGAGGATGTAGAGAGGGAAGTAGCCTATGGGACCAAGGCTTTGTGGGGACCATAGGATAAGGATAAGAAGCAATTAGCCTGCCCAAGTCTATCAGAGAAAAGAAAAAGAAAATAAAAACAGTACAACTAAGAGAGAAAAAACATTTTACCATTGTGATCTTCCTAGCTTAACGAACTAGTCAAGCCCGGTCTGGTTCTATCCTTTTTCCTCAAATCTAGTCTATATCAGTCTAAATTCTAGCCGGTAGGGGTGTTAAAAAATAGGGCTAGAAAATAATATGATATTAACCTAGCTGAGCCCGGAAACTCTTTAATTACAATTTGGGGCAAAAAAGCAGGCACTGCAAACAACAGGGGAGCCCCTTCCTTTTTTTCCTATTCTTACTATCCCCCCCCCCCCTTCTGATATCTTTTGTCCTCTTCAAAGCCCTGAAACTATAACCATAACCTAGAGTAACTAGACCTTCTCAGAGGGGAGAGAAGAAAAACAAACAAAAAAACATGGAAAAAGCACAAAAGAGACAATCAATGAAGTTATCAAACATGATATCCATTACGAGAGTCCTGTGGTATAGTCTCTGTCAGCAAAGGGATTATGTGCCTCAATAGGCCGGCCGGTCCTCCCGGCACCCAGCTCGGCTCTTCAAGTCATACAGCCATGGCCTCCAGTTCCTGCCTTGGTCCCAGAGAAACTGTTTGGGGAGTTGGAGCTACTGTTCTCTTCTGTATGGAGGAAGGAGTCCATTGTCTCTGGGGAAGAGAGGGAGGCACAGGGGTCACCTGTGCCAAGACCGTTTCTCCAGTGGCCAGGTTCAGTCTCTGTAGAAGATCCAGACATTCCTCCAAGGAACGCTCGGTGTGGAATGCGCCATTATAAGAGAACAAAAGGGCAAAAAGGAAAGCCCCATCTGTATCTGATGCCATGCCGAATAAGAATCTCCAGAGCAGGCTTCATCAGTCTCCGTTTTTGTAAGGTTGGAGGAGAAAGGTCTGCAAAGAACTGCAAAGAGGATCCATCAGGGCCCTGAATGGTTGCCATTTTACGGGTAGTGGCAAGAATCAAGTCTTTGGATTGCTGACGAAGCAGTCTCACTATTATGTCCTTTGGCAAATCAGGGTATTAATTTCCACCCAGGGCCTTGTGGGCTCGCTCCACTTCCCAGATATGGTCCGGAAAGCCTACCAGAATCTGATCTATAGTGGCTTTGAGGTATCAGGGCAGATCATTTTTGGAGTTTTTTATTGACATACATTAAATAGCAAAGGACTGCACATATATATATTTTGCATTTTATTTTATTTCAGGACTACTGAATTATCAATTCATTACTAAATGAATATACGTTAGTGAATTAATCCAAAAATTAGATCAATGTTAAACCTAAAAAGTTACTTATATTGTCATAAAGAAGATCAAACAAACAGCTATTATCAAAGTATAGATGAGTTCTAAAAGAATGTTCAATTTTCTTAAAGATGCAATTAATGTAGATATGAATGTTCTTTAAAACCTAATTACTTAAGCAAATATATATTTTCCTCTTTCTTTCTTTTTTTTCTTGTAATGACCAATTAAAATCTCCAAACCTCCTTCATGTTCCTTTTTTTTTTTTTTTTTTGCAAAATGACATCCTAAAAAAACTCAATTATTTGCAAGTTGTTCCAAGCAGTCTGGCACTATATAAACAATTTTTTTTTATTTTTTTTTATTCAAACTTTATTTTTGGATAGATGTTCATTCCCTAAAATGTTCATTTTAAATAATATGCTATGTGGTTATATCGCTCCCTATGAATCCCTAATATACTTTTCTGAATTAATCATTAAGTGTCATCAATCCCAAACCATAAGGGCATGGTAAAATCATATACCTGTGAACTTGCTGTTCTTTGTGTCCAAATCCTTGTGAATTCACTCTCTGTCTTCAGTCAGGTCCAGAGATGAGTAATCTGTCAAATAACATGAAAATACGTTGTATTCATTGAATTCCATTCCTTCTTGATTGAATGAACTCCATGGCCCTCATTCAATTGCAATTTTGCCAATTGAATAGGGGTCTAAATAAGCACATAACATATTTTTTTAGTTAGTAAGCATATATCCAAAAGCAAGCAACATTTTTTTTTTAAATGATGACTAATTATTAATTAATTAAAATATTATTAGACATTAATTAATCAATAACTGTTATCCATTTTAACAAATTTAACAAATTTAATGTAGCCTTTTTTGTTCCCTAACTCCATAATTAAATGATATACCTGTCAAGATGATCTTTATGGTGTTCAAAGGCTGCAAACGTCACTCTCTGTGTTGAGTCAGCTGCAGATCCGCTGAAACTGTGAAATAAAATTGAAATCATTTTTAATATTTTGTTTCATCCCTATCAGTCAATCACCAGCAACACAGATATATTGGCATAGATGCAAAACATAAAAGCATATTCCTCAATGTATTGTTAAATCAAAACAATTTTTTTGTAATGATTACTAATTATTAATTAATAATATTTATATACATTATTCATTCATTATTCAATAAGTGTTATCAATGCAAAATAAAAAAAAATCTTTTTTTTTTTGCTCTAAGAATATAATTTAATTCTATACCTGTCAAGATTATCCTTATGCTGTTGAATGCCTGCAAACGTCACTCTCTGTGTTCAGTCAGCGGTAGGTACGCTGAAACTGTCCAATAAGATAAAAATAATTTGTAATATGTTGCTTCATCCCTATCAGTCAATCAGCAGCAACACAGATATATTAGCATAGATGAAAAACATAAAAGCAATACTCATCAAGATATTGTTAAACAAAAACATTTTCTTGGTCCTGATGACTAATTATTAATTAATTAATATATTAATATACATTAATTAATCAATAACTGTCATCAATTCCAACTGAAAAGACTTAAATCCTTTTTTTTTTGTTGCCAAGAACATCATTTAATGATATATTTGTAAAGGAGCTGTTTATGTTGTTGAAAGGCTGCAAACATCACTCTCTGTGTTGATTCAGCTGCAGCGTCACTGAAAGTGTAAAAAAAAATTGAAATAATTTGTAATATTTGAATAATCCCTATTAGGCAATCCACATCATCACAGATATGTCAGTGCATCTTAAAATATACATTTTTTTGGACCGATTTTACCCCTTTTTTAATCTTAGTCTTTACATATTAATAAATTAATGTACATTAATAATCAATTAATCACTCACTAAATATATTCTAAAGATGAAAGCATTAATATATTCCTGAACTTAAGGCATTGTATACATTTTTTTTGGTGTATTATGATTACTAATAATTAATCAATTAAATAATGTACATTAATAATGAATGAATCAATGTGTAAATGTCTCTGCAATTTTTTTGCATTAATCATGTATTAATAAATATTAACTTTTTTTTCCTTAATGATTACTAATTACTAATTAATTAATTAAAGTACATTATTAATTAATTATTCAATGAATTAATATCTTACAAACAGGTAAGCATGAAAGTATTGCTAAACTATTTCCTCCATTTTTTTATTTATTAATAATTTATGTATTATTTATTAATGATTATTAATATAATGTACATTTATGAATTTAATATTCTTCAATCAGTATCCGGAAGAGCTAACAATCTCTTTTGATTTTCTGGCAGCAGAAAATTTCCAGTCAGACTGTCATCACCTGAGGAGAAAGTGTCAGTTCTGTGTCAAGTGTGCCCTATATATAGGCTGCGTGCGCAAAACAAAACCGTTGTTTTAGGCGGGAAATCCGTCATTTCACAATGTTAATGTGTAAATGTGTAAGTTAGTGTTGTAAAATGGTGCCGTTATATTTTCCATCCGTCCTATTAGTATTTTTCTACCACATACGTGGCTGGCTGTGTTTTACGCGCTTCGTGGTCGTGTAGCCTTGTTTTCATTTTTTTCATCTAAATCGAGTTTAATTCACGTTCCACCTCATTCACAGACGTCCTGGCTGTTTCCCCATGCTGTCTGTGATGTTTTTGTAATTTTGTTAGGTGTAGTTAGTGTGGGCCTCATTCTATTACTGGCCGTAAATCGGCCGTAAGGCTGCGATTCCTTGCGGGGGTTCTGTTAACTCGCGATTCTATTATACGGCCCCGCAAGGATCTCCTCTTACGGCCGGCCGCATATCTTGGAACCGGCCGTAAGCTCAGAAATCTAAAAACGCAAAAATAAATTCAAGCCTGCACTGTACAGCTCTGTAAATGCTAGGGATCATATTGGGGGACATGAGGATTAAAAGTAACCCACTCTCAAGCTTGCACATCAGCCCAAACCCGAGTTCAAATTAACTGTTTATTTTCCTGCTGCGGCGTGGGCGGGTCTGAGGGGCTCCAAGCCCTCTGGACTTTTTACATGGATATTTTACGGATATTAAAAAATATATATTTTACGGATTTGAGTATAGGGTAATTATGTGCTATTTTTGCTAACACCGAATATCACTTTATAGACTCTGCAAAGTGCAGGATGGCTTTATTTGGGCTATTTTATGTGCTTAATTGGTGCTAGCGGGACCTCTTTCCTGCAAGTAAGCTGCGGCTCGCTTTTAGCCTTGCAGAGAGGGTTCCTGGAGCAATTGAATTGCAAATAGGAATTTCTTCCGGCCGATTTCCTTGCGGCCGTTTAAGATCAAAGGATTTCCTCCGGCGCGAGCGGCCGCAAGAGATAGCAAGGCACCGGCCGCAAGCCTGCCGGAATCCCCGGCCGGAGGGGAATAGAATAGCCGAATAGCTTGCGGCCGGTCCTTGCGGCCCCGCAGCGGCTGCGGCCGCTAATAGAATGAGGCCCTGTGTTTTTTGGGTTTTTGGTTCGGCCGCTAATTTCGTAATTGTTTGCGTCTCGCATCTTTTTTTTGCTAAGTCGAGCGTCTCGTATTTTTTTTGTCTCTTATTTTTTTTGCCAAGTCCCCCTAAGTGCTCCGAGTTTAACGGCTCGCCCTGTGTATGAGTAACATAATTCAAGCAGTGAGCTAAGCAGTTCTACTTCAATTTGCTTCACTTGGAGGATCCTCAAAGGGCAAGTATAAAAATATTTCTTCTGTTGTAGTTGAAGTTTCAACTGGGACAGAAGCAAACTCTGAACTATCACTCTTATATGGATAGACAGAGGGCAGCAAATGAGACTTTCAAGATGTCTCAAGAACCTCGTCATTCTCAGAAACCAGGGGCCTCATTCTATTATCGGCCGTAAATCGGCCGTAAGGCTGCGATTCCTTGCGGGGGTTCAGTTAACTCGCGATTCTATTATACGGCCCCGCAAGGATCTCATCTTACGGCCGGCCGCATATCTTGGAACCGGCCGTAAGCTCTGAAATATAAAAACTCAAAAATAAATTCAAGCCTGCACTGTACAGCTCTGTAAATGCTAGGGATCATATTGGGGGACATGAGGATTAAAAGAAACCCACTCTCAAGCTTGCACATCTGCCCAAACCCGAGTTCAAATTAACTGTTTATTTTCCGGCTGCGGCGTGGGTGTGTCTGAGGTGCTCCAAGCACTCTGGACTTTTTACATGGATATTTTACGGATATTAAAAATAAAATATTTTACGGATTTGAGTACAGGATAATTATGTGCTATTTTTTCTAACACCTAAAATCCCTTTATAGTCTTCTCAAAGTGCAAGATGGCTTTATTTGAGCTATTTTATGTGCTTAATTGGTGCTAGCGAGACCTCTTTCCTGCAAGTAAGCTGCGGCTCGCTTTTAGCCTTGCAGAGAGGTTTCCCGGAGCAATTGAATTGCAAATCTCTTGCGGCCGTTTTAGATCAAAGGCTTTCCTCCGGCGCGAGCGGCCGCAAGAGATAGCAAGGCACCGGCCGCAAGCCTGCCGGAATCCCCGGCCGTAAGGGAATAGAATAGCCGAATAGCTTGCGGCCGGTCCTTGCGGCCCCGCAACGGCTGCGGCCGCAAATAGAATGAGGCCCCAGATGTATTGCCAGACAAAATAGGGTAGTATTCTCTTGTATATTTGGCAATCAGTTCATTAATCTCAGAAGTTTTCAAAGTGGGAAAAAAAGGAATATGTAAGAGTTTGCCCTACTAACAGTATTAAGCTTTTTCCACAAATCCACTCCCATAAAAATATTGTGAAGCAAAGCTGCACTGCTGCATATCCATTAAAAACACCTAAGGTGAGGATATAACATTTCAAGAAGTAAATATGATCCTTTATTGACAAAATAAAATATAAAAGGAGAAACTGCTTTGTCTACAATCACAGGCAAGCTTATTGGCAGTAATAATATAATTTTAAAGTTTTGGATGGATATTTAAGGACTATTGAAATAACATATTTTCCAAGTATAAGTATTTATAGTTAGCAGGTAAACTGCTTAAATAGGCTCTGATGCTAATTGGGCTCTGTAAATTGCGGTATAGCCATAAAACGGCTGTGGGTGCTTATTCTCCCTATGTTATATGTCTATGTTAATCTTTAGCACCCCCACATTATGGCACTCAGCCTCCATAAGTAACTCAAAGTCTTATCTGCAACAGATTTCAGTGTAGGGTGTACCCAAACCAAGCTTTAAGGGAGAGAAACCAATAAAAAATGAGAACGTCATCATTATTATAATGAGAACAAGCGCTGTAACTGCGGCAAGGAACCATTATATTTAAATATATAAATATCTATTTTTTTTATTTATTTATATTTTAAATTTTTTAATAGAGTTACTATTTAAAAATGTGTTTACTTTGTGTTTGTATATTATATATATACTAGCGACTTGCCCGTCAAAAAATGACGGCAATAAGATTATATAAGGCAGGTAACGGTGTTTGGTTGAGACATTAACTTTATTGGTGTTCCGAGATCCTTCGGCGCCGATTGCGAGCCTCGTGCTGAGCGCCTTCGACCTCCAACGCTGCTCATAGCACACAAACAACCAACAGCCTCGCAATGAGCGCCTTTGGCACTCATTGCGAGCCACGCGATGAGTGCCTTTGGCGCTTATTGCGAGGCTGTTGGTTGTTTGTGTGCTATGAGCAGCGTTGGAGGTCGTTTTTTGTATGCTAATGAAATAATGAATAAATGAATATACTTTACCTATTTTGAAGTAATATATGCAGGAAGCATCGTGTTGAAGAGCTAACAATCTGTTTGGATGTTGCTGCAGCATACAATGTCAGTTTTCACTGTTGTGGTACTGATGTGTAAGTGTCAGCAATGTGTGCAGTGTGTAGTGTAAATAGTGTGTGTGCACGAAGGAAAATCCGTTAGGGTAGCTGTGTACTTCCGCATTGTGTAAGTTAGTGTTGTAAAATGGCGGCTAATGTGTATGTGGTATGCGGCTCTGGATGATTTAGCGTCCTTGTTAATAGTGTATCTTGGACCTCGTACGCCTATTTGGGAAAATCTGTATGTGTTTCGTGGTGTTTTGCGTGTTTATGGTCCTGTAGCATCGTTTTCGTTTTTTCCAGCGGTCATATTTTCTCTCGCTTAGGTGATTTTCGGGTGTCTAAATTCTTGAATTTCTACTTAAATTGAGCTGTAACTTCACTTGCAGAGGTCCTGGGTGCCCCCCCCCCCCTTGTTGAGGGTAAGCTTTTTATATGTTTGTTGTGTGTATTACTATTTATTGTGTTTTTAATGTTTTCATGTGTGCGGGGTTCGGGCGCTAAGGTCCTATTTTTACGAGCTTGTAATGTTTTTTTTTCTAAGTCCCGCGGCTCGTATTTGTGGATGCCAAGTCCATAAATTTTGGGGTGTAAGTCCCGTTGTAGGGATGAGCGCCTAAGGTGCTCATCTGCAGCGCAACGACCGCCTTTGGCGCTCCTTGCCAGCAACTGCGGCCCTCGCTTCGCGAGCGCTGCATCGTTAGCAACAACTTTTGTACTGTATATATATATATATATATATATATATATATATATATATATATTTGCTTTTGTGAGCACATTTGCATGCCCCAGTTCAACTTCCCAGAAATCAGTGTAATAACTGTTTTTCTCAGAATCCTGAGCTGGAAGCAGGTTTTTAAACTTGTTTTAGACATTCAAATGTGAAAACAGATGTACTATTTATTTACTATATATATATATATATATATATATATATATATATATATATATATATACATATATACACATGTACAATGCAATAGAGCATTTGTTCCTAGGCACCATGGTTTCCTGACAAGTCTTAACCCCTTGAGTACTGGATTTTGTGTTACCCTTGTTGTTGTATAATAAAACAGGACATAATAATACAATATCATATTTTTTAATAAAACATATGCTGATGTTGGACTGTTAAGTGTCAAATTATGTTGAAATTACATATTTTTTACTTGTTTTTTGGTGCTATACTGTCACTTTAACTGCTGTAGCGACACTCAGCAATATTTTTATAACCATTTGTGAGTGGTATTTAGTACATGTAAAAAAAAAGTGTGCTTTTCGGCTTTGTCGTGCTGCAGTCACTCGTAGCAGTTCTCTTGCAATTTTTCCAGCATGGGTGATTAACATAGCTAGTGGGATTTACTTTGGCCTTAAACATGGTGTAAACTGTGATACTGGGGTTTTACATAGGGCCCAAAGATTTTAAAATATGATTAACTTATACTTGTATGTTAATCGCCTAAATCGCAGTTTACATTACATTTGAGGTGAAAGTAAATCCCAGTATCTTTGTTGAACACCCTTGTGAGAAAACTGCTACGAGAGACAAGTCAGAGCCGATAATTATGGCAAATGTACACCAAAAACCTAGGCTAAATAGATTTAACGGATCACTCATAAATTAAAAAAATTGAATAAAATATTACACTTGAAAATGGTTTTAAAACCATTGCAGAGTGCCGCAGCGCCACTTAAGGGGCAGTAAACCACTAAAAAAAACAATAGAAAAGCATGAAAGATCATTGCAAATGAAGGGTTAACATTTCCATTGGCACATATGTCTAATTTTAAACTATTTAATTTCCATGTGTTACTTATCAGACATAGTGAAACAGGAAATATCTGTTTAAAGCTGGATACATTTCTTAAAGAGACAGCACATTAATAAAAAGACTCAGAAATCATATAACTCCATTACTAATAATAAATTACAGTCACAAAGACACAAATGTAAAAAATGAAAATTATACTTATACATCATAGTAGGGGACTCTATTATTAGGAAGGTAGAAAGGGTGATTTGTCACACAGATCTCAGCAATCAAACAATTTGCTGTCTTCCAGATGCTCGGATATGGCATATTGTGGATAAGGTAGATAAATTATTGGAAGGGGCTGGAAATGAACAGGCAGTCTTGATACATATTGGTACCAATAACACCAATAACCATCTAGAGGAAGATGGAGAGTCCTAAAGAATGATTTTATAGAACTAGGTAATAAGCTGAAGGCAAGGACCTCCAATGTAGAATTTTCCGAGAAATTACCAGTGCATGTGCTGGCCCAAGGAGACAGAAGGAGCGTAGGGAAGTTAATGCATGGCAAAACAAGTGGTGCATTAAGGAGGGGTTTGGGTTTTTAGAGTACTGGGCTCACTTCTCTTGGGTGCAGTCTCTATAGTAGAGATGGATTGCACCTTAGTGATGAGGGAGTTTGTGTGCTATGGCAAAGCATGGTAGAAAGGCTGGCTGAGTTTTTAAACTAGTGGGTGGGGGGGGGGGGACTAGATAGAAGTAATAGGGTAGAAAGTATAGAGGGGGTAAGGAATTACTTAACTAGTTGTGGGGGAAGATATGTATAGTCAATAATTAGCTATTACTAGTAACTCAAGTACAGTGGCAGGCACTTCAGAAATACAGGCTCATAACAGAAGCCAGAAGCTTGCCAGGAAACATTTGAGATTTTTTTTTTTTTGCAGTTAATGAAGAATGGAATTTAGTGGGCATTACATTTAACTTGGTGGGCTGACTCTCATAACTGGACTGTAAATCTGTGTAGCTATAACCTATTTAGGAAAGACATGGGCAATGGTAAAAAAGGAGGAGAGGTCTGTCTCCATGTTAAGCCTGAATTAAACCTATAGCCAGAGAGGATATTTATGCTGGTACTAGCGATAATGTTTAATGTTTGTGGGTAGAGTTAAATAACGGAATGTGCAAAAAAGAATATTGGTAGGAGTATTTATTTGTTTCTATAAGGAGGTTAGTAAGAACTTGAATCAAGGCAACTCAGTGAATGTAGTGTGTTAGTATTTTGCAAAGGCTTTTGATACAGTGCCACGTGGAAGACTATTGTGCAAGCTAAGGGATACCGGAATTGTAGTAAATATCTGCTCAAGGCTTGAGATTTGGCTAAAAGACAGGAAGCAAAGGGTAGTTGTAAATGGAATATACTCAGATTGGTCTAATGTGGTAAGTAAGTAAGGGTATTAGGTCCTCTCCTCTTCAACATATTTATTAATGACTAAGAAATAGGATTGGAAAGTATTGTCTCAATGGGGGACTAAATGGCAGATGATATTTAACATGAATTAATGTACATGGACTACAACAGATGCTACCAAACCCCTAATAAATGGGAAGAACAGCAGTGATAATCCCCACCACACTGTACTCACAGAGATCATCCATGGGAAGGTATGGTATCTTTACATTAAATCTGGTTCTGCACTGCCTGGAGCAGCCTGACCATGAAGGACTCCACCTGCGGGTGGTGCCTCCTTATCTTCCTTTGGATTCTCCTGAGGATGCTGCCCACCAAGGCCTGGTGAAAGGAGACACTGGTCTGGATCCCCCTCATTAAGTCTCTAAAGTTACTCATCAGGGTAGCATCTCCACCATGGTGGCCTCCAATGGTGGGCCTTGGGATGGAGGTCCAGGTTGGCCGATCACGGCTGTTGGAAGAGGCTGTGGTGGTGGCTAAATGGGGAGGTACTGAGGAGCAGATGTGGGTGATGGTTGGCATGGTGGTGGTGCTGCCCAGGTTGTGCTGGTGGTGGGAGGAGATGATGGTGGCATGGACCAGGCATCTGTCCAATAGGTGGGTTCGGGTGGCAAATCAGTCTGTGGGAGGAGGAAACCAAATGCAACTGACCTCATCAATTGGGAGTCCTCCTCCTCATCCCCCAGGCCCTCGGATCCTCTCCTGGGCTCCTCCTCCTGACGGGATTCTGACATGGTGGGCGGGGGCAGTGCTAGCAGCCTCTTGCTCCAACTGAGCTGGGACCCCCGCTTATGGCTCTGTAGTGGTCCCAGTTGGGTGGACCTGCCAGCTGCAATGAGAGAAGAATGGTATATTGTTAACAACATTTTATGATCATTTGATTGATGTGTGTTCCTGCCCATCTGAAATGCAGTTATCTTGAACCTGGAATGACCAATTATTACTTAAAGTTTGAAAATATACTTTACTTTATCATTTCTTTGTATTATGAGCTTGTTTGTTATTGGCTCATAACAATATATTGATTTGTGCTGTGGTCTGGCATCTGCAGCACAGGTGTATACATGCTCTGATGAAGTTGCTGCACATTGTGTCGTACTAGCCAATCAGTGAGCATCTCTCAGCAATAGTTGTTAACATGCTGCTGAGAGGTGTTACCTGATAGGCTGATGTTCTGACCTTGAACAGTTTTGAGATATGGATGATATTACAAGCTGTTTTAGAAATATTTAAAAGTGTGGACAGAACTGAACCGGGTTTTAAGCTTTTACCCACAAATACAGTGCATACTGGATAGGACAGTAAAACATGTACATATCTCTTAACTTTTCCATGCATATACATTTAACTCAACTAATGTATATAGTGGTGTGGGTACCACACAAATTAAAGGATATGCAGTAATATGGTAGATTTTACTGATATCACTGTCCTGTGAATTCTATGATGTCTACAATAATGACAACCTTCCCTATCATGTAATAATCAGTAAAGGAGCTTATGCTAGTAGTTAATATCAAATGTAGCTGATATCTACAAATTAAAGTTAAGTGCTCAGTGAAACCTCACATTTCCTTGGGTTTACAAGTCATATTCTTCTAATGTATAAAAACATTTTTAATGTGCATGTTAAATTAACAAAAGAAGAGTAATATCTTTCAAAATGTAAATCCATTTGGTCTATATCTGGGGTACATTTTTTTCGCAGTGGAAACAATATAGATATTTAGGAAGATACTGTTCATCAAACTTATTTAAATTTTATTTTTCTAAAATGTAAAGAAAATTTGGTTTAATCCTAATAAGTAGCAGTTTTCTATTTTTTTTTTTTATATCCTATGATCAATATCAGGAATTTAGAACAGAACATCAGACAAGCTATCTCATATTAAACAAATTGTTTTCACACTGTTGTTTAATAAAATGCAAATATATGCAGTCTGCTTTGTAGTCATCAGTTAACATTACTTTTAGCTGTATTCTGAGCAGTGTTCTAGATCTTCTTTGCATACAAGACACTGTCAGTTTGACCTTCCTGGTTATTTCCTTGTAAATGCATTATCATCAAAGTTCCTGAGCAGACAATTTTGTATTTCCTACTGTTAATGTTAAGAGACCAAGACTTCTGATTGATGTCAAGCTTTATTCGAAAAAATACACATTTGGACAAGTGCAAAAGTTCCAGTCAAGCCCAGAATAATAAGTATTTAATACATACATTAAAAGTTAAACAAAAGTTAAGCATTATTATAAAACTTCTACTCTTTTAATTAGTATAAATTTGAATTGCTGATGTACTGTCATTTGCACAAGTTTGAGAAGCCAAGTAAAGTGCTAAAGGAATTATTAATGCACATAGATTTTGGCTTGTAACCCATTAAATTCTAGTAGAAATCATGCATTTCTCTAAAAATCATATTGTTACTATGGCTGGTTTAGTCCAACAGAATAAGCCCTTTGGTGCCAATGCTCAGTTAAATGAGTGATGAGGATAATAGTTTATACATGTATAGGGAATGTCACTGCCGCTCCTGAATTTATTATTTAATAAGAATATCTGGTGCAATTTTGGTGGGTGGTGTTCTGGACTGGTGGTACGGGCCTTTAGCAATGATATGGACATCAGGGGATCATAAGCACCGGGGGATCTTTTTCAACATGAGGTCACTTCACATTATACAGGGTACCACTAGTTTCCCACAGCATTACTCTTCTGCATGCCATCCAAATGTCACTCTTTTGGAGGGGTAATTCCAGTTTTCAAGGCAAATCCCTCTGTTTTACTTGATCACCCAGCTGAGTTTTTCTGGTTCTTCTTTTTTTTCTCTCAAAGTACAGGAGAAAGACAAAAGTCTGTCAGTTGAGTGGCAGTTCTATAGACTACATGTTTGTATTAATTGTTGTGTACATATTGAGTATGTATATCTCAATATTTTATACAGCATATAGTATGGCAATAACACTGTATAATAGTTTATATATCTATTTAATAATGTGTGCCTCTTTGGCCACTTGAATTGTTGGGAAGTATGCATGTGGGAGCATCTGATTTTCTTTTTTGTTCACTGGAAAGGATGTTGGACATGATCATCTTATCCTTCATTCACTATTTTTACCCTTGTTGCATACTTTATCTGACTCACATTAGTCAGTTTTATATCCATATTGCCTACTTGAACATGTCTTAATAGAGACATTTTTATTCACAAGGTTACTATTATTTTATACAGCAACCATCCCCAAGCCAGGTGTCATCAGCTATGTTGGGATCACATCCTCTCATGATGTCACCAAATCTTGATGTGGACAAATCAATAAATTAGTAAATGCTAGTGTATTATATCCCCTTCTGAAATGCTACCTTGTCGTAGTAAAGCTGTGAGCTATCCCATGTAGGGTGACCCAAGATGGGCAGGTCATAGCAGAGATGTCAGACAAATCACAGTCCACTGGCGAAGTACCTGGCAACCTAGTCCAGTATCTTTGCCAAGAAAACCATAGTGATAAGCACAAGCAGACACACAGATAGATGTGTCTGGCGTGCTGCTGTCCATACCGTCACTAATAATAGGATACAACTGAAGAACTGAGCTACAACAGTGTATTATATAGATATGACTTTAACTAAAAGGCCACTGAGTTCATTTTTTCTTTATGGTCTTTTGTTTAACTTAAACATGTTCTTATGTACAGCGCTACTTAATACTGTATGTTGGTGCATTAAAATAAACAATTGATTCAAACTCTTCTCCCATCTCAGGAAATGTATCTATTGTAAGCAAAATTGCTGCTCAACTACCATACTATGCATATGTGCACTGCACCATGCACCATACCATGGCTGTACATAATATATTGGATAATGTGCTGTAAATATGTGAATGATAACATGCCATGACTTATCAGCTGCTACAGATATAAATTATATGACTAATATTTCCATTTACAGGTTGGGTTGACTCAGGTCAGATCATGATTTTAATGTTCATACAGCTTAGATGGCTGGCTTGGCACTGGATATCTGGCCATCAGCCTAGAAGAACAATTGGCTATCTGCCTGGGAGGGTGGAAGGCTAACTTGCTTATTGTCTGGGTGACTGTATGAATGTTAATTATCATTACAACTATTGACTGGCTAGTTTTGATAGCTGTCAGTCCTCTGTGACCATTGGCGTAATGCAGAAGTCTCCTACAAAATCTTTTTGTGAGTGGAATTACAATATTTTGATATTTAAAAACTATACTTTATAAACCTATTCAATGGATATTTTGATGCAATATATTACATGCTTTATATAGATCTTCTTGCAACCTGATTATGATCCTCTCTCACTCAATGATATTCTCCATTTCCATAAGTTTATCAATCCTCTCCATTTTCTTTAATAAACCATTTCACTCAGTGGTTAGATTTCCTTGGTCAGGGTGTTTGGCTGTAAATGTACAGATCGAATAAAGTAGCCACAGATGGGTATGAGAAGCAGGCAAAAAAAAACAATGGTAGATATAGAATTACATCTGCTGAAGGTGCCCTAAGGGTTATTGAGGCTCCTTGCACCATAGTTGTTGAAAGGACCTGTGTGTCTGCCCTGTCTGATTGGCTAGCCTGGGTGGGTGGCAAAATAGAAATAAAAAAATGAACACATGTACATGTTTTTGGTAACGAAATACAACAAATTACTTAATATTTTGTATCCATCAGATGATTAAAGAGAAGCAAATACTGTATATACTCGGGTATAAGCCGAGGCACCTATTTTACCACAAAATACTGGGAAAACTTAGTGACTCGAGTATAATCCAAAGGTAGGAAATGTGCTGCCCCCTGTGTCCCTCTTGTGCCCTCTGTGTCCCCCTCTTGTGTGCCTTCTGTGCCCCTTTCTTGTGTCCCCCCTCTCTCTCCCCTGTGTCTCTTCCCCCTCTCCCTCCCCTGTGTCTCTCCATTCCCTCTCCCGCCCCTTTGTCTCTTCCCCTCCTCTCCCTCCCCTGTGTCTCTTCCCCCCTCTCCCTTCCCTATGTCTCTTCCCCCCTCTCCCTTCCCTGTGTCTCTTTCCCTCCCCCTCCCTTATCACCCTCCTCAACCCCCTCTTCAACCCCCCTCCTCATCCTCCCTCCTTAACCCCCCTGCTCAATCCCCTCCTCAACCTCCCTCCTTAACCCCCCTCCACAACCCTCCCTCACCCTCAACCTCCCTCCTCAACCCTCCTCCTCATCCTCAACCTCCCTCCTCAACCCCCTCCTCATCCTCAACCCCCCTCCTCAACCTCCCTCCTCAACCCCCTCCTCAACCTCAACCCCCATCCTCATCCTCAACCCCCCCCATCCTCAACACCCCTCCTCATCCTCAACCCCCCTCCTTAACCTCAACTCCGTATCCTCATCCTCAACCCCCCATCCTCATCTCACCCATCCTCATCCTCAACCCCCCATACTCAACCCCCCTCCTCATCCTCAAACCCCCTCCTCACACAGGTGGAAAGAGAGACACAGGGGTGGTGATTCGAGTATAAGCCGAGGGGGCCCTTTTCAGCCTTAAAAAAAGGGCTGAAAAACTCAGCTTATACTCGAGTATATACAGTACATTTTGTCTCAGATCATAATTATATAATGTATATATCATTGTATAACGTAATGGTGCCAACCCTCTTTACTTGCAACACCATAAATCCGATATGACTGAAAAAATTTGAAAGTTTACTTCAGCGAGACCTAGTATACATTTAACATGTACTTTGGTCTATGAAGTCACAGTGCAACATAATGAGTTTGAAGAAAATGGATACAGTTAATTTCAAGATATTAATGGAAGTGATATATATATATATATATATATATATATATATTACTATTATTATTATTGTTTATTTGTAACGCGCCAACATATTCCGTAGCGCTATACATAAGTTAAGTTACAGGCAATGACAAGTTAAAGATTCACACATTGCAAAGAGTGGATGGCCCTGTCTTTGAGCTTGGAATCCGTTGTCCATAGCGCTTTCCCTAAAGCACCTTGCAGGATTGAAACTTGCAGACTTACAATCTAAATATATATCGTTTTTGCAATGTGTTAATATTGTTTTGCTTCGAACACAATCCATGTACAGCAGTATGGACAATGTTGTCACGTTACAAATAAACAATAATAATAATAATAATGTTGTGACCCACTTGAGAAGGAACTGGCAACCCCCCTCCAGTATCTCTGCCATGCCAAGTGGATCAGAATGGTGTGTTATGGTTCATGAGGTCACAGAGAGACGGACCGAACAACACAAACACACACACACATAATAACACAAACCAAAGACTCAATTACATGGCTCCCAAGGGATCTGTCTTAAGGCTAATACATAGCTACTGGAGTTCTTAAGAAAGATGTTATGTAGCTATAACACTGCTACTGCAAAAGTTACTGACTTGCACCCAGGGAGTATTGCATGTAGTTCTCTAGCTCTAATGTGCTTTTCGTATACCAGTAGGAGACTCTGAAACTCAGTAGTCTCCATAGCAATGCTACTGAATGCTAAAGGAAAAAGAATCCTTAGAAAAAAAGAAATGTTTTCAGCACTTAACACAATTATTGCCATCCTTAGAAATTCTCGTGCACATAATCTAATTTACATATATTACCATTAATATTTTACCTTTCTTAAGCACACCTGAGTATTTAGGAACCCTGAGGTCATTATCTATGAATTCCTGTTTCCCTGGAGCATATGTATGAGGTGACATGCAGGCCAAACACCATGAAAAAAGGTTGTTGACCTTCAAAAATTAGACAATAACTGTAACTAATAGCTTCCGACCTGAAAATACAAATCTATCCTATAAGGAGGATTAAGACGTTTTAAATAACTCCAAAACTACAATTAGATGACATATTCATACCAACACACTAACTGGAAAGCTTTCCAGAAGAAAGCCCTTTTCTACTAAAGTAAGCATATGGTGTTCACCAAACAACACTGGAAATTTGATTGGATTTGGGTTGTATGAGTAAATGAGACAAAATAGAACTTTTTGGCAACAAACACTGAAGGTGGGTTTGGAGTAAAAAGAGAAGAGGTCATGAAGAAAATAACCTAATTCCCACTGTGAAATAAAATGGTGGATCTATGATAAAATCGATACCAGGAAAATGTATATCAAATTTGGTGGTCTCTGCCAGGAAGCTTAGACTGGGATCTGCTTAGATCTTCTAGAAACAGAAAGATCCAAATGCACACAAAAATGGTTCATTGACCATATAAACAAGCTTTTCCAATGGCCATCCCAGTCCCCTGACCTAAAAAAAACATTAATAATCTGTGAAGTGAACTAAAAAGTCAACAAGTGAGGATTAATGTTTTTTAATAGAGTAATAGTCTCAGAGAAGACTCAATGCTGTTATCTTGACAAAGGGAGGCTCTTGTGGCCCTAGACCTAAACACACCATTGATTTACTGTCCCTACACTACGGTCTATCATGAGTAGTGTAGTTGAGACTTTTTGTTTTAAATATCATAGTATATATATTTCAGTTTACTCTCGGTACATGTTATTCTCTGTACAAAGAAAATGATTCCCCTTCCTTCATAATCTAAGCCTTACTAACCCATTTTACCAATGAGGACTATGACTGATATACTATTTTCTCTTCGTAAACTTTGTAAAGTACATTGAATAAAATAAATATATATATATAAATAAATAAATTTGCCATAACCTTTAGATAACATACCCTTCTCACATCCCATTTATCTTCCACACGATCCATTATAAAATGCATGCTATGCAAAGGAACGTAAAATAAAGTGCATAAAGAATTCCTGATTTTAAACAAGATAATGTCAAACATACCGTTTTTAAGAAATGTAATAAATCAAGCAAATAATCAAATGTTTGGTTCTGCAAATCTCTTAAAGAGTAATTACCATGATGGCAAATTGTGGCATACAAGTAAATTGTACTTAAAAGCATGCAGCAAAGGTTCTAAATATGGCATGATTTAAAATTATAGAGAGTAACATGTACTTTATCAACATAAAGTTATCAAAAATGTATTTTATCTCCTGAAATATTTTAATTGCAGAATTGATATTTTTATCAATCAGCTTTGATGATCCTCCTGCTTAGCTATGCTTTTTATTTTAGTTTCAGAGACTCATCGCAGATCATTGCTAATTACACTCTGGGGACTGCACATGCTCAGAGTATTTGAAAAAGGTGAAACGATGAACATTGTTCTCAGTCTCAATACACTTGCTACAATCAAGCAGAATGTGCACAAACAAACAAGGAGTAATTAGCAGTGATCAGCAATATATCTAAGACAAATAAGAATAGAATATAGAGAGAAGGATCAGAAAGAATGTGCAACAGAAAGAAAATACTATACATTTTTACTGTAAGAAGTTTTTAGTAATTTTCAATGTATTTGTTGCATCTTATAGTTTAAATTATGTTGTGCTTGGAACATTTACTATACCCATTTAATCCAAAATGTTTGTATGTTACAAGTCGGGAACGATATGCAGGAACCTTTTTTTAAGTAGTAAAAATATTTCCAAAGGTTGAGATAACTTTCAATATTAGAAAAAAGGCTGTAAATAAATCTTATACACAAAGGTTAGAACTTTGAGTCAGGTACAGATTTTCTTGTATAAGTTTACAAGTTATGCAGTCTGTCAGCCAGGACAATGGTGTGATAGAGGACATGGAATGGGAATTGTGCAATTTTGTGTTTGCTAGCTCTTCTAAGTGATGAAACCATAATTCACTTGCTGAGAGCTAACAGAAGGTAATTTTATGGTTACCAAGAAGAATGAGTTTTCATTTCTTTGGTATGGTTACTATATAAATTTATAGGTATACTTTGTATGTATTTCATTATAAATTCTAGCAGAACTGCAAGGAGACATATCGGAAGTGCATATAAGTAAGAAGTTGATGCTGTAGCGGCTCCTTGTAGGAGAGCACTGTAATTCAAAATGAAATAAGTTCAAAAGATACTTGTACACATATTATAAATCAGATCTCCCAGAGAGTCCTTTAATTTTCATTACATTTTCTACCAACACAATCAGAATTCTACTAATCATTAAAGGGCACTACACTACTGTTAACCACTGTATAGGTAGTAGTTATGTTTATATGTTATACAGTTATATTCCACATTGTTTCACTTGGAGCAATGGTCTACAAATTATTTTGTATGTGACACAAGCAAAAATTAATTTCTCTTTTGTCCAGAGATGAAAATATATTAAATGCAACTGTTTTGATGTAAGTATGATCAGAGGAACCACATATGTAGTGACTAAAATACAGGTATACCCCACTTAACACTCCCTCTTTGAGCTCTGATTCGCTATAGCGCTCTTTATCCTCTAATTCCATGCTATAGTGCTGGTTTTGACCGATTGCTTTATTAGCTTATTTATTTCGTAAGGTCTTTAAAACTATAAATATGGAAGAGGCGACAGCACATTATGAATTTGGAACTGGATACTGTATTATGCATTTAAAGAGAGACAATTTGAAAAATTAAATAAGATTAAGATCATATTTATCCAGCAAATTTTATTTTTGTTCACTTTTGGTTAATAATCCTTTCGTCCTATACTGTATAGTAAAATAATTGAACTAAATAATATTTTCCAACAGTGGGTTTATTCTCAAATCTTTTATTCTTTAAATCTGTTTTTGTGCAATATAAATGAAACACTCTATCCCAGAATCATGTGTTAAAATTATTGGCACCCCTGAATTAAGTAATTTGTGTACCCTCCCTTTAACAAAATATAAAATCTAAATATGCCAATGCAGTTTTACACTGGACTTTACTGGATTTATCCACTAACGTAAATACATATAAAAGGGAATGACATTAAATGCAAATTAATGCAAGATATGTTATAACTTCAACTGTTCAACCAAATTAAATTTGTTACTCAACATAACAGATATATCACAGTCCATTATTTAAACAAAGCTTTTAGTTACACCTGGAAGACAAGTGTTAACTTTATAAAATAAACATGAAGCAATAAAAAAACTGAATTTTTCATATAATTTTCTACTGCTGTGGTTATGTTTACCAAAACATTTTTACCACAAAAATGGCAGCTTAGGTCAATGAGGAATGCTTGTGAAGAAAATGTTTTAGCAATATAATGGAGACTAATAAGGGCAGATATATGCAAACTAACACTGGAGTGAAACTGTTGAAGTTCCAGAAATGGTACAATTTGAAACTATAGGTAACAGCAAGTATTTTATCAACTGAATGATATTTAAAAAAATGTGTTTTCCTACAATATAAACAACGCTTGCAACTGGGACATCATTACCAGCTTGTTTAGTTACCCCTTGGGGCTCCGAATATATTGTCTTTCATGTAACCCATTTGTAAAACAAACGCCTAGGCACACATAGATGTTCAACGCACATGGGTTACAGCGAAAATAACAGATTCAGAGACCCAGTAACTAGAAATTATTGGCAATGATTTTACATTAACAGAAATATAACTTTTGCTTTGTGGGTGGATCAAAAAGCAAACTGAAAGGTAAGATTTTAAATCTTTAATATAAGTTTACGGTCAGAAAACACATTTTTTATAATATTAATTTGATAAAGTATTTGTTGCTACCCATAATGTTAAATTAGATGATATTTAGAACATATGTTGTGTCACTTTAAACAGAGGAGAGAGGTATAAGCTTTTGTTTGAATTACCAGAAAAATGCTAATCATATTAAAGCCAAGGTTGCAAACATGAAAATAATAATTTGAAGGATGTTGCATATTGTAATATCAGATGAGCATAGTACTAAGCTGCTTACCTTTAAAGGAATACAATAGAGTTTGTAAGCTTCCGGGAGCTGGGACCTCTACTTCTTCCATATGTGTCACATATTCACCGTACATAGCATTTCCCCCTTGTATATATTGCTGCATAACATTTTGGAGGTTTATAAATAAAAGTAAAAGTGACTTGAATTTTTTTTTTTTGTTGCATTAGATGGTATTTGATAATATGTCACAGTGTGTTGTCTTTTTTCAGATAGAGGTGTCAAGGGCACAAAAACTTATTCAGAAGTTTAGCTGCTCTTGGAGGTTGCTCTCTGTCACCCAATTAAATCTACAGACTAAGGTATGGTCTCTGCTTTTCCTGAAGGTTTTAATGATGTTTAACAGATTTTACTTTTTCATGCAAAAATAACTTTTGTAACGTTTAAAATGTTCTATTTTAAATTCTTGTAAAAAAAAAAAAAAAAGGTTGGCTCAACTTTTTAATAATAAAGAGAAAAAAAAAAAAAATATGAATAGGTTTTAGGTTGAATAAATAGTTTATAATTAGGTGTACATGGTGGAATCTTAATCCTACAGAAGGTTCAAAATAATTGCATAAATAATATATCTACATTATAAGGATATATGTAGTTTGTAAAATGAGCTTCACAATGTCTATGTTTGCCTGTCAACATTTGCAGACAGGTGTTTGTTAACGTTATTCAGAAGCTGTCACTGCTTCTCTTTGAGACAAATGTATTATATAAAAAGCACATTACCATAAATGCAATTAGGAATATAAAATGATATTAATAGTTATGAGAATCTATCGCTATTATTTCTACATAATAGTGACTTAAATGGTCTGCACACCGACCGTTTTATATCTGAACTATTATTAATTGTAAGCAAGGAGCTCTTACCAAATATAACTCTCACAGTAGTGGAAATTGCAAAGATTTTTTTTCATTTGTTACAACGATTTAAAGCCAACGGTTGTATACAGTTTTAAACGTATCAAATATTTTTTAACTCAATCTATATTTTCTTGACAAGCAGTAAAGCAATAATTTTAATAAATCAGAAAAGAGGACTTTTTGCGTGTTCCCTTTTAGGACTGTTTTCTATTTTAATAGTTCTGTATTGTGTTCATTCTACAAGCTTTGGATTCAGCAGTCCCATAATCCTTTGTAAGAGGAGATTTCATGCAGCTTTGGTTTTTACAAATGTTTTTTCCTGCAGACTAGATTTACATGATGAGTAGCATCTACTCACATTCTTTGTTTATTTGTTAGACAACTAACTGTGTGAATGGGATGGGGAGTCAATAGTATTTATACTAATATTTTTAGGTGGCTTAATGAATGTTTTCAGTTAAGTCTATTTAATTATACATACTAATACAGCTTTAATAGAAAACAGACTTTATGTACATATTGTGGTAAACATTTCTATACTATGGAAATTCTGCCCTCTATTCATAGTTTGGTGAAAAATAAATCCAATATATGATTTGAAATATAAAATGTGTATTCCTCAACATAAACAAAACATAAAAAGGTCAATCTTAATTGAGCATTTTTACCAAAATGTTACGGTCTTGAAATTTGTGGCAGATTTTTATCAAATCAATTCCATTTAATTCAAGATTATGAATTATTTTAAAATCAAATCTTAAAAGGACACTGGAAAGGGCTGTATATTTAAACTGATGGAAATATACTATTTAGAACTATAAGAACCATTCTATATACCGTAATAGAAAAGCTTTATCCCTGTTTTATACTCTCTGAGCAATTGTTTAGTTTTAACAAAAATAATGTTGATGGCTTGTCAGCAACTCATGGGCAATCACTGTAGACATCCCAGCAGGCAGGTGATCACGGGCAATGCACTTGGCCTCATACTGTTGTGTCAACTACCACAATTATTGCTGTAGCATAACAGTACTGGACTCCCTGCCAATAATGTACATACATGTTAGAAAGTGAATGCTAATTCTTGTGTCAATTTAAACTTTAAATTGTTTGCTTAAAGAAAAGCTGCATAGTTTTTCTGCTCAACGCTACAAACTATAGAAACTTCCTTTTTATCGTAGTATATATTTTCCATTCATACTATTGTCTTTTTCCATCATGATAAACCATATCACTTGTGACAGGTTGAACAAATGTTTTGATAATGGAGGCAAAGGAAGGACTGGTAGGTCCTACTTCTAGACGTGAACACTATATTACCCTCCTAGCGGACTTCTTTAATGTATTCCTGCCACCTCTTCTTTATCTGATCTTCTTCTGTTAAGTCCCTACCATTTTTGTCTTTTATCACACCCACATTGGCATGAAAGGTGCCTTTTATGTTCCCAATTTTCTCTTGATTTATCCATTCGGTTATCTTCTTCAATCTCTTTACATCCCAGATTGGAGAATGTCTCCTTGTCTCTTCTTGCTATCCTCTGGAATTCTGCATTTAGTTGGACAAATCTTTTCTTATCTCCACTACCTTGCACTTTCCTTCTTTTGTAGGCTACTTTCAAAGCTTCATCAGATAGCTAGTTTGTCTTCTTACTTTTCTTTCTTTTAGGGATATTCTTTGTTGCTGTTTCCTGGATTATAATGCAAACTTCGGTCTTCAGGCATTCTATCTTTCATGTCTAGTTCCTTAAATCTATTCTTTACTTCCACTGCATATTCACAAGGAATATTATTTATTTCATATCTACTTGGTCTGATGGTTTTCCCTCTTTTCTTCAGTTTAATTTTCAACTTTGCAATAAGAAGCTAATGGTCTAAGCCGCAGTCAGCTCCAGGTCTTGTTTTTGCTTACTGTATAGAGCTCCTTCATCTTTGGCTGCAAAGTATATAGTCAGCCTGATTTCTTTGTTGTCCATCTGGTGATATCCATGTGTAGAGTCGTCTAGGAGGCTGTTGGAAGAGGATGTTTGCTACAACCAGAGAATTTACAAAATTCAACTAATCTCTGACCTGCTTCATTTTGTACTCCAAGGCAAAAATTGCCAATTATTCCAGGTGTCCTTTGGTTCCCTACTTTAGCATTCCAATCTCCTATGATGATAGTAACATATTTTCTTGGTGTTATATCTATGACGTGTTGAATGTCTTCGTAGAACTGGACAACTTCGGCCTCTTCAGGATCCGTGGTTGGAGCATAGACTTGTATCACTGTGATATTAAATGGCTTGTCATCCATTCCAATTGAAATCATTCTGTTATTTATTGGGTCGTAACTGAGCATTGCTTTGGCCACTCTTTGATTGACTAAGATGGCTACTCCATTTCTTCTGTGGGATTCTTGACCACAGTAAAAGATCTGGTGGTTGTCTGATGATAAATGTCCCATTCCAGTCCATTTAAGTTCACCAATTCCCAGGGTATATCATGCTTAACTTTGTAATTTCATTCTTGACCAAATCTAGTTTGCCTTGGTTCATAGTTCTAATATTCCAGGTTCCTATTCTGAATTGGTCTTTGCAGCAGCAGATTTTCATTTCCCCTCGAGACACATCCGCAGCTGGGTGTCCTTTCGGCTTTGGCCCAACCACTTAATTGGATCTGTTGTTACTTGTGCTAGGCAGTAATGTGCTAGGCACCTTTTGACCTGAGGGTCTCATCTTCCGGTGCCATATCGTTATGTCTGTTGGGCCTGTCCATAAAGTTTTCTTAGCTAAGATACTGGAGTGGGTTGCCAGTTCCTTCTCCAGTGCGCTGAAGATCTATACTGGAAGGATCTTAACAGCAGTGATGACCTCAATAATTTGTCCACTGAGCTGGAGCCAGACATCTTGGAGAGTGAAGTGAGATGGACCCTAGCATGCTGATAAGGCTGGAGGAGGTGATGGAATCTGAATTGAACTATTCAAAATTCTACAGGATGATGCTGTGAAAGTGTTACTTGCATTTGGAAAACTCAACAATGGTTACACATTTGGAAAACTCAACAATGGCCAATAGACTGGAAAAGTCAGTCTACATCAGAATCCCCAAAAAAGGCAGTGCCAAAGAGTGCTCCAATTATCAAACAATTGCACTCATTCCACATGCTAGCAAGGTAATGTTTAAGATTCTACAAGCTCGACTCCAACAATATATGGACCAGGAACTACCAGATGTGCAAGCAGGGTTCCGCAGAGGAAGAGGCACAAGAGATCAAATTGCCAATGTTAATAATAGATGGATAATAGAGAAAGCAAGAGAGTTCCAAAAAAACAACATTTACTTCTGCTTCATAGACTATTCTAAAGCCTTTGACTGTGTGGATCACAACAAAAGGTGGCATGTCCTTAAAGAAATGGGAGTACCAGATCATCTCATCCTCCTCCTAAAGAATTTGTATGTCGACCAAGAAGCCAAGGAACATGGGACAACAGAATGGTTCAAGATCAGAAATGGAGTGCGACAAGGTTGTACAGTATATTGTCACCCTATTTATTCAACTTATATGCAGAGTACATCATGCGTAAGAGTGGGCTGGATGAATCCAAAGCCGGAATCAATATTGCTGGAAGGAATATCATTAACCTTAGATAGGCCGATAATACTACTCTGATGGCTGAAAGTGAGGGGGAACTAAATTACTTACTGATGAGGGTAAAAGAAGAGAGTGCAAAAGTTGATTTGCTGCTCAACGTTAAAAAGATGAAGATCATGGCAAACTGCAATGTCAATTCCTGGCAAATAGATGGGGAAGAAGTGAAGGCAGTGACAGATTTTATTTTCTTTGCATCCAAGATATCTGCAGATGGTGACTGTAGTCATGAAATTAAAAGAAGTTTGCTTCTGGGGAGGAAAGCTATGGCAAGCTTGGACAAACTAGTAAAAAGTAAAAATATTAAACTATCAACAAAGGTCTGCATAGTTCGAACTATGGTATTTCCAGTAGTAACATACGGATGTGAGAGCTGGACCATAAAAAAGTCTGACCCCCGTAGAATTGACGCCTTTGAATTTTGGTGTTGGAGAAGACTGCTTAGAGACCCTTGGACTGCAAGTAGATCCAATAAATCAATACTTTAGGAAATCAAGACAAACTGTTCACTAGAAGGTATGATCATGAGGCTGAAGCTCAAATATTTTGGCCATATCATGAGACAACAGGATACCCTAGAAAAGACTCTGATGCTGGGAAAGGTTGAAGGCACAGTAAGTGAACGACAGAGGCGGAGATGGATAGAAGAGGTCACTGAAGCAATGAACATGAACTTGATGGAGCTCAGAGGTGCTGTGGTCCATAGAGTCACAGAGAGTCAGAAGCGACTGAATGACTAAACAACAACAACAACAAGTGGACTTCTAACTAAAGTTTGGGGTTCATAAATGTGATGATATGGGCAACTGGATGTCAGTTACTGGAGTTGGTTCAAGATCACACTATAGGATTCATACGTCAGATCAGTTTTGGTAAGAGAAGGATACTAGAATTGAAACTCCAAGAGTTCTCAACAGAACTATAAGTGTAACCTACAAGCAATACAGCCAAAAATTGTATCCTTGTGCAACACCAACAACACTTTATATAAATTCCTATTGCTTGCTCTTGGTGGGGCAAAGCTCAACATATTCTGTATAATGCAGGTCATAGGCTATTATCATTGATCTTACTAAATGTTTCTATTGATGTGTTAACTTATTTGTGTAAATAGAAATGATAGGACGAATATAAATACACTTGGATAGATTCTTGATTTCCATTCTAATACAATGTAAATATGCAGTATATAAGATTTAATTATGGAAATAGACATTTCTATGATAAAGTCAATAGGAACCTTGCATCTGTCACAGATCTTGATAAAATTACCTTATTTTGCTAACTTGCTGCAGCAGTAAAGTAGTGAGGCTCTAACTCTCTCCATATTACCTTTTATTGAATCCATTGGTGAGCAATGTGCAGCATGTATGAAAGAGTACATCACTCATCATATCCTTACATTTAGTATTTGTGTAGCTGTTTTTCCATTCTTTGTATCCATTAAAATAATTAATATATTCTGCAATTGTTTAAAATACTCAGGGGCCATATATGCGGCCCTTCAAGTGAAATAGGTTTCCTGTCACTGAGTTAATGTTTTTATGGTAATTTAACCTATGCCACATCTGTGAAAATCTGATATTTTTTGTATGGTCAGCAGGCCCAGTAACAGATTAATTAAATAAATGTAATTACTTACTATATTTACACTTGGAAGTAGGAAACAAACAGAAGGCATATACAATGCAAACCAAAAGAAAACCTACAAAATGCTTGAATAAATATAATACTTTTATTCGCTAAATGTTGTTTTTAGATGCAAGCTTTTAGAATCACTGAAGTCTGTTCATTAAGCGTGATAAATGGAGCTGAGTAGTCCTGAAAGCTTACATCTAAAAGCCTCAGTTAACTAATAAAAGTATTATATTTAACTAACCATGCATGAGGAAGGGGTCTAAGTGCTATTGAAAGCTTGATTTTAAAAGCATCAGTTAACCTATAAATCTTCGTCTGTACCCACTGATGTGTTAGTATTGTTAAAATAAATCACATAGCAGAGGTTTTTCTAAATTAACTAGGAAATGATAATGTTAGAGTTTCAGAATCAAAATTGGTCAGGAGAAAATTGTTAAGTGAATAAGAGGTAAAACTATATCCATAATTTATAAAGAGCTGAATGTACAGTCACACCTGTTGTACAGGTTCTTTTTCCAATATTTCATTGTCTTTCCAGACTACTGCTATAGAAATCCAAATATATCATACATACGTACAATTGGTTAATCCACAGGGTTGGCATTTCTCATACTATCTTTATACATGGAAAAATGTAACTCTTCACTTTGTGTATCATGTGCATTTGAAATCCTTTAATACCTCCCAAGCTTTGCTACAAATTACATTTAAAGGTACGCTATTGTCCAATGTCTTCTATACACTTTTATTGAATGGCTAACCTTGATAATGGTAGATTGTTTTTTTAACAGGAAAATAATAAAAATAATCAGTGTTTACTTTTTTATCTTTTATTTGTTGTTGTTTAGTCTTTCAGTCATATGCGATTTTCCGTGACCTTGTGGACCGCAGCTTGCCAGGCACATCTGTCAGTCACTGCCCCTCTGAGCTCCAAGAAGCTTATGTTCATTGCTTCAGTGACCTCATCTATCCATCTCCTGTCTCCCTCTTCTTCATGTGCCTTGAATGTTTCTCAGCATCAGATTCTTCTCTAGGGTATCCTGTTGTCTCATGATATGGACAAAATATTTGAGCTTCAGCCTCATGATCATACCTTCCAGTGAACAGTTTGTCTTGATTTCCTTAAGTACTGATTTATTGGATATTAAAAGGGAGTGGCGGAGCTAGTGCATAGGGGGCTCTGTGCAAAAAGAAGAAAATGTGGGAAAAAAAAACCTCCAACATCAATGCAGTACATATATTATATATATATATATATATATATATATATATATATATATATATATATATATATTCCACAATAATCATTTAGTGTATGGTGAGCACAAAAGTGAGAAAAGCTCTCCACCGTACAAAGTACAGAAAACGAATAATACATTAATAAGCCAATCCTACAAAATCTATTGCACAAACCAGAATCTACCTCATACTGATGATAGCCAAAAGCTTGAAACAGGCCTGTATATGAGTGATTCTTGGTTTGTGTAAAATCCAACCCGATGCTTTGCTTAAAAGCTGTTTAATACAGCGGGCATATGCTTTAAGGGAGCAATGTATAAAGTTGCTATTTTTGGATTAAAAGAGTGAGGTACATTGTATTCTCATTTGCATGTCCCCGCCTTTTAGACATGCAAATGGGCTTATTAATGTATTATTCGTTTTCTGTACTTTGTACGGTGGAGAGCTTTTCTCACTTTTGTGCTCACCATACACTAAATGATTATTGTGGAATACCCAATCCTACAAAATCTATTGCACAAACCAGAATCTACCTCATACTGATGATAGCCAAAAGCTTGAAACAGGCCTGTATATGAGTGATTCTTGGTTTGTGTAAAATCCAACCCGATGCTTTGCTTAAAAGCTGTTTAATACAGCGGGCATATGCTTTAAGGGACCAATGTATAAAGTTGCTATTTTTGGATTAAAAGAGTGAGGTACATTGTATTCTCATTTGCATGTCCCCGCCTTTTAGACATGCAAATGGGCTTATTAATGTATTATTCGTTTTATATATATATATATATATATATATATTACATTGTTACATAGTAATTGAAATTGAAAAAAAGACTTTTAATCCATCAAGTTCAACTGCAATATGCAGATTAATTGTTAACTAATAATTCCTCAAACAGAAAAAGAAACCCCAGCTAAACATTGCCAATTGTCTCAAAAGGGGGGAAAAATATAACATTCCTTCCTGACCCCAGATACTGGGGATCGGATTCCTCCCTGGATCAATACTCTAATTATCCAGGATAACCCTGAATGCCCTTTTTATTTAAGGATATATCCAATGTCTTTTTAAAGTTATCTATCAAATACGCTGTCACTACCTCCTTTGGTAGAGAATTCCACAGATTAACCACCCTACTGTGAAGAACCCTTTTCTTTCTTTAAGGTGAAATATTTTTTTACTTCTAATCTTAAGCCTTGTATCGACCCGGGATATATTTCTATAAGGTAATCATATCCCCTTTCAGACACTTTTTTTCTAGAGAAAATAAATTTAATTTGGTTAGTCCTTCTTCATATCTTAGGCCCTCCATTCCGCTTATTAGTTTTGTTGCCCTTCTATGTACCTTTTCCAGCTCTAAAATTTTCTTTTTAAGTAGTGGTGCCCAAAATTGTACTCCATATTCCAAATGAGGGCGTACTAGAGATTTGTATAGTGGCAGAAGTATATTTGCTTCCCTTGCTTACCCTTCTTAATACATTATTAATATTTCACTTGCCTTTGCAGATGCTGCTTGGCATTGAGCACTGTTACCTAGGTGGTTGTCCACAGGCACTTCCAAATCACTTTCTATATCTGATATCTCTATATTTGCTCCATTAAGATTATACATTGCATGGCTATTTTTCCTTCCCAGATGCATAACTTTACATTTGTTTGTATTACATCTCATCTGCCATTTAGTCACCCATTTCTCTAATGTATGCAAATCTCTTTGGAGTTAAAGTACATCATTATCTGATTTAATCATCTTGCACAACTTCATGTCATTAGCAATACGTTCCAATTCTACTTCTAAGTCATTAATAAATATGTTAAAAAAGAGAGGACCTAATACTGAACCATGAGGAACCCCACTTACCACATTAGTCCAATCTGAGTATGTTCCATTTACAACAACCCTTTGCTTCCTGTCTTTTAGCCAGCTCTCAACCCACGAGCAGATATTTACTGCAATTCCTGTATCCCTTAGTTTGCTCAATAGTCTCCCATGTGGAACTGTATCAAAAGCCTTTGCAAAATCAAAAACACTACATCCACTGAGTCTCCTTGATCCAAGTTCCTACTAACTTCTTCATATAAACTAATTAGGTTTGTTTTACATGACCTATCCCTAATATTCTGTGTTGATTCCTACTTATAATCTTGTTTAACTATACATATTCTTGTATACTATCTCTTATTAACCCTTCTAAAAGCTTCCCCACTACAGAAGTGAGGCTCACTGGTCTATAATTTCCTGGTTTTGTTCTTGCTCCCTTCTTAAATATAGGTATCACCTCTGCTTTTCTTCAATCATATGGTAGCGACCCTGTGTTGAGTCAATCTTGAAAAATTAGATATACAGTAATGGTTTGGCTATTACAGATCCCAGTTCCCTCAGTACCCGTGGATGTTTTCCATCAGGACTCAGAGCTTTATTTAGATTTATTTTTTTCAACCTCTTTTGCATTACTTCCTGCGTTAACCAATTATTCGGCAAAGGTAGTGTAGCCCCATTATGTTGCAGTGTCCCAACCCCTAGTACCTCCCGTGTGTATACCGAAGAAAATAACCTATTTAGCTCATCTGCCTTTTCCTGGTCATTAATTATCAGACGGCCTAGGTCACATTGTAATGTTCCTATAGCTTCCTTTCTGGCCTTCTTCCCATTAATATATTTAAAAAATATTTTAGGGTTAATCTTACTCTCTTTTGCAACTAACTTTTTATTTTCTCTTTTAGTCTAATAGCACTTTTGCAAGCCTTGTTGATTTCCTTGTACTCCCGTAAAGTAGTCTCTGTCCCCTCTTTTTTGTACAATTTAAATACCTGTTTTGTATTCCTCATCTTCAAATTTAATCCATTGTTAAGCCACATTGGATGGTATTTACTCCTTTTACTTTTATTTCCACATGGTATATGCCGATGTGTATGTATATTTAGTAAGGATTTAAATGTTGTCCATTTATGTTCAGTGTTTTTACCTGCCAGTTCTCTGTACCAGTCTATACTTTTTATTGCTGCCCTTAGACCGTTAAAATCTGCCCTTTTAAAATTAAGAGTTTTTGTACCCTTACAGTTTTTTTAATTCAATCTTAAATGAGACTGTGTTGTGATCACTGTTTCTCGAAGGTTGCCCTATTTAAACATTTGATACTATACCAATATTATTTAAGACTAGCTACTTGCCCGACAAAAAATGACGCAGTCAATAGAATTTTAAGCCATGGCAATGCTGTTTGCCACACAATGTGAATTTTTTTTGTACTGTGAGGACCTTCGGCGCTCATTGCGATCCTCTCTTCTGGTGTACTTTTGCTCCTCTGAGTAGCCTGCACTCATCACAAAGACAGATACATATGTCTATATTTTTGTAAATAATAATCAATTAGCTAGTTAATGAATTAATATGCTTTACCTATTTGTAATTAATCTATCCATCAATCAATAGGCTGAAGAGCTAACAATCTTTTTTCATTTTCCCGCAGCATATAATGTCACTGGCCTGTGGAGATTGTTTTATGAATATCCCAACTGTGCATTAGAAGTAGGCTGTGTGCGTGAGGGCAAACTGTTGGTTTATTTGTGTAAAGCTCTACTGTAGATGGGTAATGTTGTGATGTGCAAGTTCGGAGTGTAAAGTAGCACCGTTTGTGAATGTGCTACGTGGTTCGCGAGTATTTGGCGTCCTTTGTAGTAGTGTATTTTGTACCTTGTACATTCCTGTGTGAAAGTGGTACACAGTTGGTGGTGTGTTGCGTGGTCAAGGGTTGTGTAGCCTCGTTTTAATTTTTTTTTGGCCTCCATTTTTTTCTTGCTTAGCCGATTTTCGAGTGCCGAAACTCTTTAAAATCGACTTAAATTCGCATTCCACCTCACTCCCAGACGTCCTGGCTGTTCCCCTGTGTGATTGAGTATGGCTGTATATAAATACATAAAATATTTTTTTTACAGAAGTGGTTAGTTAGTGAACTTCTATGCAAAAGCAAGGTCTTCAGTAACTAAAAACTTATTTAAAAAAAAGATGCTATGTGCTTATATAGAGCCCCATTCAATCGTGCGAGTGGCAATTTAATAAGGCAGGCAATGAGCGTCTTCGGCGCTCATCGGCAAGTGCTGGGAGTTTTAGTGCCTTAACGGCTCGCATCGCTACGAGAGGCTCGCAGGCGATGAGCGCCTTTGCCTTCCATCGCCTAAGTGCTGCAAGTCAACGGCTCGCCTTGCTACGCCAGGCTCGCAAGCGATGAGCTCCTTCAGCAGTATTTCAGGGTAGTTAAAGTCTCCCATTATTAGAACTTGCCCAGGCTTAGCTGCATTTCCAATCTGTAACAATAATTGCATTACCTCACTTTCAATTAACAAGGTTTCCGCAGAGGTCCGCGCAGGGGCCACAGGGGCCAGCATGGACCGAAGGGGCTACAAGGGGATGAGGGAGGCCACAGGAGACTGCAGGGAGCCACAGGGGGCTGAAGGATGCCGCAGACGTCTGCAAGGGGCTACATGAGGGGAACACAGGTTGTAGCGAGGGCCCACAGGGCCTGCAGTGGGCACAAGGGGCCCCTTGAGCCTTTGGGGGGCCACAGAGTGCAATAAGTGGCTTCATGGGGCCAAACAGGAGGACGGTGGGGGCCATAAGGGGCCACAGGGGGCCCGGGGGACCAAAGGGACTCCAGGGGGCACAGTGTAGCCAAAGGGGACCTGCAAGGGCCACAGAGGATCCACGTATGCCACAGGGGATCCATGAGGCCAAAGAAGAACCATGAGGGTCACTAATGACCCGCAGGAGCTGTGGGAGGGCAGCAGTGCCCACTGTGGGGCCGCAGGGGCTACAGAGGGCTCACAAGGGGCCACAGGGAACCCACAGGAGGTCTGCATGGGCTGCAGGATGTCAACGGGGGCCCCTTATAGGCTAGGGGCCTCGGTTCCCGGCGGTAGCTCCATCTCTGTTCGAAGGGACTCCAAGCAATTTTCAAAAGCATCAATTCTATGGTGCTCAGCCTTATTTATGATCCAGCTCTCGCATCCACATGTTACTACTAGGAATACCATAGTTCTAATTATGTGGACCTTTGTTGATAGTGTAATATATTTATATTTTAATTGCTTGTCCAAGCTTTTCATAGCTTTCCTTATCAGAAGCAAACATCTTTGCATTTCATGGCTATAGTCACAATATAAAGAGATCTTAGATCCCAGAAAAATAAAATCTGTCACTGCCTCCACTTCTACCCCATCTATTTATCATAACATTAAGCAGGAGGCCACTGTTCATAAAGCCCGGCCTTACCCACAATGTAATGTTGAATAAAAAGGTTGACACAACCTTGTTGCACAAATTTCCCGATCTTGAACCATTCTGTTGTCCCATGTTCGGTACTGATGTGGCTTTCTGGTCAGCAAACAGATTCCTCTGAAGGTGGAAGAGATGGTTAGGTACTTCTGAGGATTTTTGTCTTTCATCACACCAACTTTTGCATGAAAGGTATCTCTGAGATCCCCAATTTTCTTGAAGAGATCTCTTGATTTTCCCATTCTGTTATCTTCTTCTGTCTCTTTATATCGCTCATTATAGAATGTCTCCTTCTCTCTTCTTGCTATCTTCTGGAATGCAGTTGGACAAATCTTTTCCGGTCTCCACTACCTTTCACTTTCCTTCTTTCCTGGGCTACTTTCAAAGTCTTATCAGGCAGCCATTTTGCTTTCTTAGTTTTCTTTCTTTTGCAGATATTCTTTTTTACAGTTTCCTGTATAATGTTGCAAACTTTTGTCCAAAGTTCTTCAGGCATTCTATCTTCCATGTCTAGACCCTTAAATCTAATCTTTACTTCCACTGCATGTTCACTGGGGATATTATTTATTTGGTATCTGCTTTGTCTGAAAATGTTCCGTCTATTCTTCAGTCTAATTCTGAATTGTGCTGAATTGTTTTTGCTGACTGTAATGTGCTCCTCCATTTTTGACTACAAAGTATATAGTCAATCTGATTACTATATGGTCCATCTGGTGATGTCCATGTGTAGAGTTGTCTCGGAGGCTGTTGGAAGAGGGTGTTTGTTACGACCAAAGAATTATCTTGACAGAATTCTACTAATCTCTGACCTGCTACATTTTAAACTCCAAGGCCAAATTTGTCAGTTATTCCAGGTGTCCTTTGGTTTCCTACTTTAGCATTCCAATCTCCTATAATGATAGTAACATCCTTTCTTGGTGTTATATCTATGACTATCTATGAATATCTTCATAGAACTGGATAACTTCAGCCTCTTTATCATCGATGGCTGAAGCATAGACTTGGATCACTGTGATGTTAAATGGCTTGACTTGCATTCTAATTTAAATAATTCTGTCATTTATTTGGTTGTAACCAAGCACTGCTTTGGCCACTCTTTGATTGACTATGGGGCTACTCCATTTCTTCTGCGGGATCCTTGACCACAGTAAAATATCTGGTAGTTTTCTGATGTGAATTGTCCCATTCCAGTCCATTTGATTTCACTAATCCCCAGTATATCAATGTTTAATCTTGTCATCTCATGTTTGGCCATGTCCAGTTTGCATTGGTTCCTAGTTCTAACATTCAAGGTTCCTATGGTAAATATTTTTTTTAGCAGCTGATTCCCCCCCCCCCCCCCTCCAGATACATTAGCAGCTGGGTGTCCTCTCAGCTTTGGCCCAGCCACTTAATTAGCTCTGGTGCTTCTTGTACTTGCCCTCTGCTCTTCCTTAGTAGTGTGGTAGGCACCTTAAGACCTGAGGGGCTTATCTTACAGTGCTATATTGTTGTGTCTCTGGTTGGGCTTGTCCATAAAGCTATGTTAAAAGGTTACTGAAGAGGGCTGCCAGTTCCTTCTCTAGAGGACCTTGATTTGTCTGACTTCTCTGCGATGACCTGCCCTTCTTGGGTGACCCTACATAGCATGAAGAGCATGAAAATCTGTCTGTACATTGTCTTAGCATTTATTTTAATTTTTTTGCTAAACTAAATTATTCCTGAGTTAATCATGAAACACTTGGTTGTATTAATATTCACATGAGGGCCTTCAGAATATTAATCATTTGCTTACATGTGATAATTATGTTCACAATCAGCTTACTGTTTACTCCAGGCTGCTGCTGGTAGTCCTGGGCTGGGTAGTTCAATCTGCCTGTTGTATCCAATATATGAGAGAGAGGGAGAGAGAGCGAGAAATAAAAGGAAAAACATTCAGCAGTAGCTGATACCTTGAATTGAGATCCAGCAGAAGTAGGAGTGATCAAGACCGGTATGTTAGTATGATTTTATTTTATATATAAACTCTTTTTTTTGTTACTGCAGAATCTGCAGAGCTGAGAGCTAACACCGAATTGTGCTCAGCATTGTTTTGTATCACAGTGTTGAAGACTGTTTTGAATATCTCCTGAGCTTTAAATATTAGGTGGCTTTTCCCTGACAAATTCTTTATTACACCATTGATAATGTATTGAATTGGTGAGTAGTGGTGTACACTGTTGTTAGAGTAGTGCCCTAATATTTGACACTCTGTATCAGTTTACAATTATCAAAGTAACAGAGCATGTTGCGCGTCAGTGCTCCAATAACCCAATCTAGCTCAGTGTATACAAATTAACATGAACTAAATAACAGTCTCAAATGCAATAAACGTTTTTTTATTCAAGCAAGTGATTATTGTAGTTTCACAACATAACTGGAAAAGCGATATGGAACAATGGACCCGGGAGAAATCTGCTCCGTCCAGGCTGCTGTGCCTCTGGGTTAGCCGTGTGATGGGGGCCTGTAAGGCTGGCACTAACTAAGTCTCCCTAACACTGGACTAATTACCAATGCTGATGATAAAGGAATAATAAGAGAAAGGCATAGCCATCCTTTCAGCTACAATACAATACTAGACAGGGACTGAGCTACTGCCGGTGCATTGCACCGAGGCCCCTCATCTCTTGGGGGCCTCAGGCTGCGCTGCTTTATAAATCACATATACTTTTAAAAAAATCTGTAGTGATGGGGCCACCAGACCCCGGCTCCCCCCTAAGTCTTCAACCCCCTAGGACATAATCCCCCACTCCTGGGTCCTCCCGATCTCCTCCCCCATCATGGGGGCTTCACGGCCTTGCTTGTCTTTCACAGTGCAATCAGGACCCTTGGGGGAGTAGCCAGGTTCCCACTGAGGCTCAGTTGTTGGCATCGGGGAAGGAGCAGGTAAGTGATAGGTGGAGGGGAGGGGGAGAGAGAAGGTGAGAGTGGGGAATGAAAAGTAGGGGTAGGGAGAGAGAGAGGGAGGGGGAGAGAAGGAGAGGGTGAGAGAGAGGGGGAAAAGAAAAGGAGCGAGGGGGGAGGGACAAAGAGAGGGGTAAGAGAGGTGGACAGAGAAGAAGAGGGTGAGAGAGAGGGGGAAGAGAAGGAGAGGAGGAGAGTGAAGGATGGAGGGGAAAAGAGAAGGAGAGAGGGAACGAGAAGGAGAAGGGGAAAGAGAAGGAGGGGGAGAGAGAGGGGGAGAGAGAAGGAGACAGAATAAGAAGGGGAGAGAGAAGGAAAGAGGGGGAAGGAGAGAGGGGAAAAGAGAAGAAGAGGGTGAGAGAGAAGGAGAGATGGGGAAAGAGAAGAAGAGGGGGAGAGTGAAGGAGAGAGGGGGAAAGAGGAGGAGGGGGAAAGAGAAGGAGAGGGAGAAAGAGAAAGAGGGGGAAAGGAGTGAGGAGGGAGGGACAGAGAGAGGGGTAAGAGAGATGGACAGAGAAGAAGAGAGTGAGAGAGAAGGAGAGAGGGGGGAAGAGAAGGAGAAGGGGAGAGTGAAGGAGAGAGGGGGAAGGTGAAGGACAGGAGGGAAAGAGAAGGAGAGGGGGAAGAGGGGGAAAGAGAAGGAGGGGGAGAGAGAAGGAGAGGGGAAAAAGAAGGAGAGGGGGAGAAAGAAGGAGACAGAAGAAGAGAGAAGGAAATAGAGGGGGGAAAGGGGAGAGGGGGAAAGATAAGAAGAGGGTGAGATAGGGGGAAGAGGATAGTGGGAGAGAGAAGGAGAGGGGAAGAGAGGGGGAGACAGAAGGAGAGAGGGGAAAAGGAGAGATAAGTCGGAGGGTGTTGGAGAAGGAAAGGTGAGAGAGAAGGGGAAAAGAGAAGGCGGAGAAGATGGAGAGGAGAAGAAGGAAAGAGGGGGAAAGAACGAGAGAGTGAGAGAGAAGGATAGGGAGAGAGAAGGGGAAAGAGAAGGAGAGTGTGAGAGGGGAAAAGAGAAGGAGAGAGGGAGAAAGAGAAGGAGAGGGTGAGAAGAGCATGGTGAGAGAGAAGAAGAGAGGGGGAGAGAGAAAAAAAGAGGGGAGAGAAGAGAGAGAAGGAGAGGTTGAGAGAGAAGGAGAGAGGGAGAGAGATGTAGATAGGGAAAGAAGGGGAAGAAGAAGAGGATGAGAGAGAATGGGAGAGATAAGGAGAGAAGAGGGGAAGAGAGAGGGGAGAGAGAGAAGGAGAGAGGGGGTAGAGAGGGAGAGAGAAGGAATGAGGGGGAGAGAGGGAGGGAGAAGGAGAGAGGAGAAAGAGAAGGAGGGAGAGAGAAGGAGAGGGGGAGAGAAGGAAAGGATGAGATAGAAGGAAAGAGGGAAAAGAGAGGAGAGAGGGGGAGACAGGGTGGAGAGAAGGAGCAAATGGGAGAGAGAATGAGAGAGGGGGAGAGAGAAGAAGAGAGGGGAGAAAAAAAGAGGGATAGAGATTGAGGGAGAGAGAGAAGGGAGTTGAGGTGGCTATAATATATAATATATATATATATATATATATATATATATATATATATATATATATATATATATTAATATTGGCACCAGAGTGGGGCACAGATGGCCCAATCTAAAAAGAATATGTGGACAACTGCTGGGAGGGGGCAATTTTTTTTGCACCTGGCCCTCTGTTTACTAGCTTCGCACTGATATTGGAGGTATATATTAAGCTGGTGGCCAGAGTCAATTTAAAATGACCCGACAAGTGTTTCCCTGCTATAACAAGTGAATTATTCAAGGGAGCTAACCAAGGTGCCCTGTTGCCAACATTTTAAGCACTAGACTCTGCTTTCTTAGTGAGGTCACAGTGATACCTCTGCGTGATTAGTAACTATAGAAATTACTATTATTGACATATAAACTGCCTTCTATGACAACCATCAGACAGGTAAACACACCATATAGTCTGTAATGCACCCAATGTGTTGGAACAGAACTAACCAGAGAAATGACACCATAAGTGAAACGTAGCTAGCAAGAATTGGATGGCTCTATTTTAAAGTCAAACACATTCCATTGATATACCACTGGAATGCAATGGAAATAGCCAAAGTATCATCAAGTAAAGGTCGTAAGTATACATTAACTTAGTTATGTGTGCCCACTTAGAATGAAACAAAAATAATAATAATATTAATCACTTGTAACAGGTGATCTAGAGCAGTGCTCCTTAACGCCAGTCCTCATGGCACACCAACAGATCATATTTTAGGTATATGCCTGCTTGAGCACAGGTGAGCTAAGCAGAGGCTCAGCAGTTGGTTAAACAGAATTACTGAGCCTCTGATTAGCTCACCTGTGCTCAAGCAGGGATATACCTAAAACATGACCTGTTGGTGTGCCCCGAGGACTGGAGTTGAGGAACACTGATCTAGAGCATCTTTGATGAGAAAATAATTAAAATAGGAATCTGTAGGAATCTGTAAATTAAAGAGTAAAATATAAAAAAAAATAGGTAAATAGTGAATAATAACATATAGTGCCCTGTCTTAAATGATGTACATGACATATACTAAATAAAATGTTAAAACTTGAATTTGTTTAGAGATAGGTAATGGGGATCTGAGTAGTTATTTAGTCACAGTCCTCCATAATAATGCTAACAATGGACATACAGAATACAATTAAATAAAAGGTGTGTATATGAAGCCTTCATTAAGGCCCATTGGAGACCGAGTCTTTACACAGTAAATCCACCTGACTTCCCGTTGTAGAAGATAAGTGTGTAATAATACCTTTTTTGGAATGTGATTGACTATAATGAAAGAACTTTTGAGTGTATAAAGGCCAACGTTCACTGTGAATAAATAACTGTTAGTAACATATTATCATGGTGCTACTTGTATGTTAGCTAAATATGGGTCACAGATTGTAATTAAAATCATCATTAGGATTGAACGTATGGAATGTAACTCCAGCCCAAGTCTAATAAGTCTCCAAAATTATAATTACAACTGCTGTCCCACTTAGTAGTGGGAAAGCTTTTAGAAGGGTTAATAAGGGATAGTGTACAAGAATATGTGTAAGCAGGATTCAACACGGATTTATGAGGGATAGGTCATGTCAAACAAACCTAATTCGTTTCTACAAGGCGCTTAGTAAGAACTTGGATTAAGGCAACTCAGTGGATGTAGTCTTTTTGTATTTTGCAAAGGCTTTTGGTATTGTGCTAACAAAGGGATACAGGAATTGCAGCAAATATCTGCTCAATATCTGGCTAAAAGACAGGAAGCAAAGGTTTATTGTAAATGCAACATACTCAGATTGGACTAATATGGTAAGTGGGGTTCCTCAGGGTTCAGTATTAGGTCTTCTCCTTTTTAACATATAACATAGAATTGGAAAGTATTGTCTCCATTTTTGCTGATCACACTAAGTTGTGCAAGGTAATTACATCTGATAATGATGTACTTTCCCTCCAGAGGGATTTGTATAAGTTAGAGAAATGGGTGACAAAATGGCAGAGGAGATTGAATACGAATAAATGTAAAGTTCTGCATCTGGAAAGGAAAAATATCCATGCAATTTGTAATATTAATAGAGGAAATCTAGGGGTATCAGATATTGAAAAGGATTTGGGAGTACTTGTGTACAAACAACTTAGTGAAATAGGGAGTGCAATTTTGGGCACCACTTCATAAAAAGGACATTTTAGAGCTGGAAAAAGTAAAGAGAAGGGTAACAAAACTAATAAGGGGAAAGGAGGGGCAAAGTTATTAAGAAAGACTAACCAAATTAAATGTATTGCATCTAGAAAATAGGCATTCAAGAGGGGATATGATTATGTTATATAAATACATCCAGGGTCAATACAAGGCTTTGTTAAGTGAACATTTTGTGCCAAGTAGTTTTCAACTGACAAAAGGACATCCTTTAAGGTTAGAATCAAAAATATTCCACCTTAAAGAGAGAAAATGGTTCTTCCCAGTAAGGGTGGTTAATCTATGGAATTCTCTACCAAAGGAGGTGGTGACAGCGGGTTTGATAGATACAAAGGGGTTGGATATATTTTTTAGTAAAATGGGAATTCAAGGTTATCCTGGATAATTTGACATGGAGTATTGATCCAGGGAAGAATCCAATTGCCAGTATCTGGGGTCAGGAAGAAATTTTATTTTTTCCCCTTTTGAGACAATTGGCAAAGTTTCAATGTTTTTTTTTCTTTTTGCTTTCCTCTGGATCAATTAACAACTAATCCGCATATTGCAGATCAGAGAAATCTAAAGTGGTTAAACTTGATGGACTAAAGTCTTTTTTCAACCTCACTTTACTATGTAACTATGTAACTATGTAAGGATCAAGTATATAGATCTCAAGATGGGAAAACGTTTTGAAATGAAAAATACTTTTCCATACTAATGAGGAAAATCATACTATAGGGATCCTATTGAGTTTTCTTTCCAAAGCATTCATGCATCTTGAGTTTTATTGTTTTTAAGTGATTTTAATCATTGTGGTCTATAATAGAAAAAAAGTAATTCATTTTGTTGGAATTTTGCACTATATTATTAAGATATTTGATGAAATAGTGTTATGTACTAAAAGGGACGGTGAATCCCTAGAATTGACTTTGATATTAGGAATACAACACAAGAGGCTGTAATACGTTTCCAATGTTTTTTTACCATTTCCTTGAACTTGTATCCTGTGAATGTAAGGGCGTAATCATTGAATGTGCAGGTGCAAGTGTGTTATCATTGATCCTCTTAAAATAACTACACCAACACATTGCCCCAGTGGCCCCACTGGCCCTACTGCCGGTATGTATGCACTAGCGGCAGCTTCAGTGCCTTTCCCCTCATCTTGTTTCTCCCCCTCTTCTTATCTCACTCCCTCACTTCTCCCTCTCACCCCCTCTCTCCTTCTCTCTCCTCACTCCATCTATCTCTCAAACACTCCTTTCTCCTTCACCCCGACTCTAATCCCCTCACTCCTTTGTTAAACAAACAAATAAATAATTCACACTACTCACTCATATACACAAACTGGCACAATCTCAGAAAGACACACAATCACTGCCACTCTGCTTATTAACAAAACAAAAGTGCATAAATGTTTTTGTTAAAAGAATACATTCGGAGTGTGAATACGTGTTAGGGTGAGGTTGGTGTAGAATAGGGATCTGTTAAGGCCTATGAAATATGTGATAAAAAGTATGAATGTGGTGGTATGTAAACTATGTGAATAATGTACATGTGTAAATATAATTGATCAGCAATAATCAAACCTCCTACTCTATCTAATCCAAGCTACTACTCTCTCACTCACAATAAAACCTATTCTCTACTTCTGGGATCTTTGGATTATCTTACGCAGTATGACAAAGTCAACCTTTGAGCAGGAAACACATAGCTTTATCGACTCCATGTTGCAATATTTACTGATGTCCTTTAACCTGAGTGAATTGCTACAGAAACTACTGTGTTTATTGACTCTTAATCATTAGTTTAATACCGTACCTGCTTACAAAACAATTGGGGACCATTCTGTATGCTTGTAAACTACTCTCTCTTACATCACAAACTCCCTGGCTAAATAAACGTAAGTTCCTACTTGAGTTAGCCTGTGGGTCCAATAGCTCAGTAAATTCTCTCATATGAAATCACTATGGGCCTAGACAGACTAATGAGAGTTCCAACAGAGGCCCTTCGTCTGGATTTCCTTTATGGGTCCCGTAATAAAACACCACTAAGAGAATTTCCTTGTATATATTTCAAGTGACTTGCTGTAATTCTCCTGTACATAGTGTTTCCACCCCCATTCAGTCTCAAATTATAACTATTGTTATAGTCCACACTGTTTTTTATTTGGCAGCAAAGGTTTGTGTAAATAAAGTTTCCATTTTTTTTTTCTCAATCTTAATCATCTCAATCTATTATCTCAATTTAGTTACTATTAATGGTGTTAAGCATCTGGAAGTCATATAGCAATATTGTTGAAAAAAACAATAAACACATTTCCTCTAAATTAAATACACCATGCATACATGTCCCAAGCACTTTAGTTTTCAGACCACATATTTATACAGTTAATCTACCAATCACCACGAGCTCCTTTCTTGGGGAAAGCATAGTTTGTTTTACATGTGTGATTATGTATTTTAATATACAATTTAACTTAATTTTTCCTATGATATTAGGCAACATTATTTTTTATTATTTTTTAATCTAGCTCAATATAAGTATAGTCATAGTCAAAATCCACATTTGGTCAAGGCAATGTCAAAACAGCAGAGGGTTGTAACTGGTCTGACAAATGGAAAAATGCACAAGACTGAGAATCAAGGCTACAGGTACCTTAAACAGGCTATTGTCCAGATAACCCGGAGCCTGCTCACTTTGGAGAGGCAGGGGTTATGGAATTTTAGCTGTAACGGAACCCATCACTGTTTTACCCTGTTTTATGATTATTATGGTTAAAATATGATCCTACTATATGTATGTTGGTTGATGCTCTGCAGAATATTGTCCCAGACATTTGCAGCTACTTGGCATGGGAGATAATCCTGTTACAGCGACTCCGCATAAGGTAAAGGAAGTCTATTGTATACAATGTTTTCATTCTCAGATAAGAACAAAGAAGTGTAATTGAATCAATGTCTGATTGTATCAAAGTTGCCAGGGAGGTGTGACCCACCTATTGTTCTCTTTATGTGTATTGTGCGGCCAAATATGGGCATGTTTATTACCTGTGGCCAAAGAGATGTATATATATTTCTGTAAAGGTAAATAAAGTCAGTATTCATTTGACTCCCAAATTGTGTGTCGTCCAATATGGGAGGTTGGGAATGGTGAAACTGTAGTGCCTCTTGGGGATTTTACCGTATACCAGCGGAGAAATTGGACTGCGTGTTCCAGCTCCGTTACATTTGATGGCAGCGACGGGATTCAAACCTCACAGCAGACCGTTGTTCGGCAGTTACAGCCATTTGGGAAATTTGCTATTTCGTATGGAACCGAAAGGAAAGGGTATGTGAATAGACCCGAACGGATAGTGAATGGAGACAGTCTATACTAAGTTGAAACGGGCCACGCTAAAAGAGCTATTGGAAGCAAGGGGAATTATTGCCAGCAATAAAACCAAAGCTACCCTTATTGTTGAACTCATGGAGGGAGACCGGGCAGCTGCTGCAGCACCTCTTACGGACAGCACACAGAATGAGTTTGGAAGAGAACTCCAATGCAGACTGGCCTATTTCCCAGGTACGCCTCCCACAGAAACCTTGGAAAGGATTATGTCAGATGTCCACGAATACATAATGGGAAAGCAGCGGGCAGACTGGAGGTCCAGAGAGGGGTCCCTAATCACACCACACATAGTACCGGGGAAGCCTAAACTACCGTACCATGCTTTTAAAAACTATGTGGAGACCAAAGACATTGATGGCTACTTGCATGACTTTGAGAGATTATGCCAATTACATGAGATCAACGCCGCCGACCAGGTAACCCTGTTGGTGAGTAAGCTAGCGGGCCGGGCAGCAGAAGCCTACCGCACCATGCCAGACGAGGATAGCAGAGACTACCAGAAAGTAAAGCAGGCGATCCTGGACAGGTACGCAATTACCCCGGAGGCATACCGGCAGCGGTTCCGAGAAAGCCGAAAGACGGAGAAAGATACTCACATGGAGTGGGCGCACCGCTTAACTAGGGCGGGCAAAGGTTGGGTACAAGCCGCACAAGCAACCACAGTGGAGGACATGCTACAATTACTGCTACTGGAGCAATTCTTCCAGGGGTTAACCCCGGATTTACAAAACTGGCTGAGAGATCGGAAACCGCGCATCTTAACTGAAGCCGCCAGGTGGGCAGATGAGTACCAAGATGCCAGGAGGGCACAGCAGGCACAGGCACGGTCCATCTTGGGAGCTGCTAACCGACCGCCCACCATTAACCCCACCCCAGCACTGCGTCCGGGTGGTGGGAACTACCAAACCCCTCCACGGTACAACAATGCCCGATCTTTCATCAGGTGCCACACGTGTAACCAGCAGGGCCACATGCAAAGAGACTGTCCCAGAAACAGAAACCGCTTCACGTGGAATACTCCAACCAATTCCCCTGCAAACCGGGCAGCAGTACACTGCTACCAGAGTGAGCCTCGACAACCTTTCTTCGGGACCCAGTCTAATGAAGAATCTTTGGGCACCCTCCACAAGGTTAACCCAGTACAAGCAGCTGCAGACAACCGACAGGGACACCGCCAAGGGGTACACGTAGAGGGAAAATGCCTTCAGGGTCTGCGCGATTCTGGGGCCACCATAACCCTGGTTCGCAATCATCTAGTCCCCAAGCACCAGCTCACTGGAGAATATGTGGCAGTCCGGGTGGCAGGGGGGGCGATTTACAAAATTCCCACTGCTAAAGTACATTTAGATTGGGGAGCGGGGTCGGGGAATGTGGAAGTGGGCCTCATGCAGGACTTACCAGCTGATGTCATCCTGGGTAACGACTTGGGGGAACTGACCTCCACTTTTGTTTCTCCGCACCCCGCGCAGGAAGCTCTACCCGTGGTAACACGGCAGCAGGCCCGCACCACCGCATCCTCTGAGGCTCCGGTAAGTAATAGTACTGACCCACCTTTCATCCCCTGGGCTCCCCCCTTAGAGTTTGGTACTGAAGTAGTCACTGACCCGTCCCTGCAGGTATACCGGGATAGGGTTACACAGAATCAGGCAGGGTTGGAGGGGGAAAGATATGCTTGGGAGAAAGGATTATTGTATAGATATGCTGAGAAGGTAGTAGCAGGATCTGTACCCGTGACCCTCACACAATTAGTCGTGCCCCGAAAGTACAGGCAAGAATTACTACGTATTGCCCATGACATCCCTTTATCAGGACATCTAGGCGTCAGTAGGACGAAGCATCGTTTGACCCAAAACTTCTTTTGGCCAGGGGTCTCCAAAGACATTCGGCAGTATTGCCAAACTTGTGACACATGCCAGAGAGTAGGGAAGAGAGGGGACCGGTACAAGGCAAAAATGCACTCCCTACCCATAATAGATGAGCCCTTCAGCAGAGTGGCAGTAGATATAATCGGACCCCTAGCAAAACCCAGCCCGTCAGGGAAGAAGTATATACTAACCGTAGTAGACTATGCCACCCGGTACCCAGAGGCCGTAGCCCTAACTAATATCCATGCGGAGACTATAGTAGATGCCCTAATCCGGATATTCTCTAGAATGGGGTTCCCCAAAGAGATTATCTCAGATCGGGGTACCCAATTCACGGCCGAAGTCACTCATCAGTTATGGAGAACATGTGGGGTGAAACCTATTGTAAACTCAGCGTATCACCCCCAGTCCAATGGGCTCTGTGAACGGTTCAACGGAACATTAAAGCAAATGCTCCGTACCTTCATGGATACCCAGAAGAACTGGGAAAGGTTTCTTCCCCATCTGCTCTTCGCGTACCGAGAGGTACCCCAGGAGTCCACGGGGTTCTCGCCATTCGAATTACTATTCGGAAGGAGAGTGCGGGGTCCCTTAGACCTCATTAGGGAACACTGGGAGGGAACGGTCACCAGTAACGGTACCCCTATCGTCCCATATGTACTAGAGTTCAGGGAACGCTTGGAGACCCTAATCCAGACGGTACGGTCTAATCTCCAGGCGGCCCAGCAACGACAGCGCAGATGGTACGATAAGGGAGCCAGAGACCGCAGTTTTCAAATAGGACAAAAGGTGTTAATCTTGAAGCCAGTTCAAAATGACAAACTGCAGGCCTCCTGGCAAGGCCCTTATAAGGTGGTGGAACAGGTATGTGACACCACCTATATAATTGCCCCATGTACAGGAGCAGGCGGTAGACGCATGCTCCACGTTAACATGCTGAAACCCTATCACGAGCGGACCGAAGAAGTAACTGCCATATGTGCCTCGGCCGCTGAGGACCCGAATAATCTACCCCTACCAGACCTATTAGCCCAAGGGGGGGCCAACACAGAATTAGGGGAAGTACAGCTAGGAGACAGGCTGAGCACTAGAGAGCGAGCTCAAATACTAGAGCTGATCCGGGAAAAAAGGGGATACATTCTCCAACCAGCCCGGGTATACCCCGCTGGCTACCCACAGGGTAGAGACCCCAGGGCAACACCCTCTTCGACAAACTCCCTACCGCATACCAGAATCCGTAAAAGATCATATGCGGAAGGAGATTGACGAAATGTTACAACTAGGAGTGATAGAACACTCCGATAGCCCATGGGCCTCTCCGGTAGTGCTGGTACCGAAGCGGGACGGAACCACCTGCTTCTGCGTCGACTACCGGAAACTTAATGATAAAACAATTTCAGATGCCTATCCCATGCCCCAAATCGATGAGCTATTAGATAAAATGGCCAGGGGCCAGTACCTCACCACAATAGACTTGTGCAAAGGGTACTGGCAGATCCCACTAGCCGAGGATGCCATCCCAAAGTCCGCATTCGTCACCCCGTTTGGGCTATACCAATTCAAGGTGATGCCATTCGGGATGAAGAATGCGCCGGCTACGTTTCAGCGGATGGTGGACCGGTTACTGGACGGATCCCAGGAGTATGCTTGCGCCTATTTAGATGACATAGCAATATTTAGCAACTCCTGGGACGAGCACTTGACCCATATAGGAGCCATCCTCGACCGCATCAGGGAGGCAGGTCTCACGTTAAAACCCAGCAAGTGCCACGTAGGGATGGCCGAAGTGCAGTACTTAGGCCACAGGGTGGGTAGTGGGCGGCAAAAGCCAGAACCCGCTAAGATAGAGGCCGTAGCTAAGTGGCCAACCCCTCGCACGAAAACTCAGGTTTTAGCTTTTCTAGGAACCGCTGGGTATTACCGTAAATTTGTACCTAATTATAGTGCCCTAGCCAAGCCCCTTACTGACCTCACCAAGAAGGACTTACCCAAAGTAGTGACCTGGAGCCCAGAGTGTGAGAAGGCATTCCAAGAACTGAAATCTGCCCTAATTCATGCCCCTGTACTGGCCGCTCCCGATCCAACTAAACGCTTTCTCGTTCATACAGATGCTTCTATGTTTGGATTAGGAGCAGTGCTGAGCCAAGTTGGGGCAGATGGCGGCGAGCATCCAGTCGCTTACTTAAGTCGGAAACTACAACCCAGGGAAGTAAGCTATGCCGCCATCGAAAAGGAATGCCTGGCGGTGGTGTGGGCCCTCAAGAAACTACAGCCCTACTTATATGGCCAACAATTTGCCTTGCTCACAGATCACAACCCGTTGGTGTGGCTCAACCGGGTGTCAGGGGACAACGCTAGACTACTGAGATGGAGTTTGGCACTACAACCATTTGATTTCACCATCCAGTATCGCCCAGGGAAACAAAATGGTAACGCCGACGGGTTGTCCAGACAGACAGAACTCGAGAAATGATCTGTGAGCACTCCTCCGGACATCCCCAAGCAGACCCGTTGGGATTAGACTGTGTATGCCGGCTTATGGTCACGGGGGAGGTGTGTAACGGAACCCATCACTGTTTTACCCTGTTTTATGATTATTATGGTTAAAATATGATCCTACTATATGTATGTTGGTTGATGCTCTGCAGAATATTGTCCCAGACATTTGCAGCTACTTGGCATGGGAGATAATCCTGTTACAGCGACTCCGCATAAGATAAAGGAAGTCTATTGTATACAGTGTTTTCATTCTCAGATAAGAACAAAGAAGTGTAATTGAATCAATGTCTGATTGTATCAAAGTTGCCAGGGAGGTGTGACCCACCTATTGTTCTCTTTATGTGTATTGTGCGGCCAAATATGGGCATGTGTGTTGGGGCTTCCTAATCAGTAGTTGGCAGCTTGGAAACACAGGCCCAACCAGAATTCTGTAGAACTCGTACTGGATGTAACACACACACAATCAGTCTCAGTATTAATTCCGTTTATTGCTACGTCATTGCATAGACTTTATACTTGCAAAAGAAGGCGGATATTAGAGCGATTTTCACAGTTCACGTTAGTCGGTACAAGGACATATAATCAGGTGTTTTCTGTTTCTTAGAACAACTAGAAATGTTTTGTGTTTTAGTAAGGTCGACAAACATCTCAAGGATAGGAACGCGATATTATGGTTAGGCTATGTGTCAGCAAAATATGTTAACCCCTTCAATGTGTATTACCTGTGGCCAAAGAGATGTATATATATTTCTGTAAAGGTAAATAAAGTCAGTATTCATTTGACTCCCAAATTGTGTGTCGTCCAATATGGGAGGTTGGGAATGGTGAAACTGTAGTGCCTCTTGGGGATTTTACCGTATACCAGCGGAGAAATTGGACTGCGTGTTCCAGCTCCGTTACAATAGCCATAGCCACTTATACTACAGAGCATGTCCCAGGTAATCTGGCTTGCATAACTAATACATTTTATGATTTGTTTGTTATCTAGACAACATTGTCTAGGACAAGAAGGGAGGTAGAGTAGTAGTTCTCAACAGCCAATCCCTGAACAGGTGCTAGTCCCTGAGACCTTATCTACTAGCCTCAAACATGAAGAGAGCCTAGCACTTTATGCAAGACATCACTGCTACCCATAGTTATATACAGATTTATAGAAGAATTCAGAAGTAGTTAAACTGTACTTTGTTCAAATTAAGTAAGTAACTTGAAAGTGTCATCCTTTTAAAAATGTTCTCATAGACAGGCCTCATGAGCACGTGTTGTGACATTTGTTGATAAAAGATCATGTATATATTGTCTACTGTATATATATATATTATCTTTTTGTTGGTTTTGTTGTTGTCATTGTAAATACACACATATTTATTGCGTGGGCACTTTCCAGGTGAAGGGTTAATCATTTTACTCTTACACACAAATATTTTGAGTTTACTAACAGTTCCCTCAAGCAGGAGTCGAACATACCACGTTCTCAGAAAGATAATGCTCAGATTTTTCAAGTATTTAATTCTGCATTGCTTTAACAGGTGCAGATAGTGGGACAATAGTTTATTCAAACATAAACTATTAATTTGGCTCAAAGTATAACTAAAAGTCAACAAGTAAATTCCATTTTTGGTAAACTAAAGCTGTTAGTGTTTGTATTATTACATTTTTTTAATATAATTGAAATAGTCCAGATACAATCTTTCTGTTACGATTGATAAGGTGGATCTAACCTGAAATAAGCTATTGGGGGTCATAGTCCGGACATGAGTCCCAATGCTTCATTGTTTTCTCCTTGAGCCCTATTCTATCAAAAAAATACTGATAAAGTTTAATCAATTCTGTTATAAACTACCTTATTATATACTATAACAGCTGTATACATTCAGTTTACCATAAAGATACATTATAACCTAAGTAGTTTTATTTATTACTGGATATTTCTATATTTTGACCATGTCGGTTTTTATACTTGAATTCGCTATTTACTGTTTTCATAGAGTAACCTGCCATATCACTGAATATAAATACCAAATATAGTCTATGGAACAGACATCTGATTGTTATCCAAGTTTGATAAGAATAGAGAATGTGTTAAAATTGATTGTTATTCAATCATTTAAAATTATTTTGCTAAATCTCTCACTGATTTTATATTCTGATCTATTTGAAAATAGATTGTTTTCAAATGTTTCAATGCATCCAATTTTTTTATCCTGGTTTTGCTATTGCTTCAATAAATGCTGTTCTGCAAAAGTATATGCTTGTCTATAAATTGATGAATGAACTCAATAAAATTTATTATTCTATACATTTTAATAATGTTGTCATATCCAAATTGCATGACACAGTGGATAGTGACCAGAATAACTACAGCCTTATTAAATTGCAATTCCGCCAATTGAATAGGGCTCTATATAAGCACATAGCATATTTTTTTTACAGAAGTTTTTAGTTAGTGAAGACCTTGCTTTTGGATAGAAGTTCACTAATTAAAAACTTCTGTAAAAAAATATGCTCTGTGCTTATATAGAGCCCTATTCAATTGGCTGAATTGCAATTTAATAAGGCTTATAATCTCCAGGAGCACTGGAAGGTGACCAGCCAGTCTCCAGACCAAAAAAGGCTGAGACCCACCGTGGTAGTGGCAGCAGTAGCCATTATGAGGAGAACTGTGTTTTTAAACTACATTTTCTGGCTAAAGCTTTTATACACTGCTGTTTGCACTCATATTTGTAATGTTAATTAATGGTGAACTAAACAATAGATTAAACGGGAAAAAGATTTCCCGAAATTCTGCAGCAGATAAAAAATGAATATTTTCATTCAGACATTAATAACGGATTATAAAGTAAAACATGTCAGACCTATGTTTTCTATCAAAATGACTAACATTAGGTTATTGTTCTGTAGCTTTTCAGTATGGCACAGATAGTCAATAATTAATCGATAAATTATCAAGAAATAGTCAATAATGAATAATTAATTCTGGAATTAATAACATTATGCACATCCAATACATCTTTCAATTATTTTAATGTGTTTGCCTGTCCAGCCTGCTTCACTGAATATGGCAACTAGTTACATAGTATTTTTTTAGGCTGAATAAATATTTTTAGTCCATTAAGTTCATCCTTTTTAGATCTCTTCTGATACTTATAATATGTGGAGTATTTGTTAATTTATTATTATTTGTTAATGCTTGTTAATTGTTAATTGATCCAGAGGAATGCAAGCAGGAAAAAAAAAAAAACATTGAAGCTTTGCTAATTGTCTCATAAGGAAACAAAAAGTAAAATTCCTCCCAGATACTGGCAATCGGATTTCTCCCTGGATCAATATTCCTTTGCTAGTTATCTTGTATAACTCTGTATGCCCTTTTTATTCAAAAATATATCTAACCCCTTTTTAAAGTTATTTATCGAGTCCGCTGTCACCACCTCCTTTGGTAGAGAATTTTACAGTTTAACCACCCTTACTGTGAATAGGCCTTTTCTTTCTTTAAGGTAAAATCATTTCACTTCTAACTTCAAGTGATGTCCTCTTGTCAGTTGAAAACCTCTTGGCACAATAAGTTCACTTGACAAAGCCTTATATTGACCCTGGATATATTTATATGAGGTAATCATATCCCCTCGTAGATGCCTTTTTCTAGGGAAAATAAGTTTAATTTGGTTAGTCTTTGTTCATTGCTTAGTCCCTCCATTCCCTTTATTAGTTTTGTTGCCCTTCTCTGTACCTTTTCCAGCTCTAAAATTTCCCTTTTATGCAGTAGTGCCCAAAATTGGACTCCACATTCCAAATGAGGGTATATGAGGGCATTCTTGTATACTATCCCTTATTAACCCTTCTAAAAAGCTTCCCAACTACAGATGTGAGGTTTACAGGTCTATAATTCCATTTCTAAATATAGGTATCACATCTGATTTCCGCCAGTCATAGCGACCCTGTGCTTTATTAACATTTTTTTTCCAACCTCATTTGGATTACTTCCTGTGTTAACCAATTATTTGGTGATGTAGTGTAGCCCCATTATGTTGCAGTGTCCCAACCACTTGTACCTCCCTTGTGTATACCAATGAAAATAACCTATATAGCTCATCTGCCTTTTCCTGGTCTCTGATTATCAGATGGCCTGTGTCACATTGTAATGTTCCTATAGCTTCCTTCCTCACCTTCTTCCCATTAATATATTTAAAAATACTATAGGGTTAGTCTTACTCCCTTTGCATCTAACTTCTCATTTTCTCATTTTCTATTTTAGCCAGTCTAATAGCTCTTTTTCAGGCCTTGTTTATTTCCTTATATTCACATGATGCTGACTCTGTTCCCTCTTTCTTGTATAATTTCAATGCATGTTTTTTTTCTTATCATGATCTTTAAGTCATTGTTGAGCCACATGGGATGGGATTTACTCCTTTTCATTTAATTTTCCCACGGTATATGCCGATGTGCATTTATATTTAGTAAGGATTTGAATGTTGCCCATTTATTTTCAGTATTTTTCTCTGTAAGTTCTTTATCCCAGTCTATTTGTTGTATTGCTGCTCTTAGCCCATTACAATTTGCCATTTTAAAATGTAGAGTTTTTGTATTCAATCTCAAATGAAACTGTGTTGTTATCACTATTCCCCAAGGCTTCCCCTGTTTTAACATTTGATATTATATCAATATTATTTGTGATGACTAAATCCAAGATAGCCCCAGTTCTAGTAGGCTCTTGTATAACCTAGGCCAGATAATGACCCCTGAGTGTACTCAAGAACCTGCTCCCTTTTTCTGAACTGCTGGTCTCATTTATCCAGTTAATTTCAGGGTAGTTAAAATCTCCCATTATTAGAACTAGCTTTTGTACTGTAGGACAGAAAATGCAAAATATCCCACCAACTTTGTGCAAGTGGTTGAAGAGAGCCCAATCCTTACGCTCAACCTCTAGCAAGAGCAGCTATGAGAACACTTACAAGAGACGTTAAAATACACCCTAAAGAAGCATTTAACAGGTCACTAACAAAGCAAAGATTAGGTCTTCACATCTTAAAACATAAATGACGCCTTTCTATTTGAAATTTATTTTTTTATTGAATGAGACAGTGTTCTTACATGGAACATAGCATCTCAAATAATTGTAATACACAGATATCAACCTTTAAATGGTTAACCACGTTCTGTATAATAAGAAATACTAAAAAACAATCAACAAGTCACACCTGGATAATATAGAGCCCCAGGGTTAACACCTACAAAAATGTTGTCTTAGCATTCAATTTGTATCGGCTGACATTTAATATGATGCAATATGTGTAAAGTTAACATATAATGACATTTCGGAACTGCAGCGTTCATGTACAATGATAATAAACTTCATCAACATGTTGGCAATCAGTTTGTGATTCCCAACACCTTAACTTATGACATAACATCTAAAACAATGCTGGTAAAGTCCGTGCAATGTGCACCACCAGCAGTCCAGGATTGCGGGAGTCTTTTTCTTATGTATTCAGATTCTCTGAGGTTAAGCCTAGGTGCGCGATTACAATTAATATAATAGAGTTACTCACCTTGGCTTAATCAAAGAGAACCCAAATTCACAAACAGAAGCATACTGCAGTCTTGGGCTGTTGGTGCCACTCATACTACAGACCTGACCCCCACTGATCTAGTGTTTGTGCACATAACAAGAGCAATTTTTATTTTTTATTTTTATTAAGAAGCATGGTTAACAAAGTAACAAGACCATGCAGGAATACATTCATTATGGTGCAAATTGAACCTGGGGGCCATGTGACTGACAAAAATTAAAATTAGAAACCTAATAAATAATACTATAGAATAATGCATAGCATGTACATACCAAAATAACTATACATTTAAAGAAGGGATTCTCCCACAGCTGAACTCCTAAAATGGAACTCACAGTAATATTGCATAGCATGTACATATATCCTTCATCTGTGCAGTATACCAGGATGACTATCATCTAGGAGAAGGGGACACAATATTCCTAAACACAGCAAGTGCCATTAAAAATGTTAAATATAGTATGACACAGCTCCAGAATGCTCTGTGTGTGGGGAGATATATAGTATGTACAGTTTAGTAAGGTAACATTTTAGTATTTCAAATAGCAATCCTACCTGTTTTGGTGCATTGGATATGATATCATATAAATAGATATGGACATCAGAGATCCACAAAGTTAAATTCTTATAACAATGTCTCCACCTATTAGTAAATGATACATAAACCTTGGCCTAATTCATTTGCATCCATTCAATATTCTTGTCATGCGTCTTTGGAAGGGAATTATATGATAATGGTTAAGACACATGACATGGCTACATCTAGCTGATATAAAGCCCTTTTGCCGTGGCAATGATAGGAGCCTATGACATAAATTAAGTTATCTGTGTTTGAAAGATTGTTCTTGCAAACATGAATTGAGTCATCCACAGTTTGTTAAAATCTAACCCAATGTTAGATGTGTTCTCAGATCACATGTGGTTATGTACATGTATGTTGTTGGTGTGCAACAGCCCAAGGTCCAACGTCCTCCCAATATGAGTAGCTGGGAGGAGAGGGCTGTGTGCTTAAACTGGGCCATGGCGGTAGAGCGACCTACAAGCTTCTCCCTGACCCAGATGCCCTGATCCCCTTGATCAATATCCCCCTCCTTCTGTGGTGACTGTTACTGTGAAGCTGTCTGTGTTTTTAATTCTCATAAGCATAACTTGTGGATTGCATTGACAAGGATTATAAGATATCTTGATAATTAGTATCAACCTATTATGATGTCATGGATCCGATAATTGACATAAAGTAGGTTGTCATCTTGCTGTCCATTGTTTGGTCTTAGAATTATGCGAAAGCTTGTATTTCTCTCATTATAGAGATATGGTTAGTTTGTTTTTGTATATTGATAGTATCAATAGTACATTGTAATATGGCTCACCATAGTGGTGATTCACACTCTTCACATCCCACAATGCTGACCACAGCTGCCATGTTTCTTCTCACCATTACCCACACCCAGCTCTGACTTCTCTGCTTCCATGGAGGATATGAGACTGGTCATGGATGGCATTTAGAAGAACAATAAATTCCTCCTGGGAGTAATTGATGTCCTGTGCCTGGGGATCCTGACCTCCCTGCACTTGGTTGAGGCTTGACTCCCCTTCTCCACCACTAACCGCTACTGGCCCTATTCCTGTGGCCCTACTATAGGTGCCAATTTCCTCACCCTCTCCTCACCACTCCTCTCATCCTCTCTTCTCCTCCTCTCCTACCTCAACTGTCCTCCACTTCTCACCTCACATAGGTGTATAGACGCAATATTTGCTGGCTACATAAACATTATATTTCTACATAAATTAGACTGTTGGGATAATGTAACAGTTCAGTAAATGCTCCTGTAAGAACTTCTGTAGGGCACAATAAGCCTTAAGAGAGTTCCTATAGGAGCAATGCAATCAAGCCATATTTCGGCAATGAATAATATATACCGAATATATATATATATATACAGTCAGGTCCATAAATATTGGGACATCGACATAATTCTAATCTTTTTGGCTCTATACACCACCACAATGGATTTGAAATGAAACGAACAAGATGTGCTTTAACTGCAGACTTTCAGCTTTAATTTGAGGGTATTTACATCCAAATCAGGTGAACGGTGTAGGAATTACAACAGTTTGTATATGTGCCTCCCACTTTTTAAGGGACCAAAAGTAATGGGACAGATTAACAGTCACAAAACAAACTTTCACTTTTTAATACTTGGTTGCAAATCCTTTGCAGTCAATTACAGCCTGAAGTCTGGAACGCATAGACATCACCAGACGCTGGGTTTCATCCCTGGTGATGCTCTGCCAGACCTCTATTGCAACTGTCTTCAGTTCCCGCTTGTTCTTGGGGCATTTTCCCTTCAGTTTTGTCTTCAGCAAGTGAAATGCATGCTCAATCGGATTCAGATCAGGTGATTGACTTGGCCATTGCATAACATTCCACTTCTTTCCCTTAAAAAACTCTTTGGTTGCTTTTGCAGTATGCTTCGGGTCATTGTCCATCTGCACTGTGAAGCACCGTCCAATGAGTTCTGAAGCATTTGGCTGAATATGAGCAGATAATATTGCCCGAAACACTTCAGAATTCATCCTGCTGCTTTTTTCAGCAGTCACATCATCAATAAATACAAGAGAACCAGTTCCATTGGCAGCCATACATGACAAACCATGACACTACCACCACCATGCTTCACTGATGAGGTGGTATGCTTTGGATCATGAGCAGTTCCTTTCCGTCTCCATACTCTTCTCTTCCCATCACTCTGGTACAAGTTGATCTTAGTCTCATCTGTCCATAGGATGTTGTTCCAGAACTGTGAAGGCTTTTTTAGGTGTTGTTTGGAAAACTCTAATCTGGCCTTCCTGTTTTTGAGGCTCACCAATGGTTTACATCTTGTGGTGAACCCTCTGTATTTACTCTGGTGAAGTCTTCTCTTGATTGTTGACTTTGACACACATACACCTACCTCCTGGAGAGTGTTCTTGATCTGGCCAACTGTTGTGAAGGGTGTTTTCTTCACCAGGGAAATAATTCTTCGGTCATCCACCACAGTTGTTTTCCATGGTCTTCCAGGTCTTTTGGTGTTGCTGAGCTCACCGGTGCGTTCTTTCTTTTTAAGTATGTTCCAAACAGTTGATTTGGCCACACCTAATGTTTTTGCTATCTCTCTGATGAGTTTGTTTTGTTTTTTCAGCCTAATGATGGCTTGCTTCACTGATAGTGACAGCTCTTTGAATCTCATATTGAGAGTTAACAGCAACAAATGCAAATAGCACACTTGAAATGAACACTGGAGCTTGTATCTGCTCTTTGTAAATGGGATAATGAGGGAATAACCCACACCTGGCCATGGAACAGCTGAGCAGCCAATTGTCCCATTACTTTTGGTCCCTTAAAAAGTGGGAGGCACATATACAAACTGTTATAATTCCTACACCGTTCACCTGATTTGGATGTAAATACCCTCAAATTAAAGCTGAAAGTCTGCAGTTAAAGCACATCTTGTTAGTTTCATTTCAAATCCATTGTGGTGGTGTATAGAGCCAAACAGTTTAGAATTGTGTCGATGTCCCAATATTTATGGACCTGACTGTATATATATAAAATTAAGCTAGGAAGAAAATAGAGAATACACAAATGAGCTCCTATAGAACATACAAATGAACACATCAACGGACCAGTATCATGCATACCGATCATAGTTCTGACAACGTCTTGATATTATACCTATGGCAGTGTTGGGCAACTTGGTTCTACCTGGCCACCAACAGTCCAGGATTTGTGGATTTCTTGCCTTTAGCTCATTTGAGTTACTCAGTTTTATTCATTCTGATAGATCTGCGTTCAAGCAGAGAAGTAATCAAATCCTGGACTGTTGGTAGTTCAACAAGGAACAAACTACCTACCAGTGCCCTAGAGAGTAAACCTTTATGAACTACTCCATTTATGACATTGTACATGTGTTCTGCACTTGACCTTGTCTCAGGCCAGGGATTGGACACTGCTATATTTTTATAAGTTAAAATATCTGGTATAATTACATTGACATCATAAATGTTTTTTTTTTTTTTTTCTTCACAAAATATATACATAACTTTTTAAATACAGTATTTGAAAATAATAATACATTTAATTATCTACAATAATTTGCTACTATTATTACTATTCTAAGGATTTTAACTGAATATATTTTTATATGTTTCCACTAACAATATAGAACAATAAGTGTTTAAAACAGGTTTCATTATACATAGCTGAAACAAGAGCTTTAACCTTTGAATCAACCTTTTTGAATTATTGACTACATTATAGACAAATATGCAATATGCAGGAGTGTTGCAGGGTACTTCTGGTTAAATCACTTTGATTTATCCCTCTAATTTTATATTAAACGCATGCTTGACCAGGGGATTTAGATTTTACTGCATACATAGACAACTCTAATTTACTAAGACGACAGCATCATGGCAGCATCACAAGGACCTATCCCAAACTCATTTATTATGATAGTTAATAAAAATGGATTTAGAATACAAAGGAAAGTCGGGAACCCTAAAACCTTTCATTGACATAAGCAACATGCAAGAATTACTAGTTTCTTTGTTTTTGGAAATTCTATTTAGAAGAAAAAAATAACCTTTACTGTATGGTAGAAATAAAAAGAAGTGGATGATTCATCTCTGTAAATCTGCTTGTTGAATTTGATGGATCATTCTTAAAAGCAATGCTGCTAATCTTCAGGTTTTCTTTTTTAGGTTATTCACAGATCAGTAGGTTTTCTGGCTAATACAGGTTCTGATGCTCTTCTGTCTTCACACATAGTATTCATCATATCTTGACAAGAGAAGACCTTCAGTCAACAAATAACCTTCACTGAAGTAAGACATGTAAGTGGCTTTCTTTATGAAAGCTAGATTTTATGGTTGAACAAAAAAAAAACAACAACTGTAGTTTCCTAAAATTGTTGCTGCTTGTCTTATTATCCCTGTGGGGAATTAAATTATATTTTTAATTTATAAACAATATGCAAATTTATAATGTCTACAGAAACAGGGATTTGTTAGGATTCAAAATGTAAAGCCTTTAAACTGTATTTCACTATATGATTAAAATATAAAGTCAGTACAATATTGAGACATTTCCAATAAGCACAGTTTATATTAACTGTGCATGTAATTTTATATCAGCAAAAAAATATTTTTTTATATATATTGCTGGCCCCTCTACCAGTGAAAGGGTTTAGTACAATGATACAAAAGGTACAAAAGGTATTGAGGGTTATATGGTGAGATGAACTAAATAATGAGATGTTGGAGAGAGAACTTGTGGAGAAGTTGTGTATATATACATAGGAATGGAGAAGCACTTCACACTTTAGTACTATTATTATTATCTTGTTATATGTGTTACAATATTCATTTAAGCCTTAATAAGAGAGTTATTTTAGCCCTTTGAAAAAAAAGAACTTACCAACAATAACAACAATTAATAGTACTGCGCAGTAACCAATTTGCAAATGTATTAAATAAAAAAAAAGATTTATATTAATTGTAATAGTAAAACAAATTATGGTGGGCCGCTGGTTAATAATTGCTTTTTCCCACACTCTAATACTGTTGTCTTAATTTTCATTTTAGACTTGCATTGCAAATTCTAAGAACATAAAGCCTTATTAAATTGCGATTCGGCCAATTGAATAGGGCTCTATATAAGCACATAGAATATTTTTTTTACAGAAGTGTTTAGTCAGCGAACTTCTATCCAAAAGCAAGGTCTTCACTAACTAAACACTTCTGTAAAAAAAATATGCTGTGTGCTTATATAGAGCCCTATTCAGTTGGTCAAATCACAATTTAATAAGGCTGTAAATATGCATTTATATTTAATTCCTTCCGAAATACATGAAGTCATTAATAATTGTGCATCTCAATATCTCTGCCTTTCCTCTAAATACTCACTCAACGGCCTCATAATGCAAATGATCTACTTCTTTCCCCCTCTCTTATTATCTACCCTCACTCCCACATTCAGGACTTTACATGCTAGTGTGCCCAACTGGCTCAAAAACAACCTATAACACAGGAGGACCTCATCAATTGGCTCAACCACTGCCATTATCCATGTATCCCCATTTCTTGCCCCCCACCATAACCAATAGAGAAGGGACACACAAAAACTGACTGTTGGTTTATTGCTTTACCTTTGTAACTTGCTTACTGGACCCATTCTACAATAATTTAGTCAAGTAAACACAGAACAGACAACTCTAGTAGAGAGAACTAGAAATAATAATATCACTAGGAGTTTAAGTAATTTAAGTAAAAGAGAGAAAGGGGGAGCCCAGGGGGCAGCTACAAAGTTGCCATCAAAAATGTTGTAACAAACTTTTTAACTAAACAGATTGCACTTCTATGACTATAACAAATGCTTGTTGTGAATACACAAATGTAAAAATTATCCGGGGAATAGAAATAATGAATAGTAACCTTAAAATGTATGCTTATGGAATTAATCTAATTAGGTTTCTTTTCATTTAATTATTCCAACATTAATTCCAAAATGAATCAAACATTAAATGGTAAAAATGTTCATGGTGATATTTCTGATTTTGAATTATAGCACATTATTACACACATTATTTTGTAAGGTACTTATATGGCTTTCTTGACTATTATATTTATTTAATCTACTGTAAATATAAGGATCACTGGACAATTTTCTAAGCTTACTTATCTGCTTATCTACATGCTACCAAAATGTACCATCAGTATTAAGCTCAAAGTGCAATCCATTTATGTTCTTCTCACCTTGGTTGTAATAGGACCTTTGATTTTTCATATACAAATTGATTGGTAGGAAGTAAAAAAGCATTAAATTAATTTATTGCATCAAAGCACAAAGAGAGTCATTATAGTAACAGTGACACATTATTTCCATCTGGTAATGAGCACACAAGATGTTGTACAAGCTGTGAGATGAGCTCTGTTTTATTGTAATTAAAATTTAGAGTAACACTTAAGCTGTACGGGAACTTGAGAATGTTATTATCATGAGATAATGATTTGTAGGGTTCTATCATATTTAGGAAAAAAAATATCTTGAGTTCTTTATTATTGGTGAAGAGAATACAGACATACAAATATGACCTGATCTGACTTGGAATAATACATTGTATTGTCTACTTAACTATTGCATTCAAATCTAAGGAATTTAGACCACAAATATGCAAGAGGCTTTATGTAGATGTGCATTGAAAGAGAACATAAATTACACTACATAATCACTGTCATTTTTCTTTTTTATATTATTCTTGCTTACTTATTGGCATTAATAGTGCTAATATTCAAACACACTTTCTTCTTTTATATATATATATATGTATATATATATATATATATATATATATATATATATAGTACATTTGTGTTCACATTTGAATGTCCAAAACCAATTAAAAAACTTGCTTCCTGCTCAGAATTCAGAGAAATACAGTTATTACACTGCATTCTGGGAAGCTGAGCAGGGACATGCAAATGTGATCACAAATGCCTCGCTCTTCAATCCATAAACTATTTCAAACATGGCTTCCTTTAAGTTTATGCCCGCTGCATTACACAGCTTTTATGCAAAGCCAAGGTTGGATTATACACAAGCTTATATAATATTAAAGGTATCCTTCATCTTATAGGTAATGAGAAATCTGCCAATGAATAATATAATAAGGAAACAAGTGTTTTCTTAATATGTTTATTACATTTTATGGTGTTGTTAGGTTTGTTGATAAAATGGTGCATCAGGACAGAGGCAAAATTAAGATCATGGAAACAACAGGATAAACTTGGAGATAGGTATAAGTAAGATGAAAATGTATATATTGTATCTATATAGCAAAAGGATATGACATAGGTCTTCATAGAGGGCAAAATATATACAGGTATAGAGCCTGTCTGAAGTGGGAGTATAATAAACAGCAGGTGTTTGGATTCTCTGTGGAAGGGCAGAATCCTGGTCAATGGGTCTGAAGTCAGGGGCTAGAGCACAAATCAAGGGTCAATCTAGGTAGGGACTGAAAGCAGAATCCAAATAGCACAGCCAAAATCAGGAACCGAGGTACAGGACAACCTAACTATTTAGAAGTGAAAAAGTCAGCAGTTCAGCATGGTCTGAATGTGCTTTACTGGTTGTCTATCTGAAGGTCGACACCCATTCACCAGAAGTCCAGACAACATCTAAAACAACACACAATATGCAAGCAAAGGGGAGATGAAGATTGTAACACAGGCAGAACACTTCAGTAGCTGAAACTTATAGCTTTCACCTGACACAGGAGGTGTCATACATGGTAAGGTTTTACCTTAGTAGAATAAACTGTGACATAGGAAAAGCAAGAATGACATGGAGTCTGTTGTAGTAAAGAAATAACCAAAGAGTGATTGGGCCAGGGAGAATTGGGAACATAGAGAGTTGTGGGATATAACTTGAGGCTAGGATAATTCATTGTATTGATGATGGTATAAAAACCGATGATTGTAACAGTGATTTTACACAAGTGTTTATATTGAACTAGTGAATTGCCTGTCAAAAAAGTAAGTCTTTTGGTCGTCTGAATACCTTCAGCGCTCATTGCGAGCCTCGCACTGAGTGCCTTCAGCGCCCATTGCGAGACTTGCGGTTGGTGTTTTTTTTTTCATCTGAGCCCCTTCGGCGCTCACTGAAAGGTCCGAGCTGAGCGCCTTTGGTGCTCATTGCGAGCCTCTCCCCTGGTGTACTTTTGCTCCTCAGAACACTCTCTGTGCTTATTGTGAGCCGCGTACTGAAAGCCTTTGGCGTTTATTGAGATCCTGTCACCTGTTCCTTTTTTTTTTCTCTATATGTATTTTTTAATGATAATTAATGAATTAATAACATCCTAAATGAATATACATTACCTATTTGTAATTAATATATGCATCAAACAATATCCTGAAGAGCTAACAATCTTTTTTGATGTTCCTGCAGCATACAATGTACATTTGCACTCTTGCTGAGCTGAGGTGTAAGTGTCAGCAATGTGTGAAGTGTGTAGTGTAAATAGGCTGCGTGCTCAAGCGCAAACCTTTTGTTTAGATGTGTAATTCTGCAGTTTGTAATGGTAATGTTGTTAGTTGCAAGTTAGTGTTGTAAAATGGCGGCGATTGTGTATGTGTTACGCGGGTCTGGAGTATTTGGCGTCCTCCCTAATAGTGTATTTTATACCGCGTACGGTCTTGTGTAGAAGTCTCATGTGTCTGGCGTGTTTTTGCGTGTTTATTGGTCGTGTAGCCTCATTTTCGTTTTTTTTCGTCCTACATTTTTTTTGTCGCTTAGGCGATTTTCGTGTGTGGAAACTCGGCAAATTACTATAGTATAGTATTTGAGGTTGAATAAAGAGTGTTAGTCCATCAAGTTCAACCTTTTTAGATCTCTTTTGATCTTTTTAATATGTGGACTATTTGTTATTAATTGTTGATTGATCCAGAGGAAGGCAAACAGAAAAAAAAAACATTGAAACTTTGCCAATTGTCTCATAAGGGGAAAAAAAAGCGAAATTCCTTCCTGACCCCAGAAACTGGCAATCAAATTTCTCTCTGGATTAATGTTTCTTCACTAGTTATCTCGGATAACCTTGAGTGCCCTCTTTATTTAAAAATATAACTAACCCCTTTTTAAAGTTAACTATCAAATTCGCTGTCACCACCTCCTTTGGTAGAGAATTCCACAGTTTAACCACCCTAACTGTGACGAACCCTTTCCTTTCTTTAAGGTGAAATCTTTTTTCCTCTAACCTCACGGGATGTCCTCTTGTCAGATGAAAATCTCTTGCTACAAAAAGTTCACTTGACAAAGTCTTATATTGACCCTGGATGTATTTAAATAAGGTAATCATATCCCCTCGTAGACGCCTTTTTTCTAGCGAAAATAAGTTTAATTCTGTAGAGCCACTCACCACTCAAGAACTCTTTGCCATGCAAAACATTCCTCCTCTGTGCCGTCTGCATTGAGGAATGAGGCTGCGATTGAGTGGCCACTTGTAAATCCATCTTCACTCTATCCTCACATTCTACTACACAGCACCTCACAAGGTCTGTCACTACTTTGCTTGGCACCATCCTTTAGGGGACAAACGGTTACAATATGTTCTACCCTCACTCTAAAAGCATTTTGGAAATGAACATAGCACTATTGAAGGGTTTGTGTGGGATACTATATGGTAATCCACTAAGTAAACAAATATAAAATACAATTCATACAACTCGCATGAACTATTGGGAAGCACAAACAAGGGAAAGTTATCAAATCTGCCATAATCTTGTGATGGCAATTTCATCTAAAGCTTGTCTGAATTCAGAAAAGAGATTAGTGCATTGCATTAACATACACAATCAATCCTGGCTAAAACATTACATGAGGGTAATATTTGGAGGTTTGAATAGATGTGCTTAGTTTGGAAGACTCTATATTTTTTACATGTATATAGGGCCCTATTGGCCAATTCTTACAACACTTAAAACCACTCTGAAAATGGCCACAGATTCTATTAGCTACTTGCAATTTTATTACGAGTTACCCGCCCACAATCACTACAGGCCAGCCAAAACAGCCAAACCTGCATTAGAACTCCATTGGTTTTAGCACAGCTTGTATATTATGAGCTCTAAATAAAGTTACACATAATCAATATTGTATTAGACCCATATTTCTAACTCACAAATAAAGTCTTACCCGCAAATGAAAAAAGTATCAAGTTTCTGTCAAAAATGTTATGAGTACTCAAGAGGACTCGCAAGGCATTTTTCAATCAATCATTAGAGCCTTAACAGCTATTAAACATGCAATACTGTACTTAAAAATATAGGAAAGCATATAAATTCATTAGAATTAATTGCAGAAGAGTCTCAACCCCACAAATATGGAATAAAAAAATATTTTATTTTATGTTTTTTTGTGTTAAATGGATCCCGGGACTTAAGACATTAATACATATCATGGAATCCGCATGGACTAAAAAAGATGCTTCAATGAATTTTATTGATTCCTACATTGCTGGATTACAAGTCCAGTCGCTAAATTTACTTCTCAACACTAATTAATTTCTCGTCTCTGAGTGAAGTTTAAGTATAAACTCCATTCAATTGGCCACTTCATAAAATTATGCACAATTAAAACCACTCTGAAAATTGCCACAGAGTGTATTAGTTACTCGCATTCTCGCATTTACCCGCCCACAATCACTACGGGCCAGAGAAAGACACAAAACGGACCTTAGAACTCCATTGGTTTTAGCACATTGGTTTTAGCTTGAGATTTACCAGTGCTAACCATATAAGGTTACACAAAGTCGATACTCTATTAGACAACCAGATCTAATTTGCAGATATTTTCAAACTCGCAAATGAGAAAAGTATTATGTTTGTGTCAAAAATATTAGGAGTACTCAAGAGGACTCGCAAGGAAGAATTATTGCGAGTATTTAAGAAGTACAGTCTTGCTTAAATATTGCCAGATCATTTGATGACACCCCTGAAATCAGACTTAAAAAGACAGGGTTTACGAATATGGGAGCTGGAGTCAATAGAATACAACTAAACATTTATAAAGAGAAACACCTGCAGCCAAATTTGTGAGTTTGAGGCATTTGCAAGCAGCTAATAGAATAGGGCGCATAGTTAGAAAGTTGCCTTCAAGTTACTTCTTTCACTAACCTAAGAGCTGGAATTAAGGGATAACCAGGAAGAATCACATAATAGATTGATTTATTTTGCTGAAACCAAACATGTTATATTTTGATTAATGTGTAAAGATCTTCTCTAGAATTTGAGGATGATTCCAATATTTTTTTTTAAATAAGCCTTACATTTCATTTTTTATGATAGGTAATTGTCTTTGTAGTAGTTTTCCTGTATTTCTCAACATTTATGTTAGATGTGAGTTTAGTGTAAAACTTATAATATGAATGTTACAAACTGCTTCTTCAAGGGCTTGATATGAACCTAGTTCAAACCTACCCCAGTAGAATTGGTTAGTTCCTGTTCTCTGTGGCACAAAAGATGGCTTATTAAGAGGGCAAGGCCCAAAGGGTACAGGCAGAGAATACTGGATACAGGTTACTTGTGGCCCATGGCAAGACCACTCCCCAAGTCAGGATACAACACACAGAGATAGTCTCACACTGTGGATATGTGAAAAGTATAACTGAAAACGTTATTGAATTATCAAAACAACATATTTATACTCTCCAATACCTCACCCTTGTGTACATGTGTGTATGTGTGGGATGAAACACATCTGCCCTGTAGCCTTGGTTAATATAAAAACTCTTGAGATCAAATTCACCAGATATCTATAGCTGACTAGTGAAACAGCCTTGATGTTAATCTCAAGTGTTTGCTTAGGACTACTTGAAGCACATGCATCTGCCTTGACTGAAGGCCTATATCTGTACAGATGCAATGTCCTGCAGATAATTTCTGTGCAGAACATCCTTACCAATTTCACATATATTATATAACACATTTTTTCTTTATGATATATAATAACTAGTATACATAATAACCATGTACAGGCAACATATAACCACACACAATAACACATAATCCTAATGCAACAATGTCATGCCCCCTTGGCCATATTCATAATTAGTGGCAATATCAGTCCTTAAACAATTAAATCATGACAATGAACAATATATAACAAATAGTACTAAAAAGCTTAGAGCAACCAATGTATCAAGATAAATAAATACCCAATCACATTATAAAAGGTAAAAATCCATTAAAAATAACCTTTTAAACATTTTGAAAAATGGTCAGTGAGGTATTCTGATGACTAAGTTATTGCAGAAAAGAGCACCTCAGTGAAATCTATTACAATACTCCGAGCACGTCTAGTAGATGCCACTAGTAGCTGCCATTACTGAATGTGAAATCATACAGTACAATGGATGGGCATGATAATGTCACCACAATAGTTAGGACATAACAAAGAAAAATGTCTCAACCGACAGCATGTGTAAAACATGTATATAAAGCAGCCACAACAAATGATAAATCATAGCAAAATACAAACGGACAAGTGCAACTGTGTAAAATAATACAAACATTTCTAAATATAAAACAGACACCTACATTTAATTTTTTTTATGCTCAGCAATATTTTTAAAGGGACAGTGTACGCACTTTTCATGTTAAAATGTGTTTGTTTATCATTACTATTTAACATTAAACATAAATGTGCAAACAGCAGTCAATCAAATCCTTAGCCAGAAAAAAAAGAATTTAAAAACACAGTTTACTGTATTAATTGTCATTGTTGTACCCGTCCGGATGTTTTTCATTGTCCTAAGCATTATGGAAAGGAAGTGGAAGATTTCAACTGCAATAACATTATTCAAGTCTTATCAAGATAACCTAATCAATGTTATTGCAGTTGAAATATTGCAATTCCTTTCAGAAGTTTTTAGGACAATGAGTACAACAGTAACCATTAATGCAGTAACCTGTGTTTTTAAATCATATTTTCGGGCTAAAAACTTGCTTTACTGTTGTTTGCACATGTGTTTTTAATGTTCATTTATAGCAAACTAAAAATGAGGTTTAAGATGTGCGTACACTGGCCCTTTTAAGCTTCATATGAATGGCAAAGTAATATAAATTAAATACGATAAAGATAACTTTATTACAATATCCAACTACTAACTATTTGATTACACCAATCTTTTTTATCTTATTATATGACCAAACTAATAGCCCCATTAAATTCCAAGTCTTCAGCAGCCCTGGTACAGCTGCAAAACATGCGGGCTTGAAATCTGGCAGAGTAACAGAGCATAAAATTAGACAAGCCCGCAAAATACGTGGCAGACATCCAAATCCATAAACCATGCTTCCGCACGTTGCATTTGCAGCCGGGAACATGATCAGTTAGTCAAACCCGTAGTTACCGGTTTAGACGGAGCCAATAGTAAAAAAGATCGTCCTCATTACGTCACTAAAATAATGGAGGTTAGATTTCAATCATTTATGTTTTGAAGTCCGAGTTGTGATCAGGCCTGCGTTCCAGAAATAAAGCAATATTAAATTATCAATAAATATGATAATCTAGTCCATGCGAGTTCTATTACATGTATTAACACATTGATTGCCGGGATCGATATAACAGGGAAATTAAACAAAAAAAAATTTTAATTGCAGATTTGCAAGCTTGAGAATGTTTTGCGAGCTTGAGAATGTATTAATTATAATACCTTACATCACCTTCTCTTTAATTTAAAATACAGTATTGTGTTTATATTGACATTTACAATGCTCTCTAGTACCCGTAGGATTTTTGTCTCCATTTGCCATTTACGGGTTTGAACACCTGTGCGTCCTTGGGGACTCATAGCAATTTAATAGCAATTTGCGATAGTATCATTTACGAGCTTGACAGAGTTCAGATTTTGGCAGCCTGTAGGGATTTTCCTGTAACCCACAGATCGTTTGTGGGTACCTGAAAGAGGCCAATTTAATAGCCGTAACTTGTGCGAGCTCCTTTACGGGCTACGATTTCTAAAGTTGGAGCAATTTAATGGGGCTCTAAGTATCCTTAACCATAATGTACCATTACTATATTTACTATAACCATTCCATTGCTCTGTCCCTATCATTATTAGTTTCCTACATTTCATTTACAGCTACTGAAACCTTACCACTATCATTATGCAAACTCTATTCTAACCTACTTCCACACTAACCCTACTCTATGTGCACCATTACCTAACCAATTTTTGTTGTTTTGTCTGCTGCATAGGGAACGATTGACAAAGCAAACACAATTCCTGTCTACAAGTTTGATAATGTTGGTGATGAATTAAAGCAAAAAGGCACAAAAATGACAAATAGTTAAATGTTGCATACATGTCCACTGTGTAAGAGTGAATAATTGTGTGGTAGTGGGTGTGGTATTATTAGATGGGAAGATGTCATATGAGGCTGAGTATGCTTTTCTAGACTCAATGCACATGCTTATTTTTTTTTATTACTATATATGTAGTTCCATAAAATTTCCATGTTTAGCAACTATCCAATTTTGATATAGTTGTACCAACTGAGACAACAGACAAATTCCTATTACTTGCAATTTTTATTACTTTTATACTATATTCAGTTCTGCATCATGTCCTCAATATAGTAAGCTTGTCACTTTTTCCGGCTATGTACTTTGTATATTAAAAAGCTTTTTATGTCTTGCTTACAATAAATAATCCTATAAAACAAAGCAACTGTCACCAGGAGATATTTTACAGTCCTGTTGTTCAAATGCTTTTCTTCCTATCAACATCACAAAATTACATTATTTAAATTGTAACCTTCTTTGCATTTATTAATTTAAAACTGTACAATACAAAACAGTAAATTATAACAGAAATACCAGCACGGCCTTCACCACGGAAGAATAGATAAACAAATATCAAGTTGTCTCAGAGGACCACAATGAATAACATCTTCTAGTTTGTGACTGTACATTATATTATAGGCAAAGACTGCTTAGGAAATACATACCTGCAAGGTAGTAGATTCAGCAGGGTAACAGATTTAGGACAATATTGTTGGGTGACAATACTTGTTAATTGTCTCATGTTATCTATTTTTGCACATTATATATATATATATATATATATATATATATATATATATATATATATATATATATAAATTGTATTTACTTTCTTTCAAAATTGAGTCAACTACCAACTCAGGTTTTCTTCAAGTAAACATATATGTATGCGCATATATGTAAGCACATGGCTGGTTGATTGTGCTCATTATTTTATTTTTGGATGAATCATGGATGAATATTGTCTATGATTTTAACCTTTAGCATGAGAATGAGGAGAAAATGCTGACTTTAACAACTGGACTAACTATGCCTACTGTTTGTCTTGCCAAAGACAGAACCTCCAGATGTAAGTACACAAAAAGCATTTTACAGCTTTCAAGGAGATTATGTCATATATTCAGACAATATATATAAGCAAAATGCCCAGTCACAAAATGAAAGGGACACTGCATTTAAAAATATTGTCCCTTATTTTAAACAGGAAACAAATTGGAGTAAAATGTGGTACCTTTAATGGCTAACTTAAACTGATTACAGTCCAAGCTTTCAGGATCTCCTAATAACTTAGTCCAGGAAGGTCTGAAACAAGCACAGAAAAATCTCCAATAAATAGGATCTGGCATTACATTACACAGACAGGATATACTCTACACAGAATTAGATAAAAAAAACACTGTGATAGTGTGTAGAGATAAGGTCTAAACACTGATATAAAATGAACAACAGCTCGCTTTGAGCATTCTAGGTTTAAACAAATCTTTTAGGACATAATTAGGTTGTAATTTACTAATACCCAGTGAAGACGTTATACAATCATATGGAATAATGTGACAAGAATGTTTTGTCATGATTTAATCCATGAGTCAAAGAGCCAAATTTTCTCACAAGTTTAAATTTTTCTATCTTTGTGTCTGAGAGTTCTCCATCAGTATTGTGGCTCTTGGGATCTTTGATGTTGTGTCCATTTTGACAGAAATGGGACCCCACTGCAGTTTCTGTTCTCTTCTTGTTATTATTTAATCAGTGTTATTTCATTCTATTATGTAGTGATTCTTCTGTTTTGCCTACATAAAATTCTGTGTTTGGACATTTTACACACATGATGAAATATACTACATTAGATGACCTGCAGGAATAAGTACAACAAATGTTATGTTATTGGTCACAGTATGGTAATGGTATTTTATCCATTGTATATATGTGTGACTAAGTAGCACATCTCTTTTGTATGCATGGAAAGGTACCCCCTGTTGTTGTGGTGGTGAAGTTAGTCCTAACTATCAACTGTTTCAGGTTAGAGGTTGTCTGTAGGATAGCATAGCAGGTTTTAGAAAAATATTTTAACATTTTTATCTTACTGTAGCATTGTTTGTAATTGTTTTAATATTTGGCACAGAGTTTCAAGTTGGGGTTTATTTGTCACTTCAAGAGGTTCCCATTATGTAGCTGTTTATATTACACCAGGATTCTTATGGGGATCTCCGTAGCTCTCTTTATTTGGGTGTCTGTGACCATGGCATTATACCCCTGAATGTTGAAGTCTTTTCTGAGGTTTCGGAGGTACTTTTCTTGGTCTTTCAGAACAGATGCAGTTGTACTTGATGGCCTGGCTGTATTTTATAGAGCGCTTGGTATGTATTGGATGTTAGCTATTATTTTTAAGATGGGTGGGTTTGTCTGTTTATGATACTGTGATATGTGGATTAAGTTGTTTTTGATGCTGACTGTAGTACCCAGTACATTGATTTCTGTGGGTGCGTTTCTGAGTTTAAGGTTTATGTTGGGGTGGAAAGCATTATAATTTGTATGGAACTCCAAAAGTTCCTCTTGACTGGTGGTCCAAATGATAAGGATGTCATTGATGTAGCAAAGTTAGATCAGGGGTTTAATGTGGCAGGCTGACATATATTCCAGTTTTGAATATGAATAGATTGAAATATTTTACCCATAGCTGTCCCCATCTGGCGAGGTGACAATGAATTATATCAGGTGTGTGACTGATGCTACATGTATGTTCTCCTGTTCCAAGTATTTTTGACAGGTTGCTAAACTATCATTTTGTGGAATGTTGGTGTAAAGAGATTCCACACCCATAGTGGCCAAGATGGTTGGTACCTTCTGGAACAGGTGCAATGGTTGCCAGTTTGTTTAACAGATCCACAATGTGATGAAGGTAGGTTGATGGTTTTTTTTACCAAAGGTTTCAGAATGTTTTCCACGCAGCCCAAGACTTTTTTCTGTTGGTGTACCTATTCCATGTTTCTGCAGACTTCTATTCTATTGAATAACATCAAACATGGCAGGAACTGGAGACATTGGGATAATGCACCAGTGATAGTAGGTCTAATCACTCCCATGCCAACATACCCTACAAATATTCAATCCACATATAATAATATTCTCATTTAAATATAGTGGATCTAGTCCATAACTCAATATCAGAAATGAGAAGTATTAGATGAGGGTTGGTCTTCATTCACATGGGTCCTTATTATCAATTAATAGTGCAAATAACAATGATAGAAAAAAAAGGGAAAAGGTACACTTATATAGGACTAGCTGATACACCCCTATGGTACAGGGTCAAAAAGAGGGAAGGTAGACCAGAATAGTTCCAATTCATTTATATTTAACTTTTAAAAGACATCTTAAAAAGGGACAAAAGAACAAACAAACACATAATCTGTATGGTCCAAATCAATTATAATTTTAGAATATACTCTGCAATCCTCCAATTCCTGGCTACAATGTATTTATTCATTAATGTAGCACACTGTCATATATAGATGATAATCTGCATTCATCAGCATGTTATAGTGTTCATTGCACCAGTAATTCATAAATGTGACAATATATTTTATTGTCACAATAAGACCAGGCTGAACAGACCTCCGTAGAAGCCAATACACACAAAACACCCTCGTTAGGCCTCTCAGTGTCGTCCTTTGATGACATCACAGCTGTGTGTCTATCACTGTAGCGCATTAATACTATAATGAGATATTGAATGAATCCTGCGTCTTGTAAAATGTATGACATTGAGAATAGTTAGCCTTAGCACATTATGAGCCAGTTAGAGGACAAATAGTTGGTCCTACCAGTTTAGTTGCTTTTAATAGATAGGGAACTCTGCTATATATATTTAGAGAGTGTGTAATATAACACTTAATGTAACTACACTGTTCACTTGGGACATCGAACCTAACATTATTGGTTCTGAGACTTAGGAGTTAAATTCTGTCCAGTTACTGGGCAGGGAATTTGATTTACATCTTAATTTTAGCCCTGAGGCAATAATATTTACCCATATCCATATAAACACGGTTAGAAGCTGATTTATAGATGGATTTATCCAGCATGTGGATTTATTTTGACACACAATTGAGTGCCACACAATATAATAAGCCCACTACAGTATATTTGAATTGTTTAAGTGCCTGAGATTAGGTAAATATTATACACAAATGAGCTCTATTTACTGTCCACATATCCATACTAAGGTATGGTAATTGTTTTCATGAGTATTCAGATTTCTTAGCAGTACACACATTCTTAGGCTAAGTAGTGTCAAGATTTTATGGGTTACTGGTGTCAATGTATCCTTTAACATTCTGATAAAGGCTGACTATCAATTATATATGACATTGTGCAACATTAATGAATAAATACATTGTAGCCAGGAATCTGAGGATTGCAGAGTGTAGTGTAAATTTGTAATTGATTTAGACCATAGACCGCAGTTTGGGATATACACGTAGTAAGTACGTTTTTTAATCATCGCTTTTTTTATTATGTTTGTTTGTCTTTTTGTCCCTTTTTAAGATGTCTAATAAAAGTTAAATATTAATGAATTGGAAATAATCTAGACTACCTTCCCTCTTTCTCATCCTGTGCCATAGGGGTATTTCAAAAGTGTAATCATTTCCTTTTTTTTCTATTCTATCCATAGATTTTGTGGGGCAAAATGAAAGTCCTCCATTTAATCTAAGTGAACCTGAAAAAATTCCAAAAAACTCACCCCTTAATCCTCATTCTGAAGGAACTCAACTCTACATACCTACAACAGTCATTATGCCAAAATAACTGTGTACCAGAACTTCAAAAAGGCTGCACAACCACATTTTTGGAATATGTAGCAACAGTAAAACTATAATACAGGTGGAAATGCTCACCCTCAGATAACAACTAGGATCGGATAGAAAGGGCAGAACAAATACTGCAACAATAATACAGGAAACTACAAACACCCCTTATTAATAACAAAACAAAGAAGTTGTATGGACCAAGAAAAGCATAAGGACACTCTGTGAAACCTGCTAAACACCTAGAACAGAACTGTGTTATCAACCCTTTAACACACAAACCAAGCAGATATGAACAAAGAGTACTGTCTAAAGGACTCATATTTTGTCCCTCAAATCTACGGATAAAATATAACTCTGCAGCCAAACAGAGGAATTCTTTCATGAGACACAAGTTAAAATAATAATTTCATGACAAAAAGGATAACATTACTAACACCATAGAACTGAATTATAACAAAAACATATATACAAAAGAATCAACCTGGACCCCACAGCCAGGGCTTAATTCCACACCTGACAGATATACAGTGTTTGAGGCACAGAGTCTACTCAGAAATCCTGGACAAACAGCGCAAGCTGATGCCCAATTTAACAGCCCAAGAAAGCAAAGCTGTTAGATCAGTAAAGGAAAAGGACATCACACTACTTAAAAAACAATCTTAAAAGGGTTTCCTCCAGGTATTAGTAATACAGTGTTTTTCCTCACTTTTTGGATCTTTCTGACGCATTTGGGTCTTATTGAATATAGATTTGTGATTTCATTATACATGGATAAATCAGGTAATTCCTTCAGATCCAAAAGTGTGCTCCTTCTACATGCTTCATAAAATACACAAAGAAGAAGAAAGACCTATTATCTCAGGAATAGGTGCACGAACAAAAATAGAGCCTTAGACTGGGTGGAAAACATTCCAAATGCCCTGGTAAAGCAATGATCAACCTAACTTCAGGGCACCTCAGATTTGTAAAACAAACTGTCCACCATTGACCCTGTTGCAGAGGGTACCATCATATGGTACCACTTTTGGTTTGGAATCTCTTTACACCAACATTAGAGAAAAGGATGGTTTAGCAACCAGTTAAACATACTTGTAACAGGAGAACATACCTGTAGCACCAGTCATATACCTGATAGACCAGATGGGGAAAGCTGTGGGCACATGAATGATGCCACTATATGAATGATTATGGAGGAATTCCCGCACTTCAGTAGACTTCTTTCACTACAAGTTTATTCTACGCTCCTATCACAATACTCTCGATCTTGCCAACCATAGCTACTTCTTATCACTAATATCCAAGTTGGCCTCCAATCCCAAATGATTGTTTGACACTTCAACACTCTCTTCTGCCTCCACCGCTTTCCACCCTTTCCTGTCTCACTGCTAAGACTTAGCTAGCCACTTTAAAAATGAAATTGAAACTATCCGTAACAAACTCTCCACTCAATGCGGTCCTAACTCATCATTTCCTCAACAAACTGATAGCACCCTGTATTCACCCTGTATTCATCCTATGGTACCACTATTGGATTGGAATCTCCTTACACCAACATTAGAGAAAAGGATGGTTTAGCAACCAGTTAAACATACTTGGAACAGGAGAACATACCTGTAGCACCAGTCATATACCTGATGGACCAGATGGGGACAGCTGTGGGCATATGAATATTGCCACAATAAGAATGATTATAGACGAAATCTCACACTTCAGTAGACTTCTTTCACTACAAGTTTATTCTACGCTCCTATCACAATGCCCTCGATCTTGCCAAACATAGCTACTTCTCATCATTAGTATCCAATTTTGCCTCCAACCCCAAATGCTTGTTTGACTCTTCAACACTCTCCTCTGGCTCCACCACTTTCCACCTTTTCCTGTCTCAATGCTAAGACTTAGCTTGCCACTTTATAAATGAAATTGAAACTATCCATAACAAACTCTATACTCAATGTGGTCCTAACACACCATTCCCTCAACAAACTGATAGCAGCCTGTATTCACCCGTCCTCAATTCCCTATTCATTATGAACTCATTTGACCCTGTAACTGAGGACAAAGTTTCTAGTCTTCTATCAGCCTCTCGTCTTACAACTTGTCCATAAAATCGTATTCCTTCACATCTGATCCCTCCCCTCTCTACCACACTTATCCCAGTCTGCTCTCACACATTGTTTCAATCGTCCCCTTAACCCTGGCAAGTTCTCATCACCCTTAAAACACACCATAATTACACCCATTCTTAAGAAATCCTCTTCTGATTCAACTTCTCCATCTAACTATTGCCCTATCTCTCTACTTCCCCTGGTTTCTAAACTCTTATAGTGTGTGATTTCTAATTGCCTTAACCAATTAATTTCCTCCAAATTCCTTCATTCCTGACCCATTCCAATCTAACTTCTGGTCCCAACACTCCACAGTGACAGCTCTCACAAAAGTCACTAATGACTTACTCATTGCCAAGTCAAAGGGTAATTTCTCATCAAAATTCTATGGTCTCTTGGCATCCGTGTCACTGCTCTCTCATGGTTCACATCTTATGTAGAAAATTGAGCATTTAGTGTATCCTTCTCTGGCACCTCTTCATCGCATTGCTCTCTGACTTTTATTGTATTCCAAGGTTCAGTCCTAGGCCCCCCTTCTTTTTTCCATCTATACATCCTCCCTTGGTATCCTAATAAAATATTTTGTATTTCAATATCATCTATATGCAAACTAAACTCAAACTACCTCTCAGCATCAGAACTATCCCCCTATTTTAGCTCAAGTTTTATGGTTGTATTTTCTACTGTTTGTTAAAAAAACATTTGCCCATAGTTTAGTTCTTTAAAATAATATATTTAAGTATAGGACTATGGTGGCACTTACATTTCTTTTGTAAAGATGGATGTACTATGTGTTTTATTCTGCATGTAGTTTGTCAAGAATCTGCTTATTCACCCTCAGAGAACATTAGCTAAAACTAGTATTGTTTCCACTTGTACATTCGGACAATGCCAGCTCCTAGTTTGTTGTATGTGAATCTTCTGTATATTTTATTTGTGGTTTATGCCACTTATCTGCACATCATGTGCTATGTGTCTAGTATTTGGATTGAATTAAATAGTAAAAAGGCATTATAGACATATTGCTTTGTAAATTTTAGCCTTTTCAACAGTTATTGAATATTATTATTACTTATTTGTAACACTCCAACATCTTCCGTAGTGCTATACATGGGTTAAGTACAAGGCACAAACACATTGCGAAAGAATGAAGGGCTCTGTCGTTGGGTTTAGAATCTAGCGTGCCTATTGCTTTTCCTAAAGAAAATGAAAACTCACAAATGTACAATAAAAAGGAGACCATAATATATATCTTAATAACTGCACAGAAACATATAATGAACAAGCAAATATTATGTTTCCTAGTAATTTAAGGTGATTTAGTTTGCAAATTTGCAACGACTATTTAAATAGTTCCAATATTTTGGAAACATTTACAGGAAGAAAGATGAAGAGAAAGAAGGCATTCTATTAAATTAGAGAGCAGAAGACTTAGAAGCAATGTTTGCACATATACTTTACTGGAAATGTGGTAAATAAGATAAAACCTTTCCGCAGAAGAGGTTTTGGACAAGTAAAGTAGTTATTGAAGCATTTATGATATAAATGCAGGCCTGGGGATCTTAAAACAAAGCCTTTTTCTTGCCTTACCTACAATGTATACTTCAGCCTCTGTTGTGACTATTCTGCTTTACAGGTTATTGATAGTAATCTGTGATTTTCTTAGTAAATCTATATGGCATTTCTCTTTATCTATTTATTATTTTAAATCATTTTACGACATTCCTTTGTTTTTCATTTCTCTTAGCAACTGTGGGGAAGGCTCCATTTTCTATTTAGCATTTTACATTAAAGTTGTTAAATGTCACTGAAGAAAACATAATGAAAAAGGCATCAGTTAATAATGTCCTCTTTTATGTTTCACTATCCCAAGACACTACGTTTAGCCGTGTTGACCTAATTTGCCTTGACAGAAACATAGTCCTAGTTTCAGAATATTGTAAGAGCGGGAATCACTAAACCATTGTGGGAATTCACTTTTTTTCTGCTAGAGCTTGAGATATTTCTTTGAGTACAATAAATACCTTTCTTTATTTATAAATGATAAGTTCTGGGAAAACAACCCATATATATTCACTGAACACTTAACTTATTGTTTCTGCCTTTCAAATGCTGCATTGATGCATGTTACATATTCAGGTCTGCTATTTGTCATTCATTTATTTAATTTTGTTAAGGGTATAACAATATTTTGTATACCCACTTAGGTGAATAACACCAAATGAATTATTCACACTAAATATGAGCTTTCTGGGAAGCATAAAAGAGCAGCTTGAATGTTAAATCGAAGGGATGAAAAAGAACAGAATAAACCCATACCTATTAAACAGCATCAATCATTAAATCTTATTTATAATGCTTATTATCCTTAAGGGAAAGGTATTTCTCTTATACTAAATGGTAATGTATCATTCATCATAGAGTGGAAGTGAAAGTACATAGAAATCAACATAAATATAAGGTATTGGCATTTGTGTTTATTATTTGTCACTATTTTAAAAAAAGCTTTCTTTAAAGATGGTCTATATTGCAACAGAGTGAGCATCTCGGTCCTTCCACATTAAGAAGAATGGAAAAAAGCAAGAGTGTTGACCTGTGCATTGTCAATATGGATACCCTCATATAATAAATTGAACCAATAAAGACCTGATACATGGTATGGGGTAAAAAGGCCACAGCTCTGCTTATTATAACAATAACACACATAATAGAACGAGAGGTCCATGCCCATCCACACTTAAAGGCTCAAGGGGACCATGTGCCCCAGGAGTCCAAGCAAAATGAGCACACCTTGTAGCTCACTAACCCTCTGTGGGCAAGCACCCCCGCACACCTGTGACAGTGCAAAACAAGATGGAACACATTATAACTGCAAAGTCATGTGCAAAAGTATTTATGACTTGTTTTTAATTAATTAATTTTTTTATCATTTGTTTAATAATTATTAACGTTAGCAGAATAGACAACACTCATATGGGAGGGAGGGACGGGATATGCAATCTGATATCTGATATCTGGACCCAACTAACCAGAGGAGGGAAGGTGAGGTAGTATATATAGGCTACATAATTGTTATATAATAACCCCTCCCTAATATAAAAAATTGGGAATTAATAATTAAACTTAGGTCCTCCACTCTTTTAACTCCGTGCAGCTGTGGGGTTTCTAAGTGACCACGGCCTACAAAACAAGACAAAGCCTAAACTGTTTGTGCAGTAAATACCTTCAGTTATGGGCATATCCAACTATATAACTTTGTTCACTCTTTTCAGTGTGGGAGGAATGAGATGCTCCTAAATGTATTTGTCTACATTGCTTATACAGTTGTCCTTTACAGAGGAGCTCCAATCTCTTTTCTGACTTGAGTCTGTCAGATAGACACTTCCTCTGCATTGAGAGGCTCCTCCTACCTCGGTAAGTTTATCAGCAAAAACTGTAGATGCCAAAGCAGCCTAATTGGTGATAGATAATAGGTAATACATTAGCATCTGTAATATTTTTATTAAAAATTATAAAAAAATGTTTCCTACATTCAAGTGTATTTCTACATACTGTAGGTGAATATTTGAAATATAACACAACAGTACCTTCTATAGCACATTTTTACACCTTAACACAATGATAAATAAAATATTGCTTGATTTAAGTAATTATTACAATGTTTTATTATAGATTTCTGCTATATTTCTGCTATAACCAAAGTGTCTCTACTGTCCAACCTGTAGTTAGCCCACCTCTCCCTGAAGGTGCAGATGGGTTTTTTCCCACATAATACAGAGAGCAAGGGCAGATAATAATATATACAACAAAATCACTAGTGCACATAAATCTATGACGTATTTTACATTTTTGGTTAGTATGTGGGTGATGAAAAGTATTACTCAAAAGCATACTATTGGATGTTGTACAGTGTAAACAACAATAACATCCTAATTTCTGATTTGGCAACCATGTTTTGTTTAGTATTCTCTGAGCACTCATTATGGCCCAAAAAACACAATGCTTGAAAAGTCTTAACAAGCACACATAAAAGCCCTATCACCATGGCAGGATTACCCATTAGGCCAACTAGGCAGCCGCCTATGGGCGCTTCCCTGTGAGGGGCGCCACTTCTTTTTTATAAATGGTTCCTGGCTTAAAAAAACACAAAATGCTGCAGTTCATAGACTTGCTACTAGGAGGTAACCACCTAACCACCTAGAACAAGAGTGGAACTTATACACACAGAAAAGGCAAAAATGGTTCTGTGTATACCTTGCATACTCATTTGCAGGGGCTCCTCTGCTTCACTGCCTAGGGGCTCCAAAAAGATAGATCACTATACCAATTCACTAGGTAATGTGATAAATAGTGACCCTTATGTGGACTAGTGACAGGGCCATAGGAGATAAGGACTAAGGGAGCTTTGTAAATAGTGCATTGTAAATGTTGGCCCTTCATAAATTAAGAGTAATAATAATACATATAGAGAAAGATAAATGGATTAGGGTGGGAGGATGTTAGAGATAGGGTATAAAATAGTCACATTATTTAATGAGTAGAGTTGTTCCAGATACTGTGTTTCATACTCTTACTAGTCTCTTACATGTGAACATTAAGAATGTTAGAGATATCTAGAAACAAGCAATATCACTAGAGTACAAGTCTGTAAAAATGATGCAGGTATTTTTGCAAACTTGGAAAATAACCTGTAAAGCAAAAGAACTCCAGTGAGAGTTTTTGTGTGATCGATGCAACTGAGGCCATGGTTAAAATTATCCATCCTTAAAATGCCACTTTCGCCTATGCATAAGTTTATTTCATAACAAAGAGAACACACACAGAAGTTTAAATATGTATGTATGTCACTAGAAAAATATATATTCCACTTAATTTCTGCTGTGCAATCTTATTGGCTCAGAGAAAATCAAGAACCAGTCAGATCTCAGCTGCAATCCTAAAATATGCTAACAAAATATTATAGATTTAATTCTAAAATAAGAATTTATTCAGAAAAGGTTTGATTAAATTATATTGGATAACCAACATTCTGCTTAACAGAGTCATGCTAATGTCCTTTTATTATTTATGGTATTACTCTGTACCAGAAGAGAACTTTATCATGTGTCCACTGAAGAAACTAGTTAACAGACCGAAGAGCCAATAAAAAAGGTTTGCTAACATGACCAATTGCTATCGCTTGTATCTGCAAGAAACATTCTGGATGCCATTACAGGTCTTGTTATGATGAAACTCAGGAGCTCATGTTACCAGGCCACAGCAAAAGTTCCAACTATAGTAATTACAGGTATGTTATCATATGAATGTTATTTTTAAAAATCACTTTTTTATAGTAAACTTACAGTATAGTGAATTTTGTATTTTATTGTCAATCATCAATCCTGATCCCTTGCCTTAGTTATTTATTTTATTTTTGTGTTAGAGACTAATAAATGCTAAGTGAATGTCCAGCATTTCTATTGCCATGGGGCCTCATTCAATTGCGATTTGGCCAATTGAATAGGGCTCTAAATAAGCACATAGCATATTTTTTTACAGAAGTTTTTTGTTAGTGAAGACCTTGCTTTTGGATAGATGATCACTAACTAAAAACTTCTTTAAAAAAAAATGCTATGTGCTTATTTAGAGCCCTATTCAACGGGACAAACTGCAATTGAATGAGGCCCATGGACTTTAAGTACTCAAAGGGCCTTATTCAATTGCAAGCCAGCAGTTGCCTTCATACCGGCCTTCAGTCTATGGGCTTGAAATTTGCAACCATTATAGAGCGATTCAATTGATTAAGTCCACATCTACATGGCCGAACGTCTAAACTGTAAACCATGCAATTGTAAGTAGCATTTCAGGGCATGATCATGATCAATTAAGAAACGCTGTAACTACCAATTTAGAAACAGCCAACAGTAAATGAGACCTCATCATGACATCATTAAAACATGTGAATTAAACATCAATCAATTAGTGTTTACAAGTCCGATATGCGATTGGACTAGCAATCCAGCAATGTACAAAATCACATATATAGTTGTGAGCGTACGGGCCGTTGCTCATGCTTGCGGGCTCGTGTAGCGAGCCCGCGGCCCTTGCGTAGCAAGGGCTGCGGGCCTCAGTTGCTGGGATGGAGTTGTAGGGATGGAGCGCCGAAGGCGCTCCATCCCAGCAACTGAGGCCGTTGCTCACGCTTAAGGGCTCACGTAGCCGAAGGCGCTCCATCCCAGCAACTGAGGACCTTGCCCGCAGCCCTCGCTGCCCTTGCCCGCAGCCCTCGCGTGTTGTCAGTAATCAGCAATGATTAGTTTCTGATGCAAAGATAAGAGCAAAGGCTAAGAGGGAGATCAGAAAGGCCTGATTGACAGACAACAATGGTAAACTTCAGTGTAAGCTTACTGTAAGAACATGCAAATATTTTTAACACCAATCAAATTATATACGTCAGAAGACAGCTGCTAGCCACTCACCACCACAGTGTTTACTGCATCATCATTCTTACCACCTCCTCCCCAACTAACCCTGATCACACTTGGAAACCATACAACATTTCACAAAAAGAGAGCCATTCCCTAGCACCAACATTCTCTTTATTCAATAACTCATATACTAGATCCATAGTGGTGTTTATTGGTCCACTTAGGAATCCCAGAAGATAATGGCCCTGTGCCTACAAGTGAGTATGAGTAATTATAGGGGGTTTTGCCAGCCCTCTATCTCTACCGCTCAATGTTGAGGTGGGGAATCCCACCTACATTCTAATATGGGTTTAGGGGGACCAGAGGCTATGATTTCAGGGGCATGATTATATGATCGGACATTATTTAAACAAGCCCATAATTTAGGGCCCTATTAAATTCCAGCCTCGTAAATAAGAGGCTTCTACTTAAGCCCTACGTACTGCAAAGTTTCTCTAAGTTCCAATGCTATTAAATTAGCCCTGCTGCGAGCAACGTATGAGCTACGCAGCAGGGCCGTACGTATCTACACTGCGTAAATGTACATGAGGAGTGACAGCCTGCGAGATGATATCGCAGGCTCCCACTCCTCATCAATTGCTGCGGGGGTCCTAAAAGGGACCTCCGCGGCAGTCCCCCACATAAGCCCTGCCGTGGGGGTACTCCGAATACCCCCCCCCCGGCACCTAAAATTAACCCCCCCTCAATGAGGGGGTCCCCGTCGGGACCCACGAAGTGTCCTCACATGAACACCTTGCTGCAGGGGTCCATAGGAACCCCCGCAGCCCCCACACATTAACCCCTTGCAGCGGGGGTCCTCGATCGGCACCGATCAGGCCCCCCGCTGCATTTAAAACTTTTAAATTCCCCGCCGCGGCTCCTTAAAGGGGCCGCGGCACACTATTACCCAATCCCGGCCGCGGCACTTAAAATTAACCCCCCTCTATGCTGGGGGTCCCCATCGGGACCCCCGAAGTGTCCCCACATAAACCCATTGCAGGGGGGGTCCCCGATCTGCATAGATCAGGCCCCCCGCTGCATTTAAAACTTTTAAATTCCCCGCCGCGGCTCCTTAAAGGGGCCGCGGCAAACTATTACCCAATCCCGGCCGCGGCACTTAAAATTAACCCCCCTCTATGCTGGGGGTCCCCATCGGGACCCCCGAAGTGTCCCCATATAAACCCCCTGCAGCGGGGGGCCCCGATCGGCACCGATCGTGACCCTGCTGCAATTCAATTTTAAATTTCCCGCCTCGCGGGTCCTCAAAGGACCGTAAAGGTCCTGAAAAGACTTGCACTAAAAATATTAACCCCAGGCAACTATAATTACCCCATTAACTCATGGTGGTCAATACAGACCACCATAAGGCCTAAATTAACCCATTAACTCATGGTGGTCAATACAGACCACCATAAGGCCTAAATTAACCCATTAACTCATGGTGGTCAATACAGACCACCATAAGGCCTAAATTAACCCATTAACTCATGGTGGTCAATACAGACCACCATAAGGCCTAAATTAACCCATTAACTCATGGTGGTCAATACAGACCACCATAAGGCCTAAATTAACCCATTAACTCATGATGGTCAATACAGACCACCATAAGGCCTAAATTAACCCATTAACTCATGGTGGTCAATACAGACCACCATAAGGCCTAAATTAACCCATTAACTCATGATGGTCAATACAGACCACCATAAGGCCTACATTAACCCATTAACTCATGATGGTCAATACAGACCACCATAAGGCCTAAATTAACCCATTAACTCATGGTGGTCAATACAGACCACCATAAGGCTCTATTTAACCCCATCAGTCCAATAAGGGTATATTATTACCATTATGGGCCTGTTACAACCCAACATTAACCACATAAGTGCCATGATGGTCCTCAAGGACCATCATGACACTAACTACAAACACTACACTATAACCCCCAATAAACCATTTAATCTAAACTAACCCCCCTCTACACTAATCTATTAACACTTACACTACCTACCTACACTACCTAACCCCTAATAAACCTCCCCAACACTCTAATTACAAAAAACAAAAAACCTACAGTACAGAAAACAAAAAACCTACAGTACAGAAAAAAACAAAACAAATTACAACCCCACCCCCCACTACAGAAAACAAAAAAATACATTACAACCCCACCCCCCACTACATAAAATAAAAAAATTACACACCTGAAAAGGAAAGACAGATAAACACAATACATACATATAATACATATAATACATTACATACAATACATGACATTACATATAATATATTAAATATAATATATTACATATAATATATTACATATAATATATTAAATATAATACATTACATACATTACATACAATACATTACATTACATACATTACATATAATATATTAAATATAATATATTACATATAATATATTACATATAATATATTACATATAGTCCAAATCAAATACCCCCTATCTATCTAACATACAATCTATTTAATTTAAAATAAATCCTAACTATATCAAATACATCCCCCTATCTATCTAATATACAAAAAATCCTAACTACATACACAGACCCTAATTCTAAAATAAAATAAAATAATTACAGTCCTAACTACATACACAGACCCTTATTCTAAAATAAAATAAAATAATTACAGTCCTAACTACACAGACCCTAATTCTAAGCTACAATCAATAAATTAAGACCACTTACCTTTAAGATGTTGCTTCAGATCACTAACCTATGGGTCAAACAAAAAAAAAATTAGTACAAAACATTAACATCCAATAAATAAACATTATATACATTCTAAATATTCAACTCACCTTTACAGCATGTCCCGTCACTGTTTAGCTCTTCCGGCGCGGCCCTGTTAAAAAAAAAACACAATACATGAATACATTAATACAATATATAAACAATAAATAAAATACACAAATAAACATCTAAATATACATTTAACTTACCTCCCCGCGATGTCCCCGGCCTTCTCTCCTTCAGCCCCGGCTGGGCCGCGGAACCATCCGCGCTCTAAAAAAAAAAAAAAAATAACGGAGGTCTGCACTGGCAGACCTCCCCGACACTAATGAACCTCCCGGAGTCGTTTCCGGGAGGAAATTGGCATTGGCGGCTTGTGTTAATGGGTTAATTTAGGCCTTATGGTGGTCTGTATTGACCATCATGAGTTAATGGGTTAATGTAGGCCTTATGGTGGTCTGTATTGACCATCATGAGTTAATGGGTTAATTTAGGCCTTATGGTGGTCTGTATTGACCATCATGAGTTAATGGGTTAATTTAGGCCTTATGGTGGTCTGTATTGACCATCATGAGTTAATGGGTTAATTTAGGCCTTATGGTAGTCTGTATTGACCACCATGAGTTAATGGGGTAATTTAGGCCTTATGGTGGTCTGTATTGACCATCATGAGTTAATGGGTTAATTTAGGCCTTATGGTGGTCTGTATTGACCATCATGAGTTAATGGGTTAATTTAGGCCTTATGGTGGTCTGCATTGACCATCATGAGTTAATGGGTTAATTTAGGCCTTATGGTGGTCTGTATTGACCATCATGAGTTAATGGGGTAATTATAGTTGCCTGGGGTTAATATTTTTAGTGTGAGTCCTTTCAGGACCTTTACGGTCCTTTGAGGACCCGCGAGGCGGGAAATTTAAAATTGAATTGCAGCAGGGTCACGATCGGTGCCGATCGGGGCCCCCCGCTGCAGGGGGTTTATGTGGGGACACTTCGGGGGTCCCAATGGGGACCCCCAGCATAGAGGGGGGTTAATTTTAAGTGCAGCGGCCGGGATTGGGTAATAGTGTGCCGCGGCCCCTTTAAGGAGCCGCGGCGGGGAATTTAAAAGTTTTAAATGCAGCGGGGGGCCTGATCTATGCAGATCGGGGACCCCCCCTGCAATGGGTTTATGTGGGGACACTTCGGGGGTCCCGATGGGGACCCCCAGCATAGAGGGGGGTTAATTTTAAGTGCCGCGGCCGGGATTGGTTAATAGTGTGCCGCGGCCCCTTTAAGGAGCCGCGGCGGGGAATTTAAAAGTTTTAAATGCAGCGGGGGGCCTGATCTATGCAGATCGGGGACCCCCGCTACAAGAGGTTAATGTGGGGGTGCTGCAGGGGTCCTGATAGAGACCCCTGCAGCATGGGGATGTGTATAGGGTGCAGGGGGGAGCCTCACACTGCTGTCTCGGGCTGTTCCGAGGCAGCACGTAGAGGCTTTCGGATCCCTTGCGTGGACTTTTTGTCCACGTAGGGATTCTTACGATATGCGAGACTCGTGCATAGATTTAAGGCTACGTAGCTCTCTCGGAGCCTATTCTCGGCCATTTTCTCGCAGTCATATCGCAAAGCAGGCTGCGAGAGATTCGGTTCTCGCAAACAGCAGGAAAACTGCCTTTTGCGAGCACCGAGAGAACTACGAGGGAGAATTTAATAGGGCCCTTAATTCTTAATCACTTGCAATACTTCTTAGACACAGCCAGTAGTAAATGACGTCAGTAAATCGTGGAGTTTATACTAAACCTTCACTCAGAGACTACAAATTAATTAGTGTCAAGGAGTAAATGTTGCGCTCAGACTCACAATCCAGCAATGTAGAAATCAATAAAAACCATTAAAGTAACTGTTCTAGTCCATGCGGGTTCCATGGTATGTATTAAACCCTTTAGTCCCGGAATCCATTTCACACACACAAAAAACATTAAAAAATATATTGTTAATTGCATATTTGTGGGTTTGAGACTGTTGTGCAATTAATTCTAATGGTTTTCTATGCTTTCCCATATTTAAAAAAAAAATTTTTTAAAAAAGGCCTTCCGAGTCCTCTTTAGTACTCGTAATATTTTTGACAGAAACGTGATACTTTTTTAATTTGCAAGTTTGAAAATATTTGTGAATTAGAGCTGCGAGTCTAATAGAATATCGATTTTGTGTAACCTTAATTGGTTGGCACTCGTAAATCTTGAGCTGTGCTAAAACCAATAGAGTTCTAAGGCTGATTTTGTGAGTGGTTTTAAGTGTGTGTAACTTTGAGAATTGGCCAATAGAATATGGCCCATAGACATACAGATTTGACATCACACAGGAACTAAAGGCCCTTTTAGTCCTTCCATTCTATCTGCTTAAGTTTTCCTTAATTAATTTTCAGGATGTCCATCTGCTTATACCATACATGCTTGAATCCCTTTATTGTGTTTTGTCAATACCACTTCCACTGGAAGTCAAACCCCCAAATCTTCTGACTTCCTGTATCAAATCATGACCTCTTGTTCTTGCTTTCCTCTTTTTCTGGAAAATAATAACTATATACTACATTTTCTAAATAATATTAATTCTTAATATTTCCATTAAATGTAGAAACATCAATTAATGTGAGACAGTGTGGGGTTGTTTTGTCATCCTCTGTCCTGACATGCTACAAGTAAGAGAATGTCAGTAAATCTTATAGATGTCTGAATTGTAATATAATTGTGCTATTGTTGCTGTTACATTATAAGTATTTAGGTTGGTTCGTTCTCTGATGAGTGCCTCTGACTTAGTTTTTTTGTTTATGCAAATTACCCTTAGTGTTTAGTCTCCCTAAGGGTAATAGGGGATTTCAGACGTGGACCCCTTGCTCACTGTGCCTTAGGGAGTTCAGCTGCACCTCACTGACGAGGCCCATAAAGGCCGAAACCACAGGTGTGGTCCCTAGTGTTTTTCATCTACTCCAGTAGCTCCACCACTGTGTCTTACTCACCTATATTTCTTATTTTTTGCAAAGTCTCCATTGTTTTCTTCCTTTCACCTCTCTCATTTGCAGTTCCCTGTCAACTTTTTTTCACCTCTCTTTTGCTCGTAACATCCTACCCATTCTTTCTCATATTTTCCTCTCATATCTACTCTGTTTCCTCATTTTTTTTTTCATCAAGAGGCAAATACCACTGTATATATAATACCACATAACAATGATCCACACTGCAGGGGTGGTGGGCTGGCAATCTGTTGTAATGTAGCCATTAATGACATCTTCATAGTATATTTCAAGATAACTATTGAAAATTTAAAGACAGTCTATCATACCTTAGTACATTTATTTCCAAAGCAGTTTTATATTATTTAAACACAGAGGCATTTTATAAGTTTAATACAATTTATCTTGATAAATCTCCTTGAAGTAAATGTTAGCATTATCTCTCAATTTCTGTCTTTCTTATTTCATTTCTGACATTTGCAGTAAATTTAATGAGCCACATATGATATGAAGATGTCTCAGTCTGATGCTGAAACATAAACGTGTGTGCAGAATTTATGCCATTGCAGTCCTAGTTACTGAATCATTAAGCAGCACAGTGATTTTAATGGTTTGGATCACACTGGACCTCATCAAGTTCTAATGAGTTTCCACTTAGCATACATTTTATGTAAAAATTCAATTTAGGAACCAACAACACGAAACTATTCAATTTTTCTTCTAACATTTCTTGTACATCTTACAGGTTTGTTGTGAGTCTTTAATTCCATGCTGCCGCTAAATATTTAACTAAAAAAGAAAATCACTATATTAACTCATTCTCATTCAAACAAGAAAATCAGTTTGTTCACAGAATATAACGGGAGATTTAATAAGAGTACTATTAAGAGTGGTAAAAATGACCAGTGATTGATCAGAATATTTTGCTGTTGTCAGTATTCACTAAGACTCAATTATTAAAATAAGCTTGGGATGTCCTGTGATGGCCTATATATCTCACTATACACTCCCACTTTTCTACACTGCCTGCTGTAGTTATTCCCACTGACCATGAGCAGCTATCGCAAACAAGCTCAGCAATCACCATTTCTGTATAAAACATAGCGGCGAGGTCCCAGGAAAAAATTAAGAATTTTGGAAGAAAGCAGAGGATTAAAAATAAATTCCAATGTTGCCAGATAGTCTTAAAGTGTAAAAGTGGGATGCTTGGGTTTCCCCAGAAAACACCACACACCAAAGTTAAATTAGTTTACCTGCTGTGGAAAGACCCTGCTTTAGGGGTTTAAGGTCTCTCTATCTAGCCCAGCCATTTGCGAAAGGGTGTTTTTTCTAAAAGTAGACTGATTGCCCGCACTCCTTGGTAGATTGAGGTTGGGAGTAATAAATATACCATGTGATATGCTGGATGGGTTGGAAAGTATCATTAAAGTAGTATATAAATATATACTGCTACCTAACTAGTCTACCCTAGGAATGTTTAGGCTATGGAGTTGAAGCCGCTCCACCACTAACTAAGCCCTACATACCCCCTCTATCCCACTCCAAAGAGATGGGAAGTTTCACATGAGATTCATGGATCCATCTTATTTGTGTGTTCATTTGTTCACCCATTCTCTAGTATGAAGACTTATTTTTAAATCTACAAGATTTAAAATTGAAACAAACCACCAATTATTTAATTGTAATTTTAATTCTGCTAGAGGTATAGATTGATTATCTGGATTGAGGTGGTAATGCAAGATTGGTACATTGTGGGGTGCAGACTTTAGTGAACAGAGCTTAGTAATTGCAATTATGGTCTGTGATATACAATATGATAGCATTAATACACACACCAGTGTAATGCTTTAATAGTTAAAAAATATAGTATTTATTTATTTTTTACATTTTATAATAATTTTTCTCAATATGATATATTATTATATGATTATGTGGAGCTGCAGTAGTTCTTTAAAATAAACTTTTAACAAGAGCCCAAGAGTTAAAGACATGTGTTAAAAATACTTTAGTAATTTGGCTCTGTGGAACGCCACCCTGAGAGAGCACTAAGCTTATGGTAATTATCAATATTTATGATGAATAACTCAAGAACCATGACAAGAGATTGTTTAACAATTACTGCTAGTTAGCAAGTTGTTGAGAAAAATGAAGAAGAATATAGAGCAGTGTTGTAAGTTCACAGATCTGTACTGAAAAGGACAATGAGAATTTGAAGGGAAAATTATGCATAATTTTTAGAAGTGATAACAGCAGAAGTAATACAAATAGAATAGACCTTGGTTGATTGTCAGAGCTGATGAAAATCTTGATCTGCATGGCAATGACATTAAAAATTGCTTTCTTCAAAAAAAAGTTGACATCATTGCTATAAAAAGCTTGTTCCTTTTACAATGTAACTGCAAAGTACTGATTTACACAAGGATAAAAAAAAAACATTCTTTAAAGCAACTGTTTCACTTAACAGACAACAGTGATGAAGAATGTTGATGACAGGATCACTGAGGTCGTATATTTAAAATATACTCTTTTGAAGAACCGCACTAGAAAATAGAAAAAAATATTTGATGTTGAATTAAAAAAAAAAGCACAGTCTCTAAATGTATTACCTTAATATGCAATAATGCTGAAATGGAATCTGCCATTTTGGTTCCAGCTTTCTGAGATGGTAAGTGAATTTGAATGCAGATGAAACACTTACCTGAAGTGTGAGAAACTAACACCTAAAATGAACATCGCTTTAAACTGAGCTAATGGGATGTTCAATAGTTTACAAAAATGCATATAAGTGAGAAAGTAGCAGTCAGAGTGAGTTAAAAAAAAAAAAGTTCCCTGCAGTAAAGAAAAAAGGGATATAAAATGTAAATATGTAAATGATGTGCTTGTTTATTTATTTATTTATTTATTTTTGCTTTCTGTAACACTTTGCATATTATTAAATTTAATTATTGAAAATTGTATAGAAAAAAAATATGCCCAGTGGTACTTTAAATATGGGCCCGCAAAGGAAATCTACCCACCCCCAAAATAATAGATCTATTTGACGATATATTTATATTTAAATATTATTTAAAACTGGAGATACCTGCAGGGTACGATGGGAAGGGTGGCATCCATGGTTAGATTTCTCACTAGACAATAACATCCTAGGGGCACCATCCTGGTATGGGTGCTTAATTTGCATAGCAATTCATATACATTTTAGTTTATTATTATCATTTATTTATAAAGCCACAGGTAGGGGCGTAGGAACTAAGAGGTCGGGGGAGAAATCATACCAGATTATATGGAAGGATGGAAGGGTGATTTATATATACAGATTTCACGGATCCCATAGCCCTGGTGTTAAGTAGCTTCCCAATTACTTGCCCTAACCTCATCTCTCTTAGTCTTCCCAGGATTACTGTTATACCTGGGACTCACAAGATCACAGAAGATTATCTCTCTCTATATAAATACTTGCAGAGGCGGAGCTACTGCAGGTGCAGACGGTGCAAGGCACTGAGGTCCCTGACCTCTGAGGGTCCCCCGCGGCCCACCTTGTGGCCCCTCCGGCTTACCCATGGCCCCCGCGGGTCCCCTGTGGCCCTGCAGCACTCCCGTGGCCCCTGCGGATCTTCTCTGTCCCCGGTGGATCCTCTGTAGCCACCGTCGGTCCCCTGTGCCCCCTGCTGATCCTCTGTGGCCGCCGCAGATCCCCTGTGGATCCTCTGCGGCCCCTAGGGACCCCTGTGGCCCCTTATGGCCCACTGTGGTCCCTCACAGGCTTCAAGGCCCCCTGTGCCCCCTGCTGGCCCAGAGACCCCCATGGCCCCTTCTGGCCCCCGCAGGCCTCCCCTGAAGCTCCTTATGGCCCACTGAAGCCCCTTGTTGCCCACTGTGGCCTCCCACATGGCCCAGGTGCCCCCTGTTGCGCCCACGGCTTGTGCGTCCCCTGCAGCCCTTTAAGGCTCACTGTAGCAAGGGGGAGTGCAAACAAAATTTGTGCCCTCCCCCTCCAGGGAGGGGGGCAAATTTTCTCTTTGTACCGGGGCCCCCTATGTATATATGTGTGTGTATGCATATATAGATAGTTTTATGTATATATTTTTTTCTCATTTCACTTCACCAACTTAGACTATTGTGTTCTGATCCATCACATAAAATTCAGATTAACAAAACATTGAACTTAAGGCTATAATGTAAGACAATAGGTAAAAAGGGAAGGGGGGTGAATACTTTTGCAAGGCACTGTACACTTTACACACCTTTACTTTAGAACAGACACACTTGTACTCTTTGTTTGATAAATTTGGTGTAGAACAGTCTGGCTATTGCTCCTAATGCAGTGCTATTACTATTGTTCATTTGGTCACTGCCTGGATCTTCGCCTTTTTAAAACTGTTCCCCCTCCAGATTTTGTTTTGATTCCCATGATTTTGGCACCAACATATGCCATAGCTTTATTTACATTTAGCCAAGTACTGAGAGCATGTTCTTTGAAGATGGGGAGGAGGTGGGTGTTAGGGGCAGCCTTGCAATGTGCTGCACTATAATAAAACAAACAGGGCATGGAGGCTCATGGGCATGTTCACTGTGTCTGCATCACCCCGCACTTTCGTGCACACTGACATGCAGGAATTATCAGTTTATTATGCTTGATTTGCCTCTGACTTTCAGACAACCACCAAGCTTTCCTCCTCCTTCAGGTCCTTAAAGTGGCTTCCCTCAATAACAAAGCATGCTCCTTCTCCTCCTATTTATGGGTCCCCAGAATGGGCAACTAAGACTCCACCTTTTTAAATCTAATTATAAGTAAAAACTGTTGAGCCCTGCCCTTGCCTATAAGAGTAATTATGCTTTATATTGCATGTTCAGTCAGTAAGATAGATATTTTATTATATGGTATAATTTTGTTTTTATCCACATTTCCCCTTATCCAGACCATTTTTTCTTTTTCTTTTTCCATCAGAGAGAGGTTACCTTTGGAGACTTATTTCCATATGTTCTTTCCATATGTACCTGCACTAAATTTTACTACACTATTTCCTTTTAAAATCATTGAACGATATTTTGAAGAAGAACACATTTAAGCAATTGATCAAGCTCTTAAAAGGAAGCAATTTAATGCATAGAACAGAGTTCAATTAAAATGTTATTGAAAAAAGTCATAAATTGAATTATATTATCAACAGTTTCTTGTGCGTGGAGAATGTTTGATGTATGTGCCAAGAAAAAAACTAGTTATAGTTATAGAGTTTGTACCTAGGGGGTGCCACATATGTGAATCCAGCCCTGTTGACATAACAGCTTGTATCATCAGCACTGTAGATGGACTCAACATTGAATAAATTGGCGTAGTTTGTTACACTTGAATGCGAGCAGCAGATCTCATGAGACAACATTCTACTAAATAAGAAAGTACAAGAAATGTTTCACTAAAAAAGTATGCTGTGACTTTTTTAATCTTACTATAGAGTACAGAGTACTTTAGTGTTGGAACATTAGGTCCTAAGTGACAAGATGTGAATCCCTCTCCATTTGTGTCGTTTTAGACATAGATCTTGTGGGGAAATTTTACTGAATCCTCAAATGCCACTAAAGTATATAATGAAAATTAACAATATTTGCATTTCATTGGTCAATTCACTAAGTAAGTGCAGGGGCTTTGAAAGGCTGTGGCATTTATTTTCTAAGGAAAACAATTAGCATTGGAGTCCTGCATGTCATTTCTCGGACCATGAGATAGCTTAATGAAGCTACTCCAATGACTAATTAGAAAGTTTTTTCTCTATGAATAGATAGCGCTTCAGTTTGTATGAGATATAGATCTATGGTTACCTTTAGTTTATTGTATCTCATATTCCTAATATTATTCCCTCTAAAGATATATAATGTTTGTTGTTGTTGTTTAGTCATTGAGCCATCTCCGACTCTCCATGACCCTATGGACCACAGCACACCAGGCACATCTGTCAACCACTGCCCCTCTGAGCTCCAACAAGCTCTCATGTTCATTGCTTCAATAACCTTGGCTATCCATCTCCGCCCCTGCCATTCCCTTCTTTGTGCGGCTTCAATCATTCCTTGCACCAGAGTCTTTCCTAAGGAATCCTGTCTTCTCATGAAATGGCCAAAATATTTGAGCTACAGCCTTGTGAGCATCCCTTTCAATGAACAGTTTTGCTTGATTTTTTAAAGTATTGATTAATTGGATATTCTTGCATTAGGCTCAAAGCAGTTATTTCCAACACCACAATTCAAATGCCGCAATTCTCTGGCACTCAACCATTTTTATGGGCTATCTCTCTGTCTCTGTTGAGCAGCAGGACAGCTTTTGCACTGTCTTTTTTCACCCTCATCAATATGTCCCTTAGTTCCATCTCTCTTTCAGCCATCAGAGTAGTATCATCCACGTTTCTGAGGTTCTTGATATTTCATCCAGCAATATTGAATCCAGCTTTGGATTCATCCAGCCCAGCCTTTTGCATGATGTACTCCGTGTATAACTTGAATAAATAAGGTGACAATATACAACCTAGTTGCACTCCTTTCCTAATCTTGAACCACTCTGTTCGGTTTTAACTGTAGCTTCTTGGTCCACATATTGATTTCTCAGGAGGTGAATAAAATGATATGTATTCTCATCTGTTTAAGAACTTGCCACATTTTGTTGTGATCCACACAGTCAAAGGCTTTAGAATAGTCTATTAAGAAGAAGTAAATGTTTTTCTTTTCTAGAACTCTCTTGTTTTCTCTATTATCCATCAGAAATTGGCAATTTGAGCTCTTGTGCCTCTTCCTCTGCTGAACCCGGCTTGCCAATCTGGTAGTTCCTGGTCCATATATTGTTGGACCAATGCTTGTGGAATCTTAAGCATGACCTTGCTGGTATGTAAAATGAGAACAATTGTTCAGTAATTGGAGCACTCTTTGGCACTGCCTTTTTTGGGATTGGGATTTAGACTGACCTTTTCCAATCTATTGGCCACCGTTGAGTTTTCCAAATTTGTTAACATGATGCAAGAAACACTTTCACAGCATCAACTTGTAGGATTTTGAATAGTCCAGCTGAGAGTCCATCAACTCTGGGGCCTTGTTATCATCTCTTGTTATCAACTCTGGCTCTAGCTCATTGGACAAACTATTTAGGTCATCACTGATGTTAAGATCCTTCCTGTATAGATCTTCTGTGCATTCCTGCCGTTCCTTCTTTATTTTATCTGCTTCTGTTAATTCCCTTCCATTTTTGTCTTTTATCACACCCACTTTGGCATGAAAGGTTCCATTGCGATCCCCAACTTTCTTGAAGAGACCTCTTGGCTTTCCCTTTCTGTTACCTTCTTCTATTTACATAGCTCATTATAGAATGTGTATTTGCCTCTTCTTGCAATGCTCTGGAATTCTGCATTTGGTATCCACTACAATTCACTATCCTACTTTCCTGGGCTACTTTCAAAGCCTCACCAGGCAGCCAGTTTGCCTTTTTAATTTTCATTAATTTGGGGATATTCTTTGTTGCTGTTTTCTGGACAATGTCACAAACTTTTGTACAAAGTTCTTCAGGCATTCTATCTACCATATCCAGTCCTTAAATGTTTCCTCTTCAGTTTAATTCTGAACTTTGCAATAAGAAGCTCATGGTCTGAGCCGCAGTCAGTCCCAGGTCTGGTTTTTGCTGACTATATAGAGCTCCTCCATCTTTAGCTGCAAAGTATATGATTAGTCTGATTTCTATATTTTCCATCTGGTGATGTCCATGTGTAGAGTTGTCTGAGGCTGCTGGAAGAGGGTGTTCGCTATGACCAAAACATTTTCTTGACAGTATTCTAGTAATCTTTGACCTGCTTCTTTTTGCACTCCTAGGCCCAACTTGCCAGTTATTCCAGGTATTATTTATTCTTATTTGTATTTAGATAATAAGAATGATTTTTTATTCAGAAAAACAAATATATACTATGTAATTCTAGAACATGCTATTAAATATACAGACATTTATGATAGGAATCAAAAATCTTTGCTTATTTAATAAATCACCCTTATTGATCTCTTTAGACTCTTTCCCCTTTCTGGGTAATCTTTTGTGCAAAGTTAACAAATGGCCAAGCAAATTGATAGCTTCATGCAAAAGTATAGTAACATAATGAATAGATATTGGCATCTAAAGATACCTCTCTCTTTTTCTTTCATTTACGTTACAGTTTTATTCTGTCAGCAAAATACAAGTAACCCTCTCTATGTGTTAATATTAAATTAAACCAATATAAATTACATGCAACAAAAATAAAACCAAGTGTTCTGCAATATTCTGCATTGATCCGGCATACACAGGTCACTGTATTTGCATGATTTGTTGCAAATGTGTCTGTCCAGGGAGGAATGGAGGACATTTGGTATCGGCACTGTCAAAGGTCTATTAAAGATAATTCAATACTTAAAAATAAAGAAAACAGTAAGACATTGAAATTTACATAGACTACAATTTTGTAAATGAAAAGTAAGCAATTAAAAGTCTTGGGTTATTTTTAAAGAATTTAAAATAATAAAAAAACTGATGACAACTATAAAAATAGACAAAGACCTAAAATTAAAGGATATGGAATTTACCAGTTGTGGCTTAACAGTTTTATTTTCTTGACTAAGAGCCTCACTCAATTGCTGCGATTTTGAGATCTGTGCTCGCAAGTGGAGGTTGCAAGTTATTTTGCTATTCAATTGCCTTCCATTCACGGGCTCCGATCTAGTTACGTGCTGCGAGCTACAATCCATTGCGATTTGTAAAATCGCAAGTTAATCCCCTCCAAACCTTTGATCTTTCATGGCCGCAAGAGTCCCGAACGCTAACATCGCTATTCAATTGCTCCGATTCCCCCTCGCTAACCACTCCATCAAGCTGGCAAATGGAAAATACCTAACCACAAGTTACTGGTACCAAGGAGGTCTCACAAAGGACTTACTTACAAATCAGAGCACTTTTGCATTACGACCTAGCGTCAGCGATCATTTTCAAGCCCGCAAATGCTACTGTCAATTGCATGGTTTCCATTTTCGTGACTGGCTGCCTAACTTGCAGGCTTGGCCAATTCAATAGCATCACAAAAGGAGCATGCAACACAATCGCAGGCATTTGGCTGTCTGCGTTTGAGTTGCAAGCCCCGAATTGAATGAGGCTCTAAGTTAGAAGCACATTAGTTTGGGTTGGTATCATGTTTTTTTAATCCCTTCATAAACTGCTGAATTTACAGTCAAAGTAACTAAGATATTGGAACCTCCTGTATAGAGAGCAAGGTGTTACATTTTTAGTTTTATAACTTTTTACACTTAGTATGAGTCATGTAGACACACAGCTTTGTCAGAGTATCAGACTGCAGGGAAGCATTTCTCAGGTCAGATCTAGGTGCATTGTCTCTTTTTTATCTTAATAATTATTTGAGGGAATGGATCAAACAAAGAGAAAAAAAGATATATACTGTAATACTGGTTGTAACAGTGGATTCCGCTGAAAACTACTTTAGAATAATACTCTTCATCTAGTACACTACAATGAAAAGCCTGTGCGGTTACATATATCTACAGGCAGACATACTTCTTTCTGTATGTGCTTGTTGCATTGTATATGCATTTATTGCTGGAGTAGTAATAGAAAAAAGAAAAAACAAGTTGGAAGGGGCAATATGGGGGAGTAGGGCATAATAAACACTAAGCACATTTCTTTTTGTATCAATTTAAATAAACAATTGTCAGCTCTTGTTTGCTATAATTTATGACACATATTTGCATACCTGAAAATATTTGAAATGGCCAAAGAGGGACACTTAAATTCTTGAAAACATAGACACTATTCGTTCACAACATTCTGTACAATATACACTATTCGTTAACATTCTGTACAATGTGTTAACTAATGGAAGTAAATCAAGTGCATCTCACATTAGAGAAAAATTATATTGATTTTTCAAAATAACTTTAAGCTGGTCACTTTGCACAATGGAAAATTAAAACATCATTAATACATGTCTATGCTTTACGTGTGTGTATATATATAGCAGGTTTTTTAACTTGCTTTAGACATACAAATGTGAACACAGATGTACTTTTTATTTACTGTACTACTGTACGGTGGAGGGCTTCTATCACTCTTTTGCCCACCATATTATAAATGATTGTTGTGGTGAACTACCTACTCATAAGATCCACAACACAGGCTGAGATCCCGCTCCATGCTGATGATAGCCAGTAAGCTTGAAACAGCTGTACATGGATTGGATACTCAGCCTGTGTTTAATCCAACCTTGGCTTTGCATTAAAGCTGTGTAATAATACAGCATGCATAAGCTTAAAGGAAGCCATGTTTGATAATGGCTACAGAATGAAGATCGAGACATTTGTGGCCATATTTGTGTGTCCCAGCTCAACTTCCCAGAATGCAGTGTAATAACTGTTTTTCAAGTGCGGTAGCAATATTTATACCTTTTGTATTGGACAAATATTTTTAGTTAGAATGATAAGCTTTCGAGAGTTGGACTACTCTATAACTCTCGAGAGTTTGTCAAACTGTGTGTGTGTAATTCTGTATTTATATTTAATGAGTATTAGCTTATGCTTGCATTACACATTGTACAATATGCAGCACTTGTTTAGTTCTATATTTATACATTGTTACATATTCAGATGAAACCTTGACAGTACTGTACACTATTTATCATGTTCATATATTAACACAACTGTAGAGAAAAGTAAATCTTTAAGAAATGTAAAAACCTACTTTACACAGTTTGGATTTAAGAAGGTTCACAGTGGAACCGAACATGAAGAGTGCCTAATGGAAATATATAGTAAATATAGTTGGTTGTACATTGTTTCACTACCCCATCCTTATGCCATGCTTACCTGACTCTATATGGGCATTGTACATGGGTGTTCTATGTGTGGGTCATACTTGTGTTGTATGTAAATCACTACATAGATCTCTATTGCTGTTTTCATTAAACAGTGAGAGAAGGTGAGCCAATCCAGGAAGACGCAACACTGCATTGGCCGATGTAGCCTGAGAAACTCTTTAATGTATGTGAGGTATTGCCCAAACTGATAGCATTGGCAGCAGTGTAAGCCATGGGCATAAAAGCCTTTCTAGAAACAAATCTTTATTGTAGCAGACTTTGTGCCTGGGTGAGTCCATGTTTGCATCTTTTGCTAGCTTTAAACATGAAGGAGTTGTTCCCGTTAACTTGCAGTATAATTTACATAAAATGTATTACAGGCAGACAGAGAGACAGGTAGACAGGCAGACTTAATCAGACCTACAGGTATATTACATTTTTGCAAATACTTTTTATTGAAAACAAAACCGACTGCTAAATGCTTCCTGATAAATCCTGACCATAGCGCTTGAAAATGAGATCCATTCCACAGCTTACTAAAACCCTATATGAATTTAGGGTATATGATTAGCAAAACAGCTATTTAAAAATGCTTTATATTGTATTTGTGCTATACCGTTCATTATAGAGTGCTGCACAAAATCATTAATTAAAACAACTAAGCATAGCTCAGTTTGTGAAGAATAATGTTTGATGTTGCTTTCTGCACTAATAGGTGTTAAAAATGTTCAGAGAATGAATAATGCCTATAATTTTTATTAGCGGAAAAAACAACAATAGATTTCTTTGTGGTTCTGATATAGTTTTTCTTTTGATTTCTTACTTACACTTGGCCATGAAATAATGATTTAGACATGTGATGTAATTTAAACTGTAATTTGTATTTAATAAATCTGAGCCTTTAATAATTATTAGTATCCAAACGCCAGCAGAGGAATGTTTTCGTGTTCTTACCCTAGCAGCTTTATTAATGATACCCACAGGACTTCGAATTACCATATCGGATATAACCAGAGCTTTAAACTAGTAAACAATTCAGCATTTAGGGATACGGATGATTTGAATCAACAAGGGTGAAAAGATCTGGATATTCTGTGCATTAATGTTAATAGAAATAGATTATAGAGGAATATTTGTGATGTGACCTTCTGTGCACTAATTGAAATAGTACTCACAGTCAGCACTGGAGTAATCAAGTTAAACATTGACTCATAAATCATCATGAAAAGTGCTGTCACAATTTAGCCATTATTGCCCTATATATCTGGGCAGACTCACGAAGATGTCTTCTGCGCCGATCTTTAGGTTAATAGGAACAGATATGGCATTTAAAGACTATTTGAATCAAATCTGCTCTGAGGTTGAAAGTGTTAGTCTGTTAATTTACTGGTAATTTGAAGTGATGTACTTAGGGTTAGGAGCAACACAGCTGAGCCTCTTGTATGCAAACAAAAGGCCACTGGAATTGTCTCATCTAACCATTTAATTTGCTGGAGGTTTCCTAGTTAATCCTGTTGTAACATACATTGCGTATTAAAAAAATAATATACCTCATTTCCAGTTATATTATTTATATATTTCAAGAAGTAATGACATTTGAATCGTTTTATTTTTTTACTTTTTAAAATGATTAAAATAATTAATACTGCTTCAATTTACATAACTGATGTTATGGTTACTGTGTAAACAGATTGAAATATTACTTTCAATATGTTTCATTTAGCTACTGATGGGTTTTGTGTCTTGCCAAGTAATCAAACTTTATTTACAGTTTCATATTTACATCATGTAGTTGTATGAATAACTAGACATGATAATGTTCAAAATGTATTCATAGAGACAAAATAAATAATTAGAGACCTTCATTTATTATCTAGTGTATGCAATTATTCTTTACTGGGGACAGCCTTTGCCAAGTCAATGGCAGTGTTCAGTAAAGCAGAATTGCATATGTTAGTTAACAAATAAAATACTTTATTTTTTAATAAACTCCAGACCACAACTTCACAGAATACACATCTAAATAAGTTTATTTATTTGCATAAAGAAAATACAAGAAATGGAAAAACTAAAACTGAGAACTACACTTACTTACTTTACCATTAGAGTTAGGCCAACCCTGAATATTAAAAGCCCAAAAAAATCTTAACAGAGGCATAGTAAGACACAAGCGTGTCTCTTTGCCATAGTAAACAAATATAACACAGCAAGTATTCAGCCAATGAAGAGCATTTGCTCTTTTCTACACATAAGCTGCGTCTAACTCTTTAGGAGTGCCTCTCAGTAAGAGTTGCTCCCACTCCTTGATGACTTCATAAGGAGTGGTGACAAGAAACTCAACAGAAGCTTCAGAAGTGGATGTATGAAAGTAAATGTATTATTGAATATTGCTTTTCTAAACCATGACTTAGATTGACATGATTTTTATTAAAGATCAATGCCTAACTACAGAATCTAGTTCCAGTTGTTCTATGGTCATTACATTATTAATCAGCTTATGGCACAGAATAAGCTTATATTAAAACCAGTTTTAAATGTTTACTATAGGATTGCCAATATCCACCTGGATATTTGTCAGGGTATGTAACATAGGGCCCTATTCTATTGCTTTATTCGTAAATTTATACGCACTTAAAATCACTTTTAATATTGCCACATATTCTATTAGCTATTCGCAATCTGATTACAAGTTACCCGCCAACAATCACTACAGGCTAGCCAAAGATGCAAATTTGGCCTTAGAACTCCATTGGTTATAGCACAGCTCGAATATTACGAGTGCTATGTAATTAAACTTACACAAAATCGATATTCTATTAGACCCGTAGCACTAGCTAGCAAATAAAGTCTAAACTGCAAGTGAACAAAGTATCAATCTTCTGTCAGAAATATTATGAGTACTAAATTGGACTTGCAAGGGCTTTTTCAAACACTTATAATAGCTGTAGCAGCAATTAAACACACAATACTGTACTTGCATGGGAAGCATGGGAGGCTTTGGAAGACATTAGAATTAATTGCAGAACAGTTTCAAACCCACAAATATGCAACAAAAAAGATTATTTTTAACTGTTATTTCTGAGTAATATCTATCCTGGGACTCACAGGGTAAATACATATTATGAAGCCAACATCGACTAAAACATATGATTTAATGCATTTTATAGAGTGCTAGATTGCTTGTCTGCGAGCTCAATCGGCAAATATTACTTATTGGCACTAATTCATTTGTAGCCTCTGATTGCAGATTATGTCCAACTTCCATGTTTTACTGACATCATGATGACAGTCTCATTTACTATTGGCTGTGTCTTAAGTAGTAAATTGTGGGCTTGCTTAAATACTGCTAGATCATATGACCACACCCCCTGAAATCCTACTTAAAAACGCAGGGTTTATGAGTTTAAGGTTAAGGAGGTAAATTGCGAGTGTAAGTCAATAGAATAGATCTAAACATTTAGAGAAAAAACACCCACAGCCAAAATTACAGGTAAGGCTCGTAGTTGTTTGTTGTTGTCTTTTATCTATGGATACTTAGTTACTATATAATATTGTATACAAATTATATGTTTTATTAATCTTTTTGTTGGCTCTTACTCTTCCATCTTTTTAATTCCAAAAAAAGGTTTCCACACCCCCAGACCTGTCTAATTTAGGTTGGATTTTCAGGGACATTCCTTCAGGGCGAGTGCCCTCCACTTGCAACATCCTCTATGGATAAATATGTGTATATATATATATATATATATATATATATATATATATATACACACACACATATAAACATCACCCCCACAGAGCAGCCACCCCTCTTAGCATCCATACCTACACTACATAGCACCCAGTTCTTGTCAACAGCTATTCCCTCTCAGGAACCATCCCCGCACCGCACCCAACCCCTCTACGCACCCACCTTGTATAGTAGCCGTGCCTTTCTCCCTCACAGAACCCATCCCCCCATCCCCCTGTACTTTGCTGCCACTTTGCAGCCCTTGCTTCCTTACCTTGTTCTCTGATACACATCTCCAGCGAGTGAGTATATACAACATTTAAGTGAGTATATACACCCCTAAGTGGAAATGTAATTTCTTCAGTCTTATCACATGAAATTATATAATAAAATATTTACAAAAATGTGAGGGGTGTACTCACTTTTGTGAGATACTGTAGATATATATATATATATATATATATCACATATATAGTTGTGAGCGTACGAGTTGTTGCTAACGCTGCGAAGCGAGGGCCGCGGCTCGCGTAGCGGCTCGCGTAGCGAGCCCGCGGCCCTCGCGAAGCGAGGGCACTGTGCCAGGTTGTCAGTTGCTGGCATGGAGCGCCGAAGGCGCTCCTTGCCAGCAACTGAGGACCCTCGCGAAGCGAGGGCCTCAGTTGCTGATGCCAGCACCTGAGGACCTCGTAAAGCGAGGTCTTCAGTTGCAGCAACTGCGACCCTTGCAAAATTTCAAAAAAAGTTTACGGCGCAACACATTACAACACTCGCAAACAACATACGACACACGTTCACACACATTACGACACTCGCAAACAACATACGACACACGTTCACACACATTACGGCCTCGCAACACTCGGACGCAACTCGCGAACATTACAAAATTAAAAACACAATACATACACACAGCACATACATAAAAACCTTACCGACACAAACAGGAAGCACCCAGGACCTCAAAAATGCAACTTACAACTTAATTGCACTCAAAATAAAAGAGTTTAGACACTAAATAGTTTGTTAAGCGACACAAAAAATGGCCGACGAATAAAACGAAAACGAGGCTACACACGCAAACACCATACGAGACACGTTACCACACATTACGACTTCGCAAACATCGGACGCAACACGCCGACATACAAACATTTAAAACTTAAGAAAGACACACAACAAACACATAAAAAGCTTACCTACAGCAAGAGGAACCAGCCAGCACCTCAAAAAAACAAGTTACACCTATATTTCAATCAAAATAAAACACTTTAGACACTAATACCATCGCTAAGCGAGAGAAAAAATGGCCGACGAACAAAACGAAAACGAGGCTTCAGACGTAACTACACTACACTTACTCGCAATAATGAAACACATACTATGCGTAACGTATCACAATCATATTAAACACCATTTTGAACAGTAATACGCAGAAAATGGCGGATGGAACGCAAATTGTAAGCTGGAACGCAAATAGCGCATGCGTATTGCGTTCTAACGGTCTCACTTACCAGAACTTTCTACAAGTTTATAAATACTGCCTATTTCAAACAAAAAAATACATTTCTCCTCAGGTGATCAACGGAGTGACTTCTGAGATAACTGCTGCTTTTACTTGAGAAGACAATTCTTTACTATTTTACTACTTTGCATTGTGCAAATTACAACTGAGAGGTAAGCTATAATATATTACATTTTATTATCAGGACAGGTCAAACAAATACAAAAAAAAATAGGATTTATGTAGTGACATATATGGCACATTTATGTGTATAGGCTCAAAAAAAAAATACGGTTCATTTAACAAACATAATTCAATATTAAACAGAGGTTTATGTATAGTGACATGTGATACGCACATATATGTCTATAATGTATAGTGACATCTGACACGCACGTATATGTATAGAATGTATAGTGGCATGTGACATGCACATTTATGTGTATTGCCCCTGCATAGTGACATGTGACACGGACATATATGTGTATCATGTATATTGACATGTGACACACACATTTATGTGTACTGCCCCTTCATAGTGACATGTCACACGGACATATATCTGTATAATGTATAGTGACATGTGACACCCACATTTCTGTGTATTGCCCCTTCATAGTGACATGTGACACGGACATATATGTGTATAATGTATAGTGACATGTGATACGCACATTTATGTGTATTGCCACTGCAACAAAATTAGCTTAAAACAAAATCAGTAAACAACTACATTTAAATGACATTATATGTCATGTATACTGATATGTCACATGCACATATATGTGTATCATCTATAGTTACATCTCACACACACACATTTATGTGTGTTGGAAAAAAAAATATAAGGTTAATTTAACCATTTAAATATGAGTCATGTATACTGATATGTCACACGTACAAAATAATTACATTAAACAATGGAATGTGCATCATGTATGTGACATATGTGTGTAGCCCCCAACAAAAAATAAGGTTAATTGAAAAAAATTACACGACTATATTTCAATGACATTCATTTACTTCAATTCAATAGATCATATAAAGCTGAATCTTTTTATTTCTTTGAATATTCAAACAGACTCTGCATCAATAGCGTCTCTCAACAATTTGCACCATCCCTTTTAAAGAACACCAACAAAGAAGAATAGGTAAGATACAACAAGACATTACATGCTCAAAAGGCCATGCTTTGCTACATGAAAAATTATAAATATACAAATAACTATTTCACTTTCTTTTTCAAAAAGACACTACAAGAAGACCAGCGCATTAAGATTGGCAGAAGGGGACCGTCTGTCATTCAAAACTTCAAGCAAGGTAAAGTATTAAGTATAAACAAGAAAGAACCATGAGCCTCATTCAATTGCGACTTCCTCAATTGAATAGGGCTCTATATAAGCACATAACATATTTTTTATACATCACTTTTTAGTTACTGAACTTCTAACCACAATCAAGGTTTTCAATAACTAAAAACTTTGCTCAATAAATATGTTATGTGATTATATAGAGCCCTCTTCAATTGGCAAAATTGCAATTCAATGAGGACCTATATATCTTTAATGGCCAAGGGCCTCACTCAAATGTGATTTGCCCATTTCAATAGGGCTCTATATAAGCACAGAGCATATTTTTTAAAGGAACTTTTTCTTTTGTGAACACGTTGCTTTTGGATACAAGTTCACTAAATACAAAATTACGTACTAAAATATGCTCTGTGCTGATATTGAGCTCTATTCCATTGGCCAAAACACAATTGAATGAGGAGCTCACAATATAACAAATGCAGTAACCAAAGGCCCTCTTTCAATTGCTATTTTGGGCAATTCAATATGGCTATAAATAAGCACTTTTAGGCCCTTATTCTATTTTAACAAATATATGTGATGATGTGCTTATTTACAACCCTATTCAATTTGCCACATTGCAATTCAATGACGGCCTTAGAGTACTATTACATTGTAAAAAATGCAATTGAATGAGGGGCAAACTATGCAACATATGGTACACACCAAGGCTCTCATTCAATTGCAATTTGCCCAATTGAATAGGGCTCTAAATAACAACATTACTATTTTTTGAAAATAAGTTTTTAGTTACTAAAAATATATCCAAAATAAAGTTTTTAAATGACTAAAAACTTATTTCAAAAAATATGCTATGTGCTTATTTAGGGTACGATTCAATTAGCCAAATCGCAATTGAATGAGACACAAACTGCTACACACAAAACTGAATTTCTTATTCAATGTTTAACAACCTATAAGCCTTACAAAGAAGAAAAAATAAGAATAACAACAGTGTTGCGCACCTAATAGCATTGTACAAAAAATCACACAAACTCATAGGAAACTAAATTAACATTCTTCTTTAATGTTTAACAACCTATAACCAGTACAATCAAGATTAAATAACTTTTGCACAAGTGGTGCGCACCAAACAGGATTGTCAAAAACTAACACAAACACATAGCAAACTACATTAATTATATTATTTCATGGTTCACTAACTATAAGCATCACAATAAAGGCTAAATAAGTATACCACAAGTGGTGTGCACAAAACAGGATTGTACAAAAAATAACATAAACACATAGCAAAATACATTTATATTCTTATTTAATATATCACAACCCACAAGCCTTACTAAGAACCTTCAAGAACAATAACAAAAGTTGTGGGATTGTACAGAAAGTAAAAAAAAAAAAAAATAGAAAAAAATAACCATAACTGATACAATACAGTCAAATTAATACATTTTTCAATTATTTAAAAGACATTTCACTCAAACAACATTTTCTATTTTATATTACAACAGATACTGCGTGAAGACAATCGGACGAGGACTTTTTCCACAGGAACAGACCATCGGACGAGGACTCGGACCAGACCAGCAGACGAGGAATTTCAACACAGGACCAGACCAGCAGACGAGGAATTTCAACACAGGACCAGACCATCGGACGAGGACTTTCACCAACGGACCACAACATCGGACGAGGGATATCGCCACAGGACCACAACATCGGACGAGGGCTATCGCCACAGGACCACACCATCAGACGAGGACTTCCAACAGAGGACCACACCATTGGACACCGATTTGGAACCGAGGACCAACAAACATTCGGATTTAAATCACACTTCAACCAAGGTAAAGTATAATAACTACTAAAGTCTAAAAATAAAGAAACTGCTTTCAGTTGCATCTGTGTCAACAGAAACATAAAATAATTAATTTAATATCTCCCTTATTTTATTTAAATTGCTACTATGCAATACATAGCTCAATAACCACATCACTTTTTTTTTTAGCAAAGAAGTTTTGCAGTGGAAAATATCTATCCACAAACAACGTTTTTAATAAATAAAACCATTATTTTAAAAAAATATGTTACATGCTTATTTACAGCACTATTCTATTGGCCACATTCTTAGCCAGTAAGGACACGAATTATAAATTTAACTAAATATAAATGAAAAATTCTAAATATAAATGATACCTTAATGATTTGCCTTTTAGTTCACCAATTGTGCACAAGAATCTTTAACAGGAATTACAATTTTAAATATACACAATTACATTTACTTTTTTTTCCTTTACAGATTAATATGGCTGATAACGAGACCAAAGAAGAGAAGAAAAGACGTCAAACTAGAGAAAGACAAGAGAGATGGGCCGCCCAGCAGACACCGGAGGAGAAAGAAATTCAACGAGAAAAAGAACGCAAAAGACTTGCAAATAAAAGAATATCAGCTGCAAAAATGAAAGATACAACCAAAAAAAATAAAAAGATAATAAAGCATTTACAAACTGTTCCTAAAACATCAGATGACATTTTACAAGATACCAGTCAAGACAGACCAAAAAAAGCAACTACAAAAACAAAGCATTTACAAACTTTTACTAAAAACTTACAGGACATTTCAACCAAACAAGTCCAACATATACCAAGAAAAGCTACGAAAAAAACTAAACATTTAGAACCTGTTGTTGAAACATTTCATGACTTTTCATCTGATGAATATGAAAGTCAACATCCAATATGCTTTGCAAATTGTCCTTTACTGAAGTCTTTAGCAGTAGAGGTTCATAGTTGTGGGGACATGACTACTCAATGTCAATTTTGTGAGGCTTATTATTTTAAACAGGAGAGACCCCGAGATGGACAATTTATTAGTTGTTGTCAAAAAGGAAAGTTCAAACTTCCAGAAAGGAAACAATTTCCAACCTATTTACAAAATATTATGACTGAACCTACTTTTCCAAATTACAAAAATTTTAAGACAAACATAAGATCCTACAATAGTGCCATATCATTTGCATCTATGGGGGCAACATTGGCTGCTAATGTACCAGGACATGGTCCTTACTGTTTTAAAGTCCAAGGACAAATTTATCATCGGACTTCACATTTACATCCAGAGGAAGGAGAGCAAAGAAAATTCGCTCAACTATATGTCCTAGATACAATGGAAGCTGTTGACCAACGTATGCAGATGGAAGAAAATAAAAAATGCTTACCCAGTGTTTTTATAGAGCTAAATAACATTATGGACAACAATCCCTACAGTAAAGCTTACAAAAAATTGGCAGAAGTAGAAAATGAACAACTACTTCATGCACAAAGACATCAATTACCCATGCCAAAGGTTAATATGGTGCTTAAAAGAGACAGACATACTGATAAACGTCGTTATAACTTGCCAACATCAAATGAGGTTGCAATGGTCTTTCAGAATGATGAAGGAGAACCACCATTTCAAAGAGACATTAGAGTATATCCCAGAAATGAGGACCAACCATTTATTAATATTAATATCTTAAGTCCAAATTTAGATCCAATGACATATCCCATCTTTTTCCCACACGGAGAAGCAGGTTGGCAACCAAAATTAACCCTTCACAGTTACCCAAATGCTAAAGCCAGAATCCGAAATAATGTTTCTATGCTTGAATTTAAAGTTGCTCAAATTGCCATTAGAGATGAATTTAATCCAATTTTATGTGGTGGGAAACTAGCACAACAATGGATTATTGATTCATATTTGCAAGTTGAGGCAAATAATTTAAACTTTATAAAATATCAACAAGATAAACTACGTGTAGAACAATATTGTGGACTCATGGACTATGTTGCTGACATGACTACAAGCAGAGACATGACAGCTGGCAAAGCCATCATTTTACCATCTTCCTTTCAAGGATCTCCTCGAAATATGAGAGAAAGATACAATGATGCTATGGCTATTGTGACTAAATTTGGAAAACCAGATTTATTTGTGACATTTACATGTAATCCACAATGGCCAGAAATTAATCAAAATCTACTTCTTGGACAAAGTGCTTCAGATCGACCAGATTTAGTAGCCAGAGTTTTTAAGATCAAATTAAATGAATGAATACGTGACTTCACTATAAATCAGTTATTTGGCAAATGTCTTGCTTATGTATATACCATTGAATTTCAAAAAAGAGGCCTTCCACATGCACATCTTCTCATAATACTTCAAGAGAAAGATAAATTAGATACTTCGGACAAAGTGGATGCAGTCATAGTTGCTGAACTACCAGATCCAGAACTATATGGTAGACTATATGAGATTGTTACTCATCGCATGATTCATGGACCCTGTGGAGACCTTAATCCACAATCACCATGTATGGAAAATAATCAATGTTCAAAAGATTTTCCAAAAGATTATAGAGACAAAACATATGCAAATTGTGATGGATATCCACTTTATAAAAGAAGAGAAGGAGATAGTGCCATTATTCGTGGAAAAAAAGTGGACAATAGATATGTAGTACCCTACAATCCACATTTACTCATGAAGTACAACGCCCACATCAACGTAGAAGCCTGCACTTCCATCAAATCCATTAAATATGTCTACAAATATATTTACAAAGGTTACGATGCAGCTACTGTAGTCGTCAAAAGTGCAGACAACCCTGAAAGTAGGGAGTTAGTACATGATGAACTTGCATCTCATGTAGATGCTCGCTATGTCAGTGCGCCAGAAGCTATGTGGCGGCTTTTAAAATTTGAAATGCATGATAGATCACATGCAGTATATAGGTTAGCAGTACATTTGCCACAACGACATTTAGTCTATTTCCATGCTGGAAATGAAATTAATGCATTGGCCCAAAGTGAAGATCGTCACACTACACTAACTGCATGGTTTGCATTAAATTCCACTGATGCTCAAGCAACACAATACTTATATATTGAAATTCCATATCACTTTGTTTTTGTGAATGGATTATGGAGAGCAAGAAAAACCAGAGGCAATAAAATAATTCCACGAATTTACACAGTCAGTCCAAGAGATGTTGAACGATTTTGCTTACGGATATTACTTTTAAATGTTCCAGGAGCACAAAGTTTTGAACAATTAAGAACTGTTAATGACATTGTATATGAATCCTTCCATTTAGCTGCAAGACATAGAAACTTACTCGCTGATGATACAGAGTGGGAAAGATGTTTAGAAGAAGCAGCACAATGTCAAATGCCACGACAGATGAGAGAACAATTTGCTTTTATTTGTATCTTCTCAAATGCTCCAAATGCATTAGCTTTGTGGGAGACTTTTAAAAGTAATATGGCTGAAGACTTTATGCGACGATACAATGAACCCATTGCACACTTAAAAGCCTTAATGGAAATTCAAGAAGTCTTTTTAACTCATGGATTAAGTTGTGCAAGTTTTAATTTGCCTGATCCAGGTCTAATAGATGACATTAACTTTGAAGACTATGACATTCAACTACAAGCAGAAAGAACAGAAGAAAGACTTGCAACTTTAAATACACTACAATTGCAAGCATTTCATGCCATTAAAAATGCTATAGATGATGACATGGTGACAGAGCGTTATTTCTATCTTGATGGACCTGGCGGATCAGGGAAAACATATTTGTACAATTTATTAATGAGTTCAGTACGAGCACAAGGAAAAATAGCAATGGCGTTTGCCACTACTGGAATTGCTGCACTTTTATTAGAAGGTGGAAGAACTGTTCATAGTGGATTTAAACTGCCAGTGCCTATTTTGGAAAATTCTGTGTCAGATATTCGCATGACATCCTTGCAAGCAAAGAAATTGAAGAAATGTAAATTAATTATAATAGATGAGGCCACAATGATGTCATGCTATGCCCTCCAATGTATTGACCGTTTGCTTCGTGAAGTCATGGATAATATTTTTCCATTTGGTGGAAAAGTAATGTTGTTGGGTGGCGATTTTAGACAAACATTACCTGTCGTTGTACATGGAAATCGAACAGACATTATTGAAACATGTATAAAGTCAAGTACAGTATGGAAACATTTTACCCATCTTCAACTGCAACAAAATATGAGATCAGAAGGCCAAACTGATTTCAATAATTGGCTTATTAAAATTGGAGAAGGCAGAACAGAAAAAATACTACATTTACCTGACGACACTGTAGAGATCCCACCTCATATGATTTGTCAACAAGATATTATATCGGCTATATTTGAAGGGAGCATAAATAACGAAGAATATTCCGAGCTTGCCAACCAAGTTATACTGACGTGTAAAAATAAAGATGCATTAATACTCAATAATGAAATCTTAAAAAAAATTAATGCACCACAAAGAAATTATCACAGTGCTGATTCTGTACTTGCTGATGACAATGAAAGTCAGGCAAACTTTTCAACTGAATTCATTAACTCTTTAACTCCTTCTGGAATGCCACCACATATTTTGCAGCTAAAGAAAGGTGCAATTATCATGTTACTGCGAAATATGAACCCCAAAAAAGGCCTATGCAATGGCACAAGATTAATTGTTCAACAATTAAAGGACCATTTTATAGATGCTGAAATTTTAACTGGGACCCATAAAGGAGAGAGAGTTTTCATACCAAGAATAGATTTAGCACCAAGTGAAAGTAGTCTCCCTTTTATACTTCAAAGAAGACAATTTCCCATTATTATGGCATTTGCCATGACCATTAATAAATCACAAGGTCAAACTTTCAAATCTGTGGGTATTTACTTGGAAGAACCAGTTTTTGCACATGGTCAATTGTACGTTGCGTTGTCACGCTGCAAAAATCCACAGGCTATTAAAGTTTACATTGAAAACAATGAAAGTCAAGGTGATTTATTAGAAGATGGACGTATTTTTACTAAAAACATTGTCTATTATGAAGTACTATGACTTTGCAGGATACAAACTAAAGCCATGCAAACATTTTGAAAAAACATTCAAAAATACAAAACAATTGGTTGTTTAATTCAGTCAGAATTAATGGAAGTCATGTTTATGGATAATTCGCCTCACAAAATACTTGCCTTGCATTTCTATGAAAAATTATGTTAAAATGTTAAGTCACTATGTTAATGTTTCTAATGTTACAAGTTTAAAAACAATATTTTCAAGTTATTTCATTCAACATATTACAAAGTTCATGTTAAGAGCTCAAGCACCTTTTAAGTCACAATGTAAATATTCTATGTTATCTTAAGATTACTACCTACATTAATGTTTATCGCCAGTTTAAGTGCTCAGTAATGAATTACTTTAATTATGTACGGTTTAAGTAGAGTTTTTAATGTATGTCTTCCTCTACATTCAATGTATATTAAACTTAACAATTATTTCTGATATAAATTGCATGTTAATACTGATTAATTTCAAGTTAAACTGTTTTTACATTCAAATGTTAATACTTTTAATTCAAAATTATGTTACAAAATGTTTTTACTATGTTCCTGTTTATAATGTTCAAAATTAGACAAATGTTTTGCAAAAATTACAAAGTTACATAAAAAATAAAGTTCCATTTTAAAAATATATACTTTCAAGGTTATTGCTTACATATATTTTAAACTTCATGTTAAAATTTGCTACGTTTAAAAAAGTCTTTTTACTTTTTACAAAAATACATGTTCATATCACAATACTTACAAGAGTCAAACAAATATTTAAATAACTAAACAACTTCACAAACATATACATCACATTGCCGTCATTTTTTGACGGGCAAGTCGCTAGTATATATATATATATATAATATATTTTAATATAGCTAATGTACCCTAATACGAATTGCTGGGGAATTCAAATTTTTCAAGAGCATCTTAACGTGTTTTATCACTGTGTGTATTACACTTTAATAAAGACATTAACTGCCATTATGTATTATGATGTACACTATACATAAATTATTTCCATTGTTTTTGATTTGATAATTCTATTATAAAAATCCTGTTAAATATATTTTTTAATAATGCATAAGATTTTATAGACAAAAATATTATATATAGATGCTATAGTATTTAAGAGCTTTGTGATGTCTTGTAATGTTGCTGCAGAATACATAACTGGAAAGAAAAACAAAATTAGCAAGTGAATTATTTCAGCTTCCTGCCATCCTTGTTTAATGTGACTTTGCAAATGGCTCTAACCACATCTTTTACATTCAGAGAAGCCACATTAACCTTTATGATTCATAAAAGTGGGGTTAGGAAGGGTTTATGAGGTGTTCTTCAAGTACAATTACAAACACGTATTTTAAATTATCACTGAGTACAATTTGTTTGCATCAGTAAGCCGGCAAAGCACAACTCAAAATATCATTTGAAATTAAAAGACGCATTAGAACATTTGCATTTTTTCACCTTGTTATTTATAAGTCGGCTGCTTATGATCTTCTTTTACTTTAAAAGTGATTGGTTTCCCAAATCACCTACAGCTTTATGTTAGCAATTATAGTCTGCTCTTGAGGGACATTTATGGCAGTTTCCATTTTAGTAGCAGGCGGCTTTATTAATATGCACACTCTTAACAAATTGTGTCTTTGGAATTTTCAATGAGAATTTGTAGTTTGCATCTTACTTGGTACTGAAAGGGACAATGTAAGCTCTTTTGTTATACATGTTAAAGGGCCACTTAAATCAGCACAATTTGGGCCACATCACTGTGGGGATCTCATAAAAGCATGTTGAAATAAGCAAACATTTTCACTGAGAAATCAAATAAAAAAAAATCTATGTTTCCATGCGTAACTGACTGTCCACAGACTAATGCTTGTCTGCTTCGTTACTGCAACTAATCAGGTTGCAGGGGTGTGTCCTCCATTCAAGTCAATGGTAAGGTGCTCATATTTCTAGTTTGAAGGGAACAGGTTCTATTTTTTTTCTTAAGGGCAGGAAATTCAGGTTTCTGTTCTCTTACCTCTTTGGTATTTGAGAAGTGCAAACCAGTGTGGTGGTGGGGGGGGGGGGGGGGGGGGTCTCTGTGCTCTGTGTTTAGTGGGTGCTCCATGCAGCTCCTTGCAGTGATCCTAGCAAATGAAAATGGAACCCATACCACATCAATCTGTGCAGGCATGGAATACTGGCCTCACCTAAACATTAAAGATCTGGGTTAACTGGTCAGTACAGTGTAATCTGAGTCCAGGGGTTGATGTGCTCTCCATCACAGCCTTGTGCCATAGAACTTCACACAATACATGATCACAGCAATATGTTATTACTCATGTAACAGTAAGTTGGTAGGATATACTTGTATGTAAACAGATATTTCAAACTTTAGAATTTGTATCTGTTATTAGTGTAATTTTAAAAAAATGATCATTTTAACATACAATCTTGTGCTATTTAACACCATGAAGAGCACTTACAGTGAGTAAAATGGCCCTTTAAATCTTTTTTAGTTCACCATTAATTAACATTAATAATATTGGTTGGCTCTTCTTTATTTTGTATTCAGGAAACATAATTTACAAATACAGCTTACCTCATTAATGGATGCTGCTGTACCCTCCAAAAGAAAGCAAATATTTCAACTGAGATAATATTATATAGGCATGCCCACTGTAGAGATGTAGAGGGTTATGGGATTGTAAATATACCCCCCTTATCCTACAGAGCACGCTTGAGGTTACCCACTGTCATGCCCAGGAGAACCACTAGACTTTAGAACTGTTAAAATGTTATGGGCGGCAGGCGGGCAATGGTTAATGCTGTGTAATGCTGTATAATACAGTGTAGTTTTACCCATTTCTCATTATAAAGTATTGTGTCATGGCCACATGGACATTGGGACTGTTGCAGCCATGATGGCGTGTATAGGGTTAATTGTGTTTAATGTTATTCTATATTGCTATGTTGATTGTGTTTAATGTTATTCAAAGAGATGAAGACACATAAACCAGGAGCTGGAAAGGACATTTGTTTGGTGGTATATGGGTCCCCTCAGATTCTCTATATACCAAATCTTCTGACATTACCAGCATAGTAACTGTCATGTGAGGTGCTTTATATAAAAAGACTGGTGCAGTTGGTACCTGTGTATTATGTACAGTCTCACAACCATAGTCTGACAACATGTGTGTGTTTTACCTGGTTTAGGTGCTAGGCAGAATATCAGAATACTTTAATTTGATTGGTTAAATTCAGTGGTGTGATGGGTGGAATGTTATATGTTATTATCATATTTCCCGCCTCTCTCTGTCAGTTGTGACAGAGCTGTGACAATAGTGATAACCCACCCACCTTTCCATGTGTTTGGTTGAAAAAAATAAAAATGTTTTTGTTTATATATAATTGGGTGCTTGCCCGATGTATGTTTATTCAGAAAAAGGTATAGTGTGTTGATGGTCAGACCTCTTGGGACACGGGGTTCCCTTGAGTTCTGCATTACATGGTTTTGGCAAGCACCACTCAATTTGGAAATTGCTAAAATATTTAATAATGCTGTGGCCTTTTTTTCTACCAAAAAAAATAACTGTGTAGTGTCATTATTTATGGATGAATTCGGGAATGAACCTTAGTCAACTAATACCTAGGTCATATAAAATATGGGCTGTGAAAACTTATAAGCATCATTAGGTACGATAAGTATCCTCCTTCAGGTACCACAATATTTCTTTAAGATAGATATAATAATGTTCTATGTTATTCTTTCAACTTCATTAAATATCAGCATAATATTTAACCACTTTTAATTAGCTCTGTGGAATGTTACTGAAGTTAAGACTTGATAAACTCAGATATTTTGTAGATAATGCCAAGTGTCTAGGCCATATGTCTGCAGGCCTGCTGCGAGCCCACAGCGTCCGCAATTTAGGGTGCTATTCAATTTGGCAAGATCACAAGTTATGGCCGATAGCTAAATATGGAAACCATGCCATGGTATGTAGCATTTGCAAGCTTGAACAGATCAATTAACCAAAGCCATAACTCCCGATTTAGAAACAGCCAATGGAAACGGAGATCGTCATCATTACATCAATAAAAAATAAAGGTTGCTTTTCATAGTCTTACAGGCTTCAATTACGAGTTACGATCGTACCCACATTCCTGATATATTGCAATATAGATAAAACCATAAATATGATATTCTATTACATGCAAGTTCCATTATATGTATTATAATGGATCGATATAACACGGAAATTGAAAATGAAATAAAGAATTCTATTTTGCAGATTTGCAAGCTTGAGAATGTTGTGCTATTAATTCTAAGACCTAACATCACTTTCCTTTTTAATAAAAGTACAGTATTGATTTTATTTTTGAAGTGCTCCGGACATCTTCTTAAGCCCTTTGCGAGTCCTCCTTGGAACCCCTAACTTGTGGACTGACTTTTGCCATTTGCGGGTTTGGCGGGGACACCAAGCAATTGAATATCTACTTGCAATTTTAGCATTCGGAAATCTTGCGGCCTTGAAAGATCACAGGCTTGGAGGACCCATAACTTGCGATTTTCACCATCACAATGAATCGCAGCCCGGAGCACGTAACTCGATCGAAGCCTGCAAATAGCAAAATAAATTACCAGCTCCATTTTCGAAGCCCGGATCTCCCAAAGCCTCAATAAAAATAGGCTCCCAGTTTTTTTTTATAGAATATTAAACTATTTTGAAAACATTTGATCTAATGAGGACATTCGCTGCTAAATTTCATTTTCCAAATGTCCTTTCTGATTTACCCGACAGACACACAAAATCAATTTTCTGTATTAAAATGTGCAGAGATAGATGTTATGATTTAATATACAATTATGGAGATATCCTCAGTGTCCAAGGTTCCTTCTTACTTGACTAGAAAGATAAGATCATGGATAGAGCAAACTCTAATAAAAAAAAACAATCAACCTGCCAGTTATCCTATATCTGAGCCATGAAATCATTCTGTTGCTGTTAATAAAACGGAGAAAAATATGTAAAAATTATGCTGACAAATAAATCTGAAACTTTATAACAATTTCATCATTAGATGTAGACTTGTGGTGTTTACATGTTTGAACTGCCTGAGTTTTAGTAAGTTTTATAGTCACAGCTGGTAACTTCTACAGTTCCTGTTTTCCTGTTGTATTGTTGGTGCTCCCTGGTGGTCATTGTCCTGATAATGGTCAATATCCTGCTAGCAGGTATACAACGGACCTCATAATTCTACCGGGTAGGACTGATCTAGGATCTCTTCAAGCCCAGTCAAGCAGTAGATCGTGACAAAATTTAAATTATATTTACTAGCTAAAGTTTTGCATTGCTGCTGTTTGCTCTTGTATTTTTAATGTTAATTAAAGGTATATGTTTTCCTGTTTGTAACTTTTTCAAATCTAACACATGCTGCTTATATCTGAAACACATATTACATTGATTAATTCTATACACATTTAGATTTATTCTATTTAAACAAAATGGGGTTTCCACGCCCCCAGAGGTGCCTACATAGGCACCTGGTACCAGCCAATAGAAAGCATTCAAGTAACGTTTTTAACCCTTTACTAACCTTCAAGCAAATAGCAGAACTCTGCAGAAATCCACCTAACAGTTTCTGAGCTGCTCCTTGCTTTGTTGTAGTTAGGACTACACCTCCCATGATGCTTTTCAGAAACTGACTTCTGAGAGATTACAACAATGTTAGAGCTGTAAACAAATTATGAATTTTAAGTTTATCAATGTTTATTTCGGTAGTTTTTCATGTAAACATGCTTTCATTCACTACCAATTCACCTCTGTCAGATGCATTCATAATCCATGAAAATAAGAAAATAGATTTAACATGAAAAGTTCTTACACTGGCCATTTAAATACTAAGCAAGATACAACCTATGAATTCTCATTGAAGGTATTCATATTAATCAAATGGAAACTGAAATAAATATCCCTCAAGAGCAGACTGAGGAAAATGAGAGATGGGGAAGGGTACAGCATCAGACATTAATGAGGTAAACTGCTTTTAAATTATATTTTCTCGCTAAAGCTTTAAGGGGATGCTGTCATTAAATGTTAGGTATAGATTACATTAAAGAGATATACATTCAAAACCAATGCATAATGTGGCAAACCCAGGTTCCACATGCCCAGTAACTCAGTTTTTGTCGTTATTTCATGACCACTCCTTCCTGCATTTCCATATAAGTAATCCAACTTACAATTCTATACAAAGCAGTGACCATGAAAGCACCTGGTTATTGCTGACAGGGCCCCCATCAGGAGGCATCTGGTGTTTAGGGACTCATAAAAGAGGACCCTGAAGACTTGGGAGTTGTTTTAGGAATGCATAAATCATCTCAATACTCTCATGTAACCTATCTCAACACAAGTATATTCAGATAGTTACATGTCAGTATTGAGATTAATTACTAGTTGGTTACATACTGATTTGTTATTTAAGATTTATATGTGAGGATCACTTTTTATTAATTTTAATTGCATTTAAATTCCACAAATGTGCACATTTTCATCTGATGTCTAATTGTAATTATTTTTGTTTTGCCATCAAATTTATGTCATAAGAACCGTTGCTGTTATTTTTTTGTTTAGTTTTTTTGCAATAATCATTATATATTGTTAATACTGGGTATACAATATAGTCAAGTGTGTCTCAGCATGTTTTTATGTTTCATTATATGCTGTCTGGAGTGGGCATTTTTCAATATGTTGTACCACTTAATGTGTGTGGCTGTGGTTCTGTGTGGGTGTCAATGTATAATTTGTCTGTGATCTATCTATCTATCTATCTATCTATCTATCTATCTATCTATATCTATCTATCTATCTATATCTATCTATCTATCTATCTATCTATCTATCTATCTATCTATATCCTGTCGTGGTGAAGGGGCTTGTGTACTTCAGTGAAGCTGTGAGCTAAACTATGTAGGGTCACCCATGATGGGCAGGTCATAGCAGAGTGGTCAGACAAATTGTGGTCCACTGGAGAAGGAACTGGCCACTCTAGTATCTTTGCCAAGAAGAACTTCTGGAAAAGCCCTCCCAGATACATGATAAGCCTGGCATGCTGCAATCCATAGAGTCATCAAGAGAGTTGGACATGACTGAATGACTATATATCACATATTATAATTGTCAAACTGCGAGTTGTCGTCACGCTTGCGAGCCTCGCAAAGCCAGGTGAGCCGTTGAGGCATAGAAGCCTTCGGAGCTCTCCCTGCGACCCTCTTGAAGCAAGACGAGCCGTTGAGGCATTTAAACACGCGGGACTGAGCCTGCAAACAGTTAAGAAACGCTGGACTCACTTAGGCTGCAAGCAGTTGAGGAACGACCTCGGAATCTCGGGGGCAAAAATTACCAACCTCGCAAAAATACGACTTTAACGGCCAAACCGCGGAAATCGCAAAACAAGACAAAAAAATTAAATAAAATATAGATACACACAGCACGGGAGGAATGCCAGGACACCTGGAAAGGAGGTTGCATGTGAATTTAAGCCGAATTTGACGAGTTTCAGCACTCAAAAATGTGCTAAGCAAAAAAAAGGCTAGCGGCCAAAAAAAATTAAAACGAGGCTAAAGGGGACCAAAGCGTGCAAATCACCGCCAGTCACGTAAGAGATAGCCAGGAATGACCTCAGAATCTCGGGGGCAACAAAAACCGACCTCGCAAAAATACAAATTTATGGCCGAACACCCACAGCACAGAGGGAACACGAGGACACCTGGGAGTGAGGCTGCACGCAAATTTAAGCCAAAATTGCAGAGAGAAAAAATGGCGGATGAAAAAAATTTAAACGGGGCTAAAGGAGACCGAGGCGCGCAAATCCCCAGCACGTACGAGTTAGCCAGGAAAGTAGGAGATACAAATTATACCATTACAACGGATGTGAAATGCTCACGAGCCATAGAACACATAGAAAAAAGCCGCCATTTTATAACACTAACTTGCAAATAATAACATTACTATTCTAAAATGTTGCTTTACCCACCTACACAAACGGTTTGGCCTCGGGCACGCAGCCTATTTACACTGCACACTTTGCACATTGGTGACACTTTCTCCTCAGGTACAGTACAACTGTACATTTTCAGATGCAGGAAAATCCAAACAGATTGTTAGCTCATCAGGATATTGATTGCTGCATATTAAATATAAATAGGTAAATTATATTAATTTATTAATTCACTGTACTCAAAAAAATTATCTTTTACACTGTACTTATATATCGGTCTTTGTGATGAGCGTTGAAGGTGATCGTTGCAAAGCAGGAAACTTGAAGTATATGAGAGGAGAGGCTCACAATGTGCGCAGAAGGCGCTCATTGCGAGCCACGCGATGAGCGCTGAAGGTGCTCAGCGCGGGGCTCGCAATGAGCGCTGAAGATCCTCAGAGGAACGAAAGCCTTACATTGTGTGGCAAACAGCATTTCCATGGCTTCAAATTTTATTGTCGTAATTTTTGACAGGCAAGTCGCTAGTGAAAACACAGGTTCATTGAAAATATGTCCAATAACTAAAAAGGACTTATAAAAATATTATGTACAATACTTTTTCAAGGACCACTGTATGAAAGTATTTTTCTTCAAAGGCCATATAGGCAGCATGACAAAGAATGAAAATTGAGCATATTATTAAAAAAATATATATATATTTATAATAATATATATTTTTGATACATTTTATTTGTATTCCACTCACAGCGTCTGGAGGAACAGGGTGTACTAACACACACCCCATATTTTCCGAACATAGAAACATAGAAGCTACAGTGACTCAGCAGCAAAACTGAATATATCTGCATGAGTCACATGGAAAAAAATAAAATATTTTAAAAATAAGTAAGATATTTTTTTTAATAATGTGCTCAATGCTCATTCTTTGGCTTACTGCCTACAGAGACAGTATACCTTTAGAAAAAAACTTTCATTGATCTAAAAAAGGGGCATGGATGGTTTCTGGGTTTCTCTAGGAATATAAAAAGACCTATGTGTCTCTTTTGTGTACTTTAATTTATAAAGAAGTGCTTAAAAGCTCTGTTTTTTTCTGCCTAAAATCTTACAAGTAGTTCCTAACTGGTTTTCCCCTCTGCAGCTCATGAAGACAGTGCACTTCTAATTACAGGGTTGCCTTTTCTCAGATCAACCAATCAGTGGCAACACTCTGTAACATGCTCCTTGAGAGGAGTCATTGACAGGCTAATTTGAATCACTGCAGTTCACATTCTGTGTATTCACGAGCTGCTTTAGCTACATAAGGCAGGCCCCAAAAAGTAAAATTTGTATGATTTTAGGCAGAACCCCCCCCCCCCAGAACTTTTAGGCACTACTTAATAAAATGAATTGTATAATCCTATTGCCCCCATGGCACCCAATATTAACCCTATACCATGGGGATTCCTACACACCCCATGGTAATCTAATGTATAATCATGGGGGTCTTTATGAACCCCCATGGCATCTAATAGTTACCCCATACTATGGGGGTCCCTATAGATCTACATGGTATACTATCCTATAACCATTGGGTCCTTATAGGCATCTATGATATCTACTATTGTGGTTCCAATTGTCCCTCATAGCACCCTAACTACTACCATAGGGGTCCAAAAAAAACACATATAAACTACAGAAAATAGAAAACTACAGAAAAATAAAAATAGAATTGCCAGTAAAATTAAAAAATATTAAAACTAAAATAAAAAAGATTTACAAAAAAATAAAAAAATGTATGCTTGTTGGGGGGAAATTATACTTACCCACCCATGGACGACCATCCAGCGATGATTAGCAACTCCCTTGTACTCAGTCTTTGTCCCTGCATAAGGAGGGCACATCCATGTTGATTGTACAGCTGCAAAAACAGGCTTATAAAAAAAAAAAAGCTTGCAGTAAAGAAAAATTCCATATAAAAGTGAAACATTTAAAGGATGTGTTTATGGCTTTATTTTCTAACATTTTTGCGCATTATCACATTTTGTTATTCAAAACACCATTCAGAAAATAAAATAATTGACAACAGTGGGCCTTTAAGTTATTTAAAAGATACATAGATGTATAATTGTGAAATAGTTTTAAAGTATTTTTATTGTTTTAAAGTTATTGTTGTTGTTCAGTAGTTTAGACCGATTCTTCGTGACCCTATGGACAACAGCACACCAGGCACCCCTGTCAGACATTGCCCCCTCTTAGCTCCATCAAACTCATGCTTTGCTTTCATGACCTCATCTACCCTTTTGTGTGTGCATTCAATCTTTCCTAGCATTAGAGTCTTTTCAAGGGAATCCTGACTTCTCAAGATATGGCCAAAACATTTGAGCATCATGATCATATCTTCCAATGAACAGTTATCAACAAGGCTTCTTAGGGCCCATCTCACGTCACTCTCCAAGATGTCTGGCGCCAGCTCATTGGACAAACTATTGAGATAATGAATGCTGTTAAGATCTTTCCTTCAGTGCATTCCTCCCACCTAATCTGCTTCTGTTAAGTCCCTTCCATTTTTGTCTTTTATCACGCCCACTTTGGCATGAAAGATTTCTTTGAGTTTCACAATTTTCTTGAACAGATCTCTTAACTTGTCTATTCTGTTACCTCCTTCCATGTCTTTACATCACTCACTGTAGATTGTCTCCTTGTCTCTTCGTGCTTTTCTTTGGAATTCTGCATTAAGTTGAATAAATCTTTTCTCCACCATCTTTTGATTTCCTTAATTCATGTCCTACTTTCAAAGCCTTATAAGATAGCCAGTTTGTCTTAGTTTTTTTTCCTTTGTGGTTTTGTTATAGTACCAGCGGTTAATCGTATTCTTGCAACATGTTTGATATATATAATTGTATTTAATATTTTGTATGTTTTTTTAAATATACAGCATATTACATGTTTACGTAAAGGCATCAGTGCCATACGAAGAGGTTCAATAAAAATTGCAACTCCAAAATAATTATCAACACAGTAACATTTACAGATTTTGATGCATTCACAAAGTATATTTATTCTGTAGGATTGCCCATAAATGTTCTAATTTGCATTTCAAATGCATAATGAATGCATGATGTACCTCTTAAGCTGTATTAATATTCAAATATCAATATGTTATTTTGGATATTGTTTTGCTGGATGCAAACATAGTTATATTGATAGTATTTATATGAAGGGATGGACAGCTTTTTTTTTTAACTAGCATTAAATATATATCTGTTATTCATGTCACATATGAATTGCTGTCAACATACAAAGGGGGTGAAATATGCATTGTATAGGGCACAAAAAGGCATAGATCAGCTTCCTCAAACCGGTTAGAAATATTTGACGTTTATTAAAGTTCCCCTTTGTTATATCATTTCCATCATTTAGATTATCCAGAAGGAGAGGCTGGTGCATTTGGGCAAATGGCCAGCCACCACCCCGAAATATGAACTGCATCACCATTAAACACATCATTTTTATTTTACAGATTTTTTTTCTTTATTTGGACTCTTGTCTATTCCCTTAATATAATATATGTCATGACCTTCTTCGTCAGTGGATTTGATAAGAACCTAGTTCAAACCTACCCCAGCATGACTGTGTAGTTCTTGTTACCTCTGGCACAAAAGATGGCTTCAGGATAGAGACAACACCCAAGAATATGTGCAAATGATAATGCAAGCAGGATATCAGCGGTCTCAGAACAGGACCATTCCCCACTCAGGATACAGGCACACAGTAAATAGTCTTACACCTTGTTTATATAAAAAACAGAACTGACCAGTTTTATTATGAACTATGGACATATGTATACAGTTTCTCCAGTGGAGAACAGCCATTCAGAGAATTATACATTATTTGGGAACCAATGGGTGCAAACCTACATGTAAATTAAGATTTGCCCAATCAGGCCAAGGTGCATTCTTAGTTTCCTTAGAAACGCATGCTTACATGTCAAGCATAGCATCTCAGGTGTATGTGCAAGACAACATTTGCTCTGTAATAGCCAAGATCACTATCTCAAGTGTGTTGACTTAGCACTGGCTGGGCTTGACAGGTGTGAGCTATGTGTTTAACTGCAATATTATGCAGAGCTGTCCATCTGCAGCGCATATTATATATAGTTTTTACTATACCTTTGGGCGTGCATAAAAGCGTAAAGCCGTGTTTTCCCAAAAATAAGACCTATCCCGAAAATAAGCCCTAGCGACTCCTGCGTCTGATGCTCCCCCCTGCTCCCTGCAAGGACCCGCGCAAAAAAATATTTTATCCCCTGCCGCGGGGGTACTATAAGTACTTACCCTGCCGCCGGGGGTACTATATTATTATCCCAAGCAGCGGGGGTACTATAAGTATTTAACCCTATGACTCACGGGGCTCTATACAGAGCCCCATGAGCCTCTAATTAACCCTATGACTCATGGGGCTCTATACAGAGCCCCTAATTAACCTTATAACTCATGGGGCTCTATAAAGAGCCCCATAAACCCCTAATTAACCCTATAACTCATGGGCTCTATACAGAGCCCCATGTGCCCCTAATTAACCCAATAACTAATGGGGCTCTATACAGAGCTCCTAATTAATCCTATAACTCATGGGGCTCTATGCATAGCCCCATGAGCTGATAATTAACTCTATAACTCATGGGACTCTATACAGAGCCCCCTAGGCCCTTAATTAACCCTATGACTCATGGGGCACTATACAGAGCCCCTAATAAACCCTATAACTCATGGCCTCTATACAGAGCCCCATGAGCCCTTTTTTTAACCCTATCACTCATGGGGCTCTATACAGAGCCCCTAATTAACACTATAACTCATGGGGCTCTATACAGAGCTCATAATTAATCCTATAACTCATGGGGCTCTATACATAGCCCCATGAGCCCCTAATTAACCCTACTTATGGGGCTCTATACAGAGCCCCATGAGCCCTTAATTAACCCTATGACTGATGGGGCTCTATACAGAGTCCCTAATTAACCCTATAACTCATGGGGCTCTATACAGAGCCCCATTAGCCCCTAATTAACCCTATAACTCATGGGCTCTATACAGAGCCCCATGAGCCCTTATTTAATCATATGATTCACGGGGCTCTATACAGAGCTCCAAATTAACCCTATAACTCATGGAGCTCTATACAGAGCCCCACGAGCCCCTAATTTACCCCTCACTTATGGGGGTTTATAGGACACTAATTAACCCCTATAATAACACTATAAGTGCCATGAGGTTCCTCCAGGACCCTCATGACGCAAAGTCTAAGCATTACACTATTAACCCTAACTATACCCCATTAACCCATACTAAGCCCTGTTAACCCCATCTATACCTATTTAATCCGAACTGGGCCTATCTAACCCCATCTAGACCTAGTTAACCCTAACTGGTCCTATCTAACCCCATCTAGACCCATTTAACTATAACTGGGCCTATTTAACCCCAACTGGGTCTACTTAACCCTAACTGGGCCTATCTAACCACATCTAGACCTATTTAACCCTAATTGGGTCTATTTAACCCCATCTGACCTTTTTAACCCTGTCTAGTCCTATGTAAGTCTATCTAGTCCTATTTTACCTTAACTGAGCCTATTTGTACCCAGTAAACCCTATTCTACCCTACACTAATAAACCTCCCTACTCTGTTAGACCCTACACTACCTAATAAAACCCCTATTACCCCACTAATTACAGAAGAAAAAAAACAATTACAGAAAATAATAAAACCTAGAATTACAGAAAAAAGGGCATTACAGAAAAAAAAGGACATTACAGAAATAAAAAAAGGACATTACAGAAAAAAAACAAAAAACTACACCCTTGAAAAGAAAATACATGCACAAATAACACATTACATTACAATACAGCAATCAATACAATAAATACAGTTACAATACATCAATAAATATATACAGTTCAAATATACCCCTAACTACATATTATTAACCCCTTAACTACAATACATGAACCCCTAACTGCAATCAATAAACCCTATCTACAATACATTAACCCTTTCTACAATACATTAACCCTATCTATAATCAATTAACCCTCTCTGTAATATAGTAACTCTATCTACAAAATATTAAAAAACCTAAATCTAACCTAAACTAGAATAATAAAGCCCACTTACCTTGCCATATGTCCCTTCAGCAGATCAGCCACCCCTAGGATAAAAAATAAATACAATTAGTATGAAATTAAACACAACACAAACATCAAAATATTCTATATATTAAACTTACCTTTTTGGGATGTCCCCATCCATCTTCTTGTCTTTTCTGGCTGGGCCCCAGGAAAAAATAAACATCACATTAATACACAAATAATCACAGCATAATAAACTAAACATTCTAAATATTAAAACTTACGTTGCCGCAATGTCCCCGTCCATCTCCCCTTCTGGCCTGGCTGGGCCCTTGACAAGAACTGCAGTTTAAAAAAAATTAACTGCGCTCCTCACTGGAGGAGCTCCCCGACTCTAATGAGGCTTCTAGAGCCTCTTCCGGTAGAAAATTGGCAATGGACGCTTCTGATTGGCTGAAAAGGCTGTCAATCAAATTTTAGCCAATCGGAAGGTGCCAAGGTGTGAGCCAATCAGAATGGGATACACCCCTATATTCCACTCTGACTGGCTGATGGACCTGTTAATAATTTATAATCCAATCATAAGGCGCTATTACCTTCAGAGGTAATAGGGATTCTATAAGGGGGTAGGTACATAGTGTAGGGTTTAACAGGGTAGATGGGGGTTAATAGTGTAGGTAGGATAGGGTTTACTGGGTACATTCAGGGCTAAATAGGCCCAGTTAAGGTCAAATAGAACTAGATACGCTTACATAGGAATAGACAGGGTTAAATAGGTCCAGATGGGGTTACATAGGCCCAGTTAGGGTTAAATAGGTCTAGATGGGGTTATATAGGCCCAGTTAGAGTCAAATAGGCCCAGTTGAGGTTAAATAGGCCCAGTCAGGGTTAAATAGGTCTAGATGGGGTTAGATAGGCCCAGTTAGGGTTAAATAGGCCCAGTTGGGGTGTAAATAGGCCTGGTTAAGGTTAAATAGGTCTAGATGGGTTTATATAGGCCTAGTTAGGGTTAAATAGGCACAGTAGTGGTGTAAATAGGCCCAGTTAGGGTTAAGTAGGTCTAGATGGGGTTATATAGGACTAGACAGGGTTAAATAAGTCCAGTTGGGGGTTAAATAGGTCTAGATGGGGTTAGATAGGCCCAGTTGGGACTAAATAGGTCTAGATGGGGGATAAATAGGCCCAGTGAGGGTTAAATATGTCTAGATGGGCTGAGATAGGTCCAGTTAGGGTTAAATAGGTCTAGATGGGGTTAAATAGGCCCAGTTATGGTTAAATAGGTCTAGTTTGGGTTAGATAGGCCCAGTAAGGGTTATATGGGTCTAGATGGAGTTAAATAGTCCCTGTTGTGGTTAAATAGGCCTGATATGGTTAAATAGGTCTAGATGGGGTTAGATGGGCCCAGGTAGGGTTAAATAGGTCCAGTTGGGGTGTAAATAAACCCAGTTAGGGTTAAATAGGTCTAGATGGGTTTATATAGGCCTAGTTAGGGTTAAATAGAACTAGACAGGCTTACATAGGACTAGACAGGGTTAAATAGGTCCAGTTGGGGTTAATAGGTCTAGATGGGGTTAGGTAGGCCCAGTAAGGCTTAACTAGGTCTAGATGAGGTTAAATAGGCCCAGTTATGGTTAAATAGGTCAAGATGGGTTTAGATAGGCCCAGTAAGGGTTAAATAGTTCTAGATGGGATTAAATAGGCCCAGTTGTGGTTAAATAGGCCCAGTTAGGGTTAAATAGGTCCAGGTTGGGTTAGATAGGCCCAGTTAGGGTTAAATAGGTCCAGGTTGGGTTAAATAGGCCCAGTTGGGGTGTAAATAGGCCCAGTTAGGGTTAAATTGGTCTAGATAGGCTTACATAGGACTAGACAGGGTTAAATAGGTCCATTTGGGGTTAAATAGGTCTAGATGGGGTTAAATAGGCCTAGTTAGGGTCAAATAGGTCTAGATGGGGTTAGATCGACCCAGTTAGGGTTAAGTAGGCCCAGTTGGGGTGTAAATAGGCCCAGTTAGGGTTAAATAGGTCTAGATGGGTTTATATAGGCCCAGTTAGGGTTAATTAGGACTAGATAGGGTTAAATAGGACTAGACAGGGTTAAATAGGTCCAGTTGGGTTTAAATAGGTCTAGATGGGATTAGATGGGCCCAGTTAGGGTTAAATAGGACTAGACAGGGTTAAATAGGTCCAGTTGGGGTTTATAGGTCTAGATGGGGTTAGATAGGCCCAGTTAGGATTAAATAGGTCTAGATGGGGTTAAATAGGCCAAGTTGTGGTTAAATAGGCCCAGTTAGGGTTAAATAGGTCCAGGTCAGGTTAAATAGGCCCAGATAGGGTTAAATAGGTCTAGATGGGGATAGATAGGCCCAGTTAGGGTTAAATAGGCCCAGTTAGGGTGTAAATAGGCCCAGTTAGGGTAAAATAGGTCTAGATGGGATTATATAGGCCCAGTTATGGTTAAATAGGTCTAGATAGGCTTACATAGGACTAGACAGGGTTAAATAGGTCCAGTGGGTGTTTATAGGTCTAGATGGGGTTAGATAGGCCCAGTTAGGGTTAAATAGGTCTAGATGGGTTAAATAGGTCCAGTTAGGGTTAAATAGGTCTTGATGGGGTTAGATAGGCCCAGTTAGGGTTAAATAGGTCTAGATGGGGTTAGATATGCCCAGTTGGGGTTAAATAGGTCTAGATGGTGTTAGATAGGCCCAGTTAGGATTAAATAGGTCTAGATGGGGTTAACAGGGTTTAGTATGGGTTAATGGGGTATAGATAGGGTTAATAGTGTAGTGCTTAGACTTTGTGTCATGAGGGTCCTGGAGAACCCTCATGTCACTTATAGTGTTATTATTGGGGTTAATTAGTGTCCTATAGGGGTCTATATAGACCCCTATTGGACAGATGGGATTAAATAGATGCTTATGGGGCCTGTATAGACCCCCATAAGTGATGGGGTTAATTAGGGGCTCATGGGGCTCTGTATAGAGCCCCATGATTAATAGGGTTAATTAAAGACTCATGGGGCTCTCTATAGAGCCCCATGGCTTATAGGGCTAATTAAGGACTCATGGGGCTCTGTATAGAACCCCTGCAGCAGGGGATAATATTTTATTTAGCGCGGGTCCTTGCAGGATCTTTATAGTCCTTTAACGACCTGCAAGGTGGGAATTTTGCATTTTTAAATGCAACAGGGGTCCCTATCAATATCTGATACCCCTAGAATTGCTCCATTAAGATTATAAATTGCATGGCTATTTTTCCTTCCCAGATGCATAACTTTACATTTATTTGTATTAAATCTCATCTGCCACTTAGATGCCCCTTCCTCTAATTTATGCAAATCCCTTTGGAGGGAAAGTACATAATTTTCTGATTTAATTACCTTTTACAACTTTATGTCAGCAGCAAAAATGGAGACACCGCACTCCAATCTCACTTCCAAGTCATTAATAAATATGTTAAAAAGGAGGGGACCTAATAAAAACTCTGAGGAACCCCACTTACCACATTAGTCCAATCCGAGTATGTTCCATTTACCACAACCCTTTGCTTCCTGTCTTTTAGCCAGCTCTCAATCCATAAGCAAATATTTATGGCAATTCCTGTATTCCTTAGTTTGCTCAATCGTCTCCCATGTGGCATTGTATCAAAAGCCTTTGCAAAATCCAAACAGACTACATCCACTGAGTTGACTTGATCCAAGTTCCTCATAGAAACCAATTAGGTTTGTTTGACATGACCTATCACATATGTAGTTCTCAGCAGCGTGGGCTTGCCAAAATCTGTTGGTAACGTAACGTTGCGTCCAGGCAAGGAGCGCCAAAGGAGCTCCTTGCGCTGGTGGAGATGAGTGCCATAGGCGCTCATCCCTATAACCCCGTACGACTTAGGCAGGGAGCGCCTAAGACGCTCACTGAGCTGGTGGAGATGAGCGCCATAGGCACTCATCCCTACGACCCCATAGGACTCAGGCAGGGAGCGCCTAAGACGCTCACTGCGCTGGTGGAGATGAGCGCCGACTTTGGCAGGGAGACCAAAAAACAAAAACATCACCCACAGCACAGGGGGACAGCTAGGACGTCTGGGAGTGAGGTTGCATGCAATTTTAAGTCGAATTTGCAGAGTTTTACCACTTGAAATTCGCCTAAGCAAAAGAAAAAATGGCACCTGAAAAAAACGAAAACGAGGCTACATGAACCCTAAACACGCAAAACACTGCCAGGCACATACAACTTTTAGCCTGGAACGTACGAGGTATAAAATACACTATTAGGAAGGACGTAAAATGCTCGAGACCTGTGTAACACATACACACTCACCACCATTTTACAACACTACCTTAAAACTAATAACATTACCATTCTAAAATACCGTATTACACAACTAAAGAAACGGTTTAGCCTCACGCACGCAGCCTATTTACACTGTACACTTGCCACATTGCTGACACTTTCTCCTCAGATCACCAACAGTCCAAATGTGCATTGTATGCTGCAGGAAAAACAACTGCGATTGTTATCTCTTCAGCATGTTGATTCCTGGATATATTCACTACAAATAGGTAAAGTATAGTAATTTATGATTTAATTAATTAAATAATTATTATAAAAAATATATATTTATGTAAAAACAAACAGAGCAGAGGAGAGACTTGCATTGCCAAAGACGCTCAGCGCGGAGCTCACAATGAACGCCCAGGGTGCTCAGAAGAGCAAAATTACACAAGGGGAGAGGCTCGCAATGAGAGCCAAAGGCGCTCATTGCAAGCCTCACGATGACCCCCGAAGGCGTTCAGCGCGGGGCTTGCAATGAGAGCCAAATGTGCTCAGACGACCAAAAGTACATCGGGGAGAGGCTCGCAATGAGCGCCGAAGGTACTCAGAGGATTAAAAGCCTTACATTGTGTGGCAAACAGCATTACCTCCCTTACAATTTTATTGCCATCATTTTTTAATGGGCAAGTCGCTAGTCCTTCATAAATCCATTTGGCTCCTACTTATAATCCTGTTTGAATAGACATATTCTTGTATAATATCCCTTATTAACCCTTCTAAAAGCTTTCCCACTACAGAAGTGAGGCTCACTGGTCTATAATTCCCCAAACACGTAACTCTTGTTCAAGTGTGTAACTCTACAAACCCACCAAAAATAAGAAATCATCTACAAAAAATGATACCACACTCACACACAGCACAGGGGGAGACACGAGAAGCCTGGGTGTGAGGTTGCAAGCCGAAGGCGCTCATTGCGAGCCACGCTATGAGCGCCGAAGGTGTTCAGCCTGGGGCTCGTGATGAGCGCCGAAGGTGATCAGTGCAAAGCAAGAAACCTGAAGTACATGGGGGGAGAGGTTTGCAATGAGCGCTGAAAGTGCTCAGAGGACCAAAAGCCTCACATTTTGTGCAAACAGCATTGCCAGCCTTACAATTTGAATCCCGTCATTTTTGACGGCAAGTTCCTAGTAGTCTTATAGAAGACCAGGAAGAAAGCATAACAGTAAACTTAAACAGTTCTAGCCAAAATTTTAGATCAAAATGCTGTTAAACTCAAGAAAAAACATACAGTATATTATACTAAACTGAAAAAAAAATTCAGTGACAAAACTGCAGCCTCATTTTAAACTATAAAAAATTGGGTACAAGTTTCCTACAAGATTTTAATTTAAAATTACACAGCACACAATTATGAAAAACAATCACTTTTACATCTACTGGTGTGACATTCAAAACATTTAAAAGAACAGATACCTCAGTAATTGAAGAAAAAAGTTAATTACAGAATAAGCTTAGCGAATCTGTCTTGAATGGTACAGTTGCATAGATCTAAGTCACTCAATGTTAAGAGGCTGAACTAAATGCTGCTATTGCATTAATCACATACCAAGTCTAATTAAAAGAGCCATGCACAAAGCTTTTTCAAAATGTTGCCCAGGTATTGCAATAATTTTTGATCACCCAAGCCTGGAAGACAAATAATTAGAGCTGCCAGAGCATTCTGATGAGTGATGTCAGCATCTCCAAGTGACCTTCCCTTCACTAATTAATTTTCCTTTTAAGAAAAGAGACCCTGTTGTTGCACATTATTAATTGAGTTCACTAGAAGATGCGCCTGATTAATTTTTGTTGATAATACTTGTCATTCTGAGCTGAGGCACTAATTATTCTATTGGTTTTTAAATATTTATTAATTTAACCAAGCCTAACGTCTCATCGGTTTAAAGTGCGACTTAGATTGTATGCCTGGGCTGAAAAATATTTAGGTTGCATTTCTTTAAATAAGGCTTTAATTTCTAGGTATCGGCAGCCAGTACTAAACAGCCAAATTCATTTACAAAGGGCAATTGCCAGAGAGGTTTGTATGACCAATTGCTGACATCACTGCTGAAACATACACATAAAAGTGTGAACACAAACAAGGAATTTTTTATGGATCTAAATGTTTTGTTTTTGTCTTTTAAATAGCAGAGGCATTTAAAGGCATATCTAAGTTTTCTGGATTATGAATACATTTGATAGAGGAGAATCAAGAGTGTATGAAAACATTTTTTTCATGAAAAAATATAAAAATAATCTTTAACAAACTCACCCTTATGTTTGCTAAATCTCTTGAGTCTTTCCCCATCTCCCTCTTTTGTTAAGTTAATATCCCTAGAGAGCTCTGATAAAATGAGCATATAATTCATAATTTGTTTTGGCCAATTATAGGCAGCTATACATTTTAATACAATGTAACAAACAGTTTGTGCAGGAAGGAATCATGGGATGTGTAATCACCCTGTAGAAGGAAGCAGGAAGAGTCAGACACTGATCTTTAGATCTCTGCATTGAGCTGCTGCTGGCTTGAAGGTTAGTAAACAGGTAAAATCCACATTTGAATGCAGTGTTTCTATTGGTATGTATCAGGTGCCTATGTAGGCAGCTATGGTGTGTAGAAAACAAGTTTTATTTTTAAATAAAATAAATCTGTGTGTGTACATAACTTAGTGCAACTTTAAATAGGAGATCAGAATCATTTCATAACCATACATTTACTTTTATCCAGCGGTTTCTGCTTAAGGCCATGAGGCCCAGGTCTAGGGAAGTACATTTTCAGGGGGCAGCAGGCTGCCTGAAGATGCAGTACTGTACATTGATATATGTTTGTATATGCACAGAAATGTTTGTATGGTGGCACGTCTTTTGCGCGCTGGAGACCTGAGTGCCGTCATCAGGGCGCAGAGAACTGCTCTCTGATGACGCTCTGCGCTCCAGCCTGCATCCCATCTGCCCCATATCATATTAACTGGGTCTGCTTGCTGGAGGCTGCCACAGATAAGGTAAGCGGCTGACAGTGTGCCATGTGGCACTGGCATGTGTCACTAAGAGTATATGGTATGTAATGTCACTGTTATTGTGTGCATGTGTCACTAGGAGCATGTTGTATTGCATGTTTATCACTACATACATGATAAACATGCAATGCAACATGCTCCTAGTGACACATGCACACAATGCCTGGCCCATATGGCACACTATCAGACCCTTAACTTGCCAAGCAGGTCCAGTAAATATGAGATGGAGCCTCTTAAACAGATGAGATGCAGGCTGGAGTGCAGAGCGCCATTAGGGTTCTCGGCGCCCTGATGAGGGTGCGTGCCGTTTGTATGCAGTGGTATCTGTCTGTATTTGGCACTATATGACATACCAAAGATATACATAAACACACAGACATCACTGTAAACATAGAAAGGGGAAAAAAGAAACTGTAAGAGGGTGTGGGAGGGTCGGATCTACCTTTTTGGAGCCCCTAGGCAGTGAAATAGAGGAGCCCCTGAGAGTGAGTAGTCAAGGTATGCACAGGCCCATTTTTGCCTTTTCTGTGCATGTAAGTTCCTATTTTTGCTGTAACTCTCTTGCTCTAGGTTGCTACTCCCTAGTAGCCAGTCTATGAACTGAATGACCCAGAGGATCATAAAACCTAAACATGCCCGTGCTTTAATCGTATGTAATATTTTATTAATTATTTTCACTAATTGTTTTCTTTGTCTGAAACAATTCAAGTTTATGATTGTTCCTGTCGTTCTTAGTAAATAACCCTCTTAGACACTGAAAGCCTTCTAAGGTGTCCGCATTTTCAGCAATATCAACATTTGAAGCACAGAAAACCACTGCCAAAATACAGTCTGCAAAACGTATTATGAATAACTGTCCACACAAGATATACACAGAACATCAAAGGACTCTAGCCAGTACCCATGTATAAAAAATAAATTGTATCCCTTTCTTTAATATTGCTCATTTAGACTAAAATAAATTAACTAGGTAATATAAACAAAAATATGAACTAATAAACAGAAGCAAAGTTGCTCCTCCTACCATATACAGACAACACTCAGCTATGGTGTGCAAGGTGCTCCTGTTAGATTTTGTGTGCCAGTTATAGAATTAGATAAGTAATTTTTTTTTGCATTGCTAATTTCCATTTCCAACTCTCTGTGACTGCATGGGCCATAACATCTTTATGCCCATGGTCATGCTGATCCACTTGGTATTCATGGCAGAGATACTGGAGTGGGTTGCCAGTTCCTTCTCCAGTGGGCCACAGCATGCAGCTCCTGGTATTTCTAGGTGGTCTCCCATCCCAGTACTGACCAGGCCCAATCCTGTTCAGCATCAGGGTGGTGTGACTTCTTGGCTCCCTGATTTGGAATCAAACCCATGTCAACAGTGGTAGAAGCACTGAGTCCTAACCACTGGACCACCAGGGGACCCGAGATTAAGTCTCCTTAGTAGTTATACCATCATATTGCAGCTTTTAGACTTGAAATATGCCTCTCAGTTACATGATTCCTCATGCTGTTGTAACATAGTCTAATTAAAAATGACTGTTTATAAAAATCGTTAATAAAAAAGTGTCTGCTTGTTTTTAAAATATTCCCTTCACGTCATACCAGAAATTGTTAGTGAAAATATCCAAAATGTCTCATATAGAAGTTAATTGTAAAATTATTTATTTACCTTGTCACACTAGTTAGAGTTAAAATACTCTCACCACCGCCCTTACTTATGAAAATTAAATTTTTATTCTGCAAGAACATCCTAAAATATCCCTTGTGAGGTTCAGAAGCCTCTGAAGAGGTACCCAATATTAGAATAACAGCAGTACCTTTCTTTATAAACAACTGCTTGTACCCACTAGGACGCAGCTATCGCTACTGTGATCAAAAAGAGCATACAAATCATTTCTGCCAACTGAATACAAAGTACTGAACATCTGCTACATCTGTGAGCCTGGGAGTTGTAATCATATTTTTTAAAAATATGCACACATTAGTTATAAATATTAGAACTGAAGCTTGTGAAAGCAATCAAATATTTATATTAGGAAAACTTAACACATCTTTACTTTGTTGAGCACTTTTCATTAATCATACATTTAACTATTTCCTGCCCTGCAGAATGTTTTCAGGCAATAGAAAATAAGGAAAACAGCAAGTCCATGTTTACTAAACTTAACTTTCTGTGATTACGTAAAGTGGTTTTACAGATTGAGGTGCTTAATATTCACTAAGGTAAAAACGCTATAATGAGTGATGAAAGAACACTACAATTCCTCTCATATATTCTATACTAGCGAATTGCCCGTCAAAAAATGACGGCAATGAAATAGTAAGGTAGCTAAATTAGTAAATGAATATATTGTACCTATTTTGAAGCATTGTGATAAAAAGCTGGCAATCTGTGTTGATGCTGCTGCAGCATTAGTGGTGTGGAGCTGCTGTATAAGCATGCTGAATGTGTGCAGTGTAACACTGTGCGTGCGCGAGACCAAACCGTTAGCGTAGTCGTGTACTTCCGCATTGGTGTAAAATGGCGAGTAATGTGTGGTATAGGTCTGTATCGGAATATCCGTAGGTGTTTTGTGGTGTTTTGCGAGTTTCTTGTGGTGTTTTGCGAGTTTAGAGTGCTGTAGCCTCGTTTTCGTTTTGTTCGGCGGCCATTTTTTCTCTCGCTTCGTTTTTTTTTTAGTCTCTAAACTGTTTTATTTCGAGTAAAATCGAGGTGTAAGTTGCATTTTTGAGGTCCTGGGTGCTCCCTCTTGGTGTAGGTAAGTTTTTTATGTATGTGCTGTGTGTATGTATTGTGTTTTAAATGTTTGTATGTCGGCGTGTTGCGTCCGATGTTTGCGAGGTCGTAATGTGTGGTAACGTGTTTCGTACGTTGTTTGCGTGCCTCGTAAAATTTAGCGAGTGTCGTAATTTGTGTGTCGTGTTTTTTGAGTAGCGACGTGAATTTTGCGAGGGTTTGAGGCCCTTGCCCAGTGACCTCGCCAGCAACTGAGTCCCTCGCTTCGCGAGGGGCCTCAGTTGCTGGCATGGAGCGCCTTCGGCGCTCCATGCCAGCAACTGAGGCCCTTGCCCAGTGACCTCGCCAGCAACTGAGTCCCTCGCTTCGCGAGGGGCCTCAGTTGCTGGCATGGAGCGCCTTCGGCGCTCCATGCCAGCAACTGAGACCCGTGCCCAGTGACCTCGCCAGCAACTGAGGCCCTCGCTTTGCGAGGGGCCTCAGTTGCTGGCATGGAGCGCCTTCGGCGCTCCATGCCAGCAACTGAGGCCCTTGCCCAGTGACCTCGCTACGCGAGGGCCGCGGCTCGCTACGCGAGGGCCGCGGCTCGCTGCGCGAGCCGAGGGGCGCGCCTCGCTACGCGACGCACGGCTTGATCCAGAAAGTAGTTCCAGCCGGAGGACGGGAGCCACATAGGAGCAGACGAAGTGTGGCGCTGCTGGCAGGGTTACATCCAGGTAAGTGCTTGAGCGACTGGCAGGAACCAGGTACTGCAGGGTGATGGGAGCCCCGGGGGCCTAGGGATGAGCGCCAGTGGTGCTCATCACGAGCCCTCCACTGGCAGGAACCAGGTACTGCAGGATGATGGGAGCCCCGGGGGCCTAGGGATGAGCGCCAGAGGTGCTCATCACGAGCCTTCCACTGGCAGGAACCAGGTACTGCGGGGTGATGTGAGCCCAGGGGGCCTCGCGATGAGCCCTCCACTGGCAGGAACCAGGTACTGGGGTGATGCGAGCAGGAACCTGGTACTGGGGGTAATGAAGCTAAAGTCGTGCGTGCGTTAATGGCTCATCTCACTTCGCTAGGCTCGCAGTCGTCTGCTCGCCTTGCTTTGCAAGGGACGCAAACGTTTGACCAAACATTCTGGACACTGACAACTATATATGTGATTTTACCATGATCCTTTGTGAATCTAGCCCAGAAATAATAGTTCAGTTTTTAGAAATTCTGCAGCTATCATCTCAAACCGTATCTTGTGTCTAGGGGGGGGGGGGGGGGGGGGGGGCTGAATTGATAGAAGATTACCCATTATTCTGACAAAATTATTTGCTTGTCTATTTCCATGCAGTGGCCCCCTACTTAACAGCCCCATTTATTGCTACTTTTTTGGCATCCAGGCTCGCAGATGGAGGTCGCAGGTTACTTTGCTATTCAATTGGCAAAGACTTGCAGCCTCCGATCGAGTTACTTGCTCCGACCCGCACTCCGTACCGACCCATTGCTACTTGTCAAATCGCAAGTTACTTCCCTCAAAGCCTTTGATCTTTCAAGGCGGCAAGGATAAAATCGCTCAATTGCTCTGATTCCCCCTCGCTAACCAATCTGACAAAATCGGAGCACTTTAAAAGCAAATAAAAAAGCAATCATGTACTTTTATGAAGAGTGAAAGTGATGTTAGGCATTACAATTAATAGCACAAAATTCTCCAATACTTTATTTCATTTACATTTTTTGTTCGATTATCGATCATGGCAATCAATGTGAAGTCCTACGGGCTTCAACCTCCAAGCCCGTAGGACTTTGAAAATCCAACCTCAATATTTTCAAAGTACTATGGGCTTGGGGATTGAAGCACGTAAACATTGAAAAAATGGAGGTTAGATATCAAAGTCCTACGGCCTACACTTACGAGTTACGTGCTTGGAGGTTGGTCAATGATGATCTCTGTTTTCATTGGCTGTTACTGCATCGGGAGTTACGGGCTTGCTGTTCAAGCCCACAAATGTTACTTCCGATGGAAATGGTTTTTGATTTGAGCTATCGGCCCCTATCTTGCGACAATTGAACAGCAGAGTACAAGTAGGACTACTTGGGCATGCAACTCATTCGCAGAAAATCAGTTGTCTGTGATCGAGTTACAGCCCCGAATTGAATGAGGTTCTAATTGTCCAAGTCACAATTACTTGAGCCTGAAATGTAGCCCATAAATGTTACTGATATTCAATTGGCTACATTTTGCTTTGCGCATGCCAATTGCGATTTACAGGCTCAAAAGCACTGCGGTTGTCAAAAACGTCCTATCTCCTCCTTTGATGTTTCAAGCCCATAAATGTTACCAGTGCTAAAGATGCAAAATCCATATTTAATTACAACAATTCAACAAGCCCGTAATTTATTTTCAAACCCGTAAATGGCAAATGTATCAAAAAAGGAGTAGGTTAAACACCTGTTCGTAACACTGTAAATGCAAATAAATACCCAATATTGTACTTAAAAATACTGGAAAAGCAAATTAAGGCATTAGATTTACAGTAATTGCACAAGTCAATTGAATACATCTATATATGTAAAAAAAATTAGTAACCCGCAGCCAGAATGTCTGGTTACATGTAATTTCTGGCTTGGAATTAAATAGGGGCTAAAGTCTGCACTGGTCAGAAATATTTTACTGCAGCCTTCTGGGCAGATGCATCTTTATCAATTGAACACCTAATAGGTGATATAGAGAGGAAGTTCTGCTGGAAGTTATAATGCTAACTTCAAATGTTAATTTTAAAAGCTATATTTATATTCATATGATTGTATTGCTAATCAGTAACTGGACAAATAAAACTCTATCATATAAGCACTACATTGGCCTGTTAAAATGATTTGAGACTGTATTTATTAAACTATACTTGCTGTAACTGTTGTTAATCTACTAAATAGAATTACAGACTAGAAAGTACAAACTTCAAAATGTAACAGCCACAATATGGATATTGAAGCTAATGTAGCTTGTTGCCTGTTCTATAGACCAATATGGCTACACAGAAGAAATTAAATTAATGATAGGACTGTTGATTGAGTAGGCAATATTACTACACAGCACTTATATTAGGAAATCATCAATACATATCTTACCCTAAGATATAAGCGTTAGAGGGTAAATTTAAGTTGTTGGGGTTTACGGTTCCAAGTAGATACACTAACGTATGAGTATCTTTCTTTTACCATTTAGTTTATAACTTACTAGTAAGTCAATTTAGATCTGCACAGTATATGAATGTCAAGTTGAAGAATGTCAGCTTGCTAAGGTTCTTAATTTTTTTTAATCAAATTTAAATGACAATAGAGGTTTAAAATACTAATAAATTAATTTATGTGCACTGAAACTACCTATAAAAGTACACATGCACTACGCAAAAACTTAATTTAATTCAAATTAATTTAGCCTTTGGTACACCTCTGCCCCAACGTCTCCAAACAAAAAAAGCTTGAGGCACGAGAATCTGCTGCTCAACAACACCCCGCTGCAAGTTACGTACTGTCTCCATTACTTGAAGGATTCACAACCCCTTCTTTTCCCCCTGCCTTACCCATGTCTCCAAACCTCCTCAGTGATCTATCGGGGGCTCATGGTTGAAGTCTCCAACTTGGGAAGCTTTCTTGGGTCCTCCCCACCATTCCTTGATTTGGCTGTTGCACTGCTTGATTTCTTGGCTTTTCTACCAGAGAGAAGTTTCCTGATCTACAAGGAGTCTACCTAGGCACACAAACTAACCTTGTGAGCTGCTGTGTGTTGAGTGCTGCTGCCATCTGGAGCAGTGGCGGAGCTAGTGCATGGAGGGCCCAAGTGCAAAAAGAAAATTTGGGCCCCACCAAAAGGGGAGGGCACAACTTTTGTTTGCGCATCCTGAACCCCATCCCAAAATCAACTCACGCAGTAAATAGAAATATATATTTTTATATGTATATAATATACATAGACGAAATATATACATATATATATATAAAAATATATATATTTATATATATGTATATATATATATTAATATATATATATATATATATATAGTCAGGTCCATAAATATTGGGACATCAACATAATTCTAACCTTTTTGGCTCTATACACCACCACAATGGCTTTGAAATGAAATGAACCAGATGTGCTTTAACTGCAGACTTTCAGCTTTAATTTGAGGGTATTTACATCCAAATCAGGTAAACACTGTAGGAATTACAACAGTTTGTATATGTGCCTCCCACTTTTTAAGGGACCAAAAGTAATGGGACAGATTAACAGTCATAAAACAAACTTTCACTTTTGAATACTTGGTTGCAAATCCTTTGCAGTCAATTACAGCCTGAAGTCTGGAACGCATAGACATCACCAGACCCTGGGTTTCATCTCTGGTAAAGCTCTGCCAGACCTCTTTTGCAACTGTCTTCAGTTCCTGCTTGTTCTTGGGGCATTTTCCCTTCAGTTTTGTCTTCAGCAAGTGAAATGCATGCTCAATCGGATTCAGATCAGGTGATTGACTTGGCCATTGCATAACATTCCACTTCTTTCCCTTAAAAAATTATTTGGTTGCTTTTGCAGTATGCTTCGGGTCATTGTCCATCTGCACTGTGAAGCGACGTCCAATGAGTTCTGAAGCATTTGGCTGAATATGAGCAGATAATATTGCCCGAAACACTTCAGAATTCATCCTGCTGCTTTTGTCAGCAGTCACATCATCAATAAATACAAGAGAACCAGTTCCATTGGCAGCCATACATGCCCACGCCATGACACTACCACCACCATGCTTCACTGATGAGGTGGTATGCTTTGGATCATGAGCAGTTCCTTTCCGTCTCCATACTCTTCTCTTCCCATCACTCTGGTACAAGTTGATCTTAGTCTCATCTGTCCATAGGATGTTGTTCCAGAACTGTGAAGGCTTTTTTAGGTGTTGTTTGGAAAACTCTAATCTGGCCTTCCTCTTTTTGAGGCTCACCAATGGTTTACATCTTGTGGTGAACCCTCTGTATTTACTCTGGTGAAGTCTTCTCTTGATTGTTGACTTTGACACACATACACCTACCTCCTGGAGAGTGTTCTTGATCTGGTCAACTGTTGTGAAGGGTGTTTTCTTCACCAGGGAAATAATTATTCGGTCATCCACCACAGTTGTTTTCCGTGGTCTTCCGGGTCTTCTTTTTAAGTATGTTCCAAACAGTTGATTTGGCCACACCTAATGTTTTTGCTATCTCTCTGATGGGTTTGTTTTGTTTTTTCAGCCTAATGATGGCTTGCTTCACTGATAGTGACAGCTCTTTGGATCTCATATTGATAGTTAACAGCAACAAATGCAAATAGCACACTTGAAATGAACACTGGATCTTGTATCTGCTCTTTGTAAATGGGATAATGAGGGAATAACACAAACCTGGCCATGGAACAGCTGAGCAGCCAATTGTCCCATTACTTTTGGTCCCTTAAAAAGTGGGAGGCACATATACAAACTGTTGTAATTCCTACACCGGTCACCTGGTTTGGATGTAAATACCCTCAAATTAAAGCTGAAAGTCTGCAGTTAAAACACATCTTGTTAGTTTCATTTCAAATCCATTGTGGTGGTGTATAGAGCCAAAAAGTTTAGAATTGTGACGATGTCCCAATATCTATGGACCTGACTGTATGTATATATATATATATATATATATATATATATATATATATATATAGTGCCTTGCAAAAGTATTCACCCCGCTTGACTTTTTACCTATTTTGTTACATTACAGCCTTAAGTTCAATGTTTTGTTAATATGAATTTTATGTGATGGATCAGAATACAATAGTCTAAGTTGGTGAAGTGAAATGAGAAAAATATATACATAAAACTATTTTTTAGAAATAGAAAACAGAAAATTGTTATGTCCGTATGGATTCACCCCCTTTGTTATGAAGCCCATAATAAACGCTGGTGCAACCATTTACCTTCAGAAATTACATAATTAGTGAAATGATGTCCACCTGTGTGTAATCTAAGTGTCACATGATGTGTCATTACATATATACACCTTTTTTGAAAGGCCCCAGAGGCTGCAACACCTAAGCAAGGGGCACCACTTACCAAACACTGCCATGAAGACCAAGGAACTCTCCAAATAAGTAAGGGACAATGTTGTTGAGAAGTACAAGTCAGGGTTAGGTTATAAAAAAATATCTAAGAATCAAAAAAGAAGAGAGCAAATGTATCCTTTTTTATAATAGTGCACACCCTCTGCCTAATCACCAATATAGAGAAAAAAAAACAAAATGTAAAACTTAACATTTATTAATAAAATTTAAAATAACTGGTATAAGATCCTGAAACTCTGACGTAGTAAAGAGAATATTGGGAAGTGTATATATCTTGAGGCTACCATATATAAATACTAGTAATAATGGACCCTATATATCCTTGAAATAAATGGGATTAGCTGTGATAGTGTCTAATAACAAAGGATGTATAAATGGCAATGTATCTATATATATATTGCACTAAGTGACCAAAGAGAAAGTGCCAAGTGCTGACATTGATCATACAAAATATCATATAATAAAATTATATTAAAGTGCCCATTGCAAAATTATATCAGAGACATTTTTTTCTGATATGACAAAGTGCTAGTGCTAAATATTAGGGTATCAGGGTCTGTGAACAAATTAATGGGTATTAGGTATAAGCCCAACGCTGAATTATATAGTTATCACTAGTTCCACTTCTCAAACCAAGGAGCCTTAGTGCATGTTATCATATCCCTAGTGTAGATTATATATAGCAAAGTTGCTAAATTCTTTGACATAGGGGATATTGGTAACTATGTTAAATAAGGTGGTAGGCCTGTATAATTAGACGCCAAGGCTCCTAGCTACCCGCGCATCGCCTATGCGCCTACATATGACGTCCTAGGTCGGTGTTGCGGCATAGCAAAGCATGGGTAGCTAGGAGCCAGAATCTTGTCACACCTTAAGCCACCAAATGTTGTTGTTTCTGTATAAAAAAATATCCAAATCTTTGATTAACCCCCGGAGCAACATCAAATCTATCATAACCAAATGAAAAGAACATGACACAACAGCAAACCTGCCAAGAGACGGCCACCCACCAAAACTCATGGACCGGTCAAGGAAGTCATTCATCAGGGAGGCAGCGCAGAGTTCTACAGCAGAGACTGGAGTATAGGAAGACAATAAGCCGTACGCTCCATAGAGTTCGGCTTTATGGCAGAGTGACCAGAAGAAAGCCGTTACTTACAGCAAAAAACAAAATGGCACGTTATGAGTTTGCGTAAAGGCATGTGGGAGACTCCCAAAATGTATGGGGGAAGGTGCTCTGGTCTGATGAGACTAAAATTTTATTTTTCGGCCATCAAAGAAAACGCTATGTCTGTCGCAAACCCAACACATCCCATGACCCAAAGAATACCATCATGCTGTGGGGATGTTTTTCAGCAGCCGGGACTACCATACCTAGCCTCTCTATACCCTCAAACTCACACTCATTTCCTTTACCAAGTAAATAAATGTCTACAACTCACAATTTGCCCCTTTATTCCATTCCATACCAATTATCCCCCTTCAGCCACACATGTTCAAATTCTAATGCATCTCTAATGCACATCTGCCTAAATATGTCAAGATTGTTTTTTTAATAAATGTAAAATACACTAATGACTTGACTCCTAAAGAAACCACATCTCTGACCTCAAAATGTTTTGAACAGTTCATCTACATCATTTAAACTCTGTAATCTGCTTTCATTGCTCAGCACTTCACCAAAGTAGCAAACCACTTGGTTACAAGTAAATCCAATGGCTTCTTCTCTCTACCAGCTATATTTGTATCCACTGCTTGTCAATCACTCTCTTCTTTTTAAAAGCTGTAATCCTTTGGCATTGACACAGCAATCACTTGTCTCATATCCACGTTCTCTGATCTCACTTTCCTTCTCTAGCATTTCTATGTACAATTAACAGAAAAGACAGAGATGAGAGAGAACTAGAAAAACATATATATCTAGTTTGTCAAATGTTTGATATCAGTGGGGTATATTTATCATGTGGGAATAAGTGGGGGGATAAAACAGATGAGTTAAAGGGATATGAAAGTTTCATGGATAAATGCATTTCTGCACTCCTTAGGCAAAAAACAGCCTTTGTGTATGCAGCACATCTCATACAATATTTTATTTTTATTAATATCTAAAAATCCCTCTAATGATTATGTTGACACCTCCACTGGTTTCTACACAACTTCCAGATCCCCACCAATCAGCATGCAGCATCAGGGGAGCAATATTAACCCACTATTTACCTGCTGTTGCTTGCTCAGCCAATCTCCTTGCAGCTTCCTGTCTGTATGTCAGCAGCAATACATAGCACATATCAGTGATACACTACATATCCCAGGCTGCTTTACAGCACAAACAGGAACCCCAGAGTTAACTCAAAGGCTTCAGCTAATATATTGGCCAAAACAAATCATTTTAAATTTGATGCTAATTTAACCTGGGTTTGGAGGGTGTTAACCTATTTCCAACTGTCAGAAATTACAAGACATTTTGCTTACTTCAATGTAAGTGTTTAAAAGTGTTTTAAGGGATCTTTTTATGCAAACAAAATGTTTGCATACAGTACTAATTCTCTATCAGATGCATTCACAATCCAGCAAACTTACATATCCCTTTAAGTATTCCAATTTTCTATGTTTATATAGTTATAGTCTATGTTTTATACAGGAGCTATTCATCAGACAGTTACATTTTGTCTCCTCTTGATAAGTAGGTTCTATAGAAAAACATAGTAAGTGGGGATATTTTATATTCCAACTACTCTTATACTAGCTTTCCCCATCCTTGCGTGGTAAATATACCCCAATATTAAAAATGAATACTATCTTTTGAAAGTGAATAGTCTGCAGAAAACAAAAACATGATGTGTACAATTCCTCAAAGGAATATCCATGAGATTCATTTTTAAAACAAAACAGCATTAAATTGCCAAAAAAGGCTCAGCGAAGGAGCAATAAAATTATAAGCATTAATGAGGTAAAACATTGCTCTGGACAAGTTTTCAGATCATTTCAGGGTGACATTGCACTTTTAATGACTTGCTTATAGAAAATGAGCAGATGGCAACACCCTTTAGAGAAATAGGTAGAATATTGGCAAAAAATTAAGAGATTTTATGGTGATTGTATTTTTTATAAATTGACTATGAAATTTAGGTTATTTTTTTGGGTGAAAATATGTGATAATAACAACAAGGTTTATTTAACTGAAAGAGAAACTACAAATTGGTATGAATTTATTCATCAAAATGAGCTATCCAGTGGCACAGCTGCTGCAATATAATGACAGCAAAACACAGGATTTATAAATGTCTTCAGTATAAATCTAATTAATGCTCTTTCAAGCATTCATTAAAACAACATTTGCAATTTGTGGATAGAATTTCAGCAAGAGCAGAAGCAATAGGAGAGAAACATGACTAATTTATCTAAGGTCAAAATTAGAGAGGAATTTGATTTCATCACTGGATCTGGAAATAAACAAATTGAAAAGCTAATATGCTTCTTGGAATAAAATTACCAAAGATTATCATTGCTTCTGTATAACAAGAACATAATCAGACTCCATCTTCAAATAATGTATATATTACATTAATTTCTTTCTTGTATATTTACTGAACAAAAGAAGTTATGAGACATAAATTTACTAAGTATCATCTCACCGAGATGAGGTTAAAATGGCTATGATATTAGTTTTTCCTACAGAAATTAATGTATAGTAAATCAAGGGATGCTCAGTAAATTCCCCCATTGTTGTTACCTTAATATGTATGTCTTAGAGAAATAACAATTGTGGAAGTATGGTAGAAATTTCAACAGAAATTCAACAAAATATATAAAGAATAAAGTTTTTTTCACACATTGAGACTTTTAAAGGATTACTATGGTCCCATTTTTGCGATATGGTCTTTTCCATCACCTTATAATGGACAAAATATTTTACGGTTTTATGTTCTTTAAATGTATAACTTTTTATATGCAATTATTATTTACTGTGTGATGCTTTCTGCTGCTTTGAATGCAGCATAAGCTTCAACCTGCAAAATCACAGTGTGGGAGCTAAATGTTTCCTCTGACCTCAAGAAGTAGATCAGCAGAAGCCATAATGGAAGTAGTCATTCAAGAGCAACAGGTCACATGCACAGTGAAATGCTTAGAAGTAATGTGAAACATTCTAGTTTGCACAATAAGTCAATAAAGCTTCCAAGTTGTGTAAGAAAGATATATGGTTATATGAACATGTAATATGGCAATCATAATCATTAATTTGGTAAATAGACCAAGGTATCTTTAGTGAATATGTATTCTATGACAGGGCCATGGTATATTAGGGATCAAATCAATAGACTAGTAATTAAATAAGGATCAAATAAATGCATTCAATTAATATGCTGGTGGCACTGGTATATCAGGGATTAAATAATGGTCACATAAATAAAATAAATAAATAGGCTAAGATCCCTGTTATATCAGTGATCAAATAAAGATCAAATAAATAAATTAGATAAGAGTTGAGCTCTTAAATCATCTGTTGGTTACTTTATATTTATATATACAGGTAGAACACTGATTATGAGGCATCAGATAATCTGGCACCTCTTTGAATCTGGCCAATACCCAGCAGTCTCATCCCCACTGAAGCAACCTCTGCACTGACTGCTGATCGCCACTTACCATGTTAGTCAGTGCCTTTCACACAGCCCCGCACACCCTCACTTGCTCTCATCGTGCCCTTAGGTGGCTAAAGGAATCGCCTAGGGTTGCTGTGGGCAATGAAGGGCTTGGGTGCCTTCATTTGATTTAATGATTTGCTGTACTACCGCTTGCCCGGCAAAATCAGTTAAGCCGGCAAGGCATTGGAACGGAGAATGGCAAAAGAATGGTGGTCTAGCTGAAAATATTTTATTCTTTGTCTTTTGTTATTATGTACAGAACAGCAGCCTCTATTCCATGCCACACATAAAAAAAAATGAGTGAAATTATCTTGTGAAATATAACCAAGCTATCACATAAATGTATCCCATGAGAAATGACATTCAAGTGCTCAAAATGCCCCTAATATCTTAAGTCTTTAGTACATGTCCCATAACTATTTTAACATAATCAGTGCCCGAAATGTTAAAAAATCCTACAGATACCTTCAACCATCCTAACACACAGAAATGTTGATGACCAAGAAGTGTTGATGACTAAAATCTGAAACTATAAAGGAGCAAAAACCTTAATTGTATTAGATTTGAGGCTTGTTTGCTCAAATTTAACACAATTAAAGATCTACTACAGTACAGCAACCCCAATGGCTCCAAAGTTAAACCCATTAACAGAAGGATCTCTATTGATCCCCTTGTTACTCTAAAGTAAAACCATGTGGGTCCTTATGAACCCCCATAATACTTAACATTAATCCTTATAGCATGGTATCTATAACTAATTCCCTATTAATGTGGATTTAAACAAAGAAGTTTTCATGGGGTTCTCTGGTGACCCAGGCCCTCATTCAATTGTGATTTGGCCAATTGAATAGGGCTCTATATAAGCACATAACATAATTTTTTTTAAATAAGTTTTTAGTTAGTGAAAACCTTGCTTTTGGATAGATGTTTACTAACTAAAAACTACTTTAAAAAAATATATTATGTGCTTATTTAGAGCCCTATTCAATTGGCCAAATTGCAATTGAATGAGGGCCTCAGTGGTTAGGATGCAAGCACTTTCACCACAGCATCATGGGTTCTAATCCAGCCAGTCACACTGGTCAGTACTTGGATGGGAGACCACTTGGGAATACCAGGAGCTGTATGCTGTGGCCCACTGGAGAAGGAACTGGTAATGTTTAAAGTTGCTCTATTTAAAGCATATATATTGGTAAAAGTTGTATTTTCTGATAACTATAAGGGGTAGGAGAATCTATAGCGTGTTTACACTCCAATTCACACGCTACTTGCTCAGCTTTTAAACAGGCATTGGAAAAGAGCAATACGCTCCCAGTGACAAAACTGACAAGGAGGCACAAACTAGAGACTACACTTTAGTGTAGGGCAGATGCCAGAATGAATCATCTGTCCTTAGAGAATCCTACATTCACTAAACCTACTAATCAACATAATGTCCTAATATGTTCAGTTGGGTCTTTAAAATGAGTGATGTCTTTTTGCAATATAGCTTCCGTGGTGATAACTATAGAAGGTGTCTGGTGGAGCAGAATTAGGTCCTCCTAGCTTCTTTGAGGAATTTGTACCACCCTATTTGTCCTACTGTCTCAGATTGCAATTTAGTAATATTTGTTTTGGACTATGTGCATGAGGTGGATATTTAAGGAGTGTCCACCTCTTAAATCATAGCCAGTCATGGAAATGGAACACTGAAGCAAGTTGTCCATCATAGAGGGAAAGTCCTCAAGTGAAGAATCAGAAACACACAATTCACTAAGTAGTTTCCTAGAGTTTATTAACATGAATATCACAACAATGATTAGCTTACTACGCATACTACATATTCTACATAATACAAAGAGAAAGACAACAGTATATTTATTTAAAAAAAACACAGTAGAAAGCTTTGATTTTGGGAAGAAGCAGAAGGACACCCACTTTTTCCTTTTCTGTAACTTGCTTGTTTTCAGGGTTTGCTTTTATGGCTTTATAACATCATGGGAGCAATGTTAATATTTCCATAGACTTGTGCTGGGTAATTCAGTGTTCTTCCTTTCCTTCCTCCTCTGTTATTCAATTGATAACATAACTATTCCCTTCCTACAATAGAGTTCTTCTTGTGTGCTTGTGGGGTTGACACAGTTTCAGTCCTTAATGAACCACTGCACAACTAAAAAAAAATATGTTTAAAAATTGTGAATCTGACTAAGAGCATATGGTTGCAGTCAGATGCAGCTTCTGGCCCAGTTAGAAGGAAGGGGTGTGCTGTCAATTTCCATGGTATCCTATTATAAAACAAAGGTTTTGGCCTTGAGCTTGTTCACTTTTCCCCAATCCCTCCCTCCACTGATAATTACAACTACACACATCCTTAATCAAGCTGTAACATTCACAAAATGAGTCCCTGTACTCAGTGTGTTCAGAAACTGAGATTTTCTCCAAAAATATTGAATGTCCATAAAACAATGGCTAAAATCATGAATGTTGTAATAATTGATGAAAAGAGTGTCCTTTTCTTCAACTGTAGTGGTATTTAACATTAAGCCTGATGTGCAAATGTTACTAATAAAACACTCTTATTTTTTTTATATTTGACCTTATCTACTGTTATCAGATAACACGTGATGGCAATCTATGTGGTATCATGAGAATAAAAGAGGGGATTTATTAAGTTGATTGTGTTAATCTGCAATCTTTAGCCACAAATTGCTCTTTATCGCAACTCATGTCTACACGTGACTTACTTTCTATAATTTGGTCCACTATGCAGTGCTGTAATGAGTGTTAATGTGAGATGTATGTATCCACCCCGTGTCCATCCTATTCACATCGCAAATAGAGTAGTACATGTGTGTTTTAGGGGTAAAGCATGGCCACTTTAACAGATTTTTCCATCAACCCAAGCATGTTTGGATTCCACGCATCAAAGGCTTAATATTGATTAGTAATATTGGTTGGCATTATGTATTAATGATTAATAATTACATTAAACTAGACAAGATGATAACCTGCCCAAGCATTTTGATCAGCATCACATTATTTTCACTTTTGGTTTATAATGTAATACTTGTAACCGTATCATGAAATGCTCTTATGGAGGACATGACTTATAGAAGTACAAAATATTTTTAGAAAGTTTAAAATAACAAAGACTTACACTTTTCTTTTAATGGCTGCAGACACCTAATTCTTAACAGGATTAGAAACCTGAAAAATGTAGACAGTCAGATAACATCTCTATTTATTTCTGTGTATAATACAATCTTGGCTTTGCCAAAAAAAAAAATGGGCATACGCTTGAAGGAAGCCATGTTTAAAATGGTTAAGGATTGAAGAACGAAGCATTTGTGGGCACATTTGGTGTAATAACTGTATTTTTCGGAATTCTGAGCTGGAAGCAGGTTTTTTAACTTGTTTTATGCATTCAAATGTAAACACATATGTACTATTTATTTACTGTACTACTGTACGGTGGAGGGATTCTATCGCTCTTTTGCCCACCATATATTAAATGATTGTTGTGGTGAACTACCTACTCATAATTTCCACAACACAAGCTGAGATCCCGCTCCATGCTGATGATAGCCAGTAAGCTTGAAACAGCTGTAGATGGATAGGATGCTCAGCTTGTTTATAATCCAACCTTGGCTTTGTATAAAAGCTGTGTAATGCAGCGGGCATAAGCTTAAAGGAAGCCATGTTTAAAATGGTTATGGATTGAAGAGCGAGGCATTTGTGGTCGCATTTGCATGTTCCTGCTCAGCTTCCCAGAATGCAGTGTAATAACTGTTTTTCTCTGAACTCTGAGCTGGAAGCAGATTTTTTACCTTGTTTTAGACATTCAAGTGTGAATACAGATGTGCTTTTTATATACTTTATTTCTGTTGAAAGACTCCACTATAAATATCCACTTGACAAAAGAACTAAAAATGAGTAAGCCCCAGTACGATAATGCTCCTCCCCAGGTTACAAGCAGAGGTAAATGTAATAGTTTTTCTACAAATACTATACATCATAAAAATGTGACACACAAATAAGTGTTTCCAAGCAGTAGAAAAGTCAGGCAAAATATGGGATATAAATAAAAACGTGCAGCCCTAATAATATAATAATGCATCAATAATAAACAATAATGCACTGTGTACAAGCAGCCTAGGTGGGCCAGGCTGCACTGACTGTTTCCATAAGAAGTTGTACTACAAGACATAACTTTAAAGGACAAATTTGTACTTGGCTCTTTTCAACTATAATTATGCATGCAAATTGATCTGTACAAATAAAGAAAAATGAATAAAGCCCTACTTAGTCATCTGAGAATGAGGTATAGCACTTGAACACTGGCATATGAGCAGTGCCTATAATTTTAGAAGGTTAAATGCAGCAAATATCACAGATAACTCCCACATCAAGCAAGTGAACCAAAAAAGGGGAGATTTCCTTTGTGAAGGAGACATCAAGGATATTCTGCTTAATCACTTCTTAATAGACTCAAAGACGCTGTAAAAGAAGTTGCTTCAAAGAATTAATCCTTCATTACTGCATTGTCTACAGAGAAAATTACTAATGTAAATGAAAATATAACCATAAAGAAGGATTAAGCGGATCATTAGTATCTCTAGACATACAAACTTTCTCTGTGAAAAAACAAACAAAAAATAAAAAATAAAAATAATTTGGCATCAAACAAAAAGTATATAAATTTGAAGCATCCTCCACAAGCCATGATAAATCAGTCCCTTTGGGAATCACATGTAATTGCTTTGTGTAAATGTAATAGTCTGTGCCGATCTAGCAGTCAGTCTCAGTGCTGTATGCAGTCAGTGTTAACAATTCAGCAGAAAAAGAAAGCATCTTAAAATTACTCTACCACAGAAATGTACATATTGTATACAAATATTATATAACTTATTAATTTTATTATCAGAAATTTTATTTTAATAGTATCATAACACATTGTGTTTCAAATAAATTTTACCTTATATGCTTCTTATTTGTAAGAATCTAACAGCATTAACTGTTACATAAACCATGTGAATAAAGGAATTTAAAGAAAAGAAACTCTTATATTTAGCTGACTCTTCTTATGTCATGGGGTGTTTCTTCTTGGTCTGCTAATCTCTTTTAGCTTGAAGGGAGGTTTTGTCACTTGACAATAGAAGAGTATGCACTAGCTGGATAATACTTCCCTTCAAGCTAAAGGAGACTAGCAGACCAAGAAGCGGCGGTCATTCACCAGAACCAAATAGAGATCTTACCTAGATCCCAGATTTCTAATCCAGTTAAGGATAAAGGTAAAATGTCTGCTGCTCTTAAAATTAATTTGAACATAATAGTTATGAATTAAAGGCTTTTTAATACATCTTAAAACATTTCACACATTATGAAGTCAAGTTCTTTATATGACAGTATATACTAGTATGTGTTATACTATAAACATGATACTTTAGTGGTTTGGTTTTTAGATGGGTTCCTATCTTTCAGTAGCTACCGTACTTTATTGACAGCACCACTGCTGCTGAGAACCAGATGGACATTCATTGTTGGTGGTCTGTGCTGTAATCACGTTTTTCAATTTTTCATATATTGTTATTTTAATATTATTATAGGTTATTTTTAACCTATTAATATGTAAGTTATGTGGTCTGTTCACTTGCATTCTCACAACTAATAAGTGTGGGAGCATGGTGAGAAAACAAAATGATGTCAGATCAGTCAGAATCGTTTTACACAATGCTAAGAGCAGTAACCTTTGGATAAATGTGATGCAGAAAAAATGTATTATATGGGGGAGAAGTAGTTATAAGGTTTGGAAGTCCAGCAGCAGTCGGAAACAGTTAATGCATGTAACGGTACCCCCCCGGACATAGAAGGGGGCGCCCAGGCCGTTTCAGCCGATCCGCCCGTCCAGTGATATAGGGACAGCTACTGCAAGACACCCAATCCCCCAAGATCTGGATCCAAGGGGAATATACTGCAAGCCTTGAACTGGAACCTCACGAATAGCCGCTAGCAGCTGAACAGGAAAAGCACCCCCCAAGATGCCCCCACTCCTGGCAGTCAGTCTGCAACAGCATCCCATGAATTCCCCCAAGCATGAGACACACGCTCTGTGGTTGAGGGTCAAGCAGTGAACTCACTTCTTTATTAAAACCAAGACATATATAAAAAACCATTTCCACATACACCGTAGGGGCAGTGACTACCTTTGGTCAACCCCTAATTACCTATGGCCAATCAGACAGGGTAGGAACCATGAGACTCCTCCCATGGGCCACCCCCCAGGCATGGCTACTATGCTCATTCTCACCAAGACTGTCCCCGTGAACACTTCCTGTTTGCTCCTGGACTATGCCCCTGGGGAAACCCCATACACTGGCCCTTTGTTCAAGTCCTGGCGACACCCTGTGTTTACCTAATGGGGGATGGTCAGAATCTGTAACACGTTTCTACACATTTTTCATAGCTTTAAAAGTATGCATCACATTCACATAAAACATACATTTTCAGAATCAGCATACTCCAAATACAAACATGTGTCAAAATGATACAAATTGGTCCAGTGGTTCAAAAGTTAGATCACAGTCCTTTCTGACCAAATGAAGCATGGCTTTGTAGGTGGAAAGTCAACATGGGCCGTAGTCAAACGGCAGAGTGTGTGCAACCAAGCTTCTCCAATTCGCATTGACGAGACTGATCTCGTCACATCGCATTTTAAAACAATATAGCTGTATAAGGAGGAAATAGAGGCTGACAACAAACAGCAGGGCCACCATTAGAAATCTTTGGGTTGAGTACAACCAGGGCAACCCAAACTGACGTATTTCCATTCCACACCCTATAGCCAGCCTTTATTAAACTGCACAAATACTAGTGAAATAGTTTAAAACTATATCTAAATTTCCTGGATTATAATTGCAAACATTTTTTGCATGAAAAAAATATCAAAATAAACATTTAAAAACGTGCCTTGAAGTTTGCAAAATGTCTTGTAATTTCTGACAGTTTCAAATTAGAGTAAACACCCCATTGAAATCCAGGCTAAATTAGCATTAAATTCATAATTTGTTTTGGCCAATCAGGAGGAGGCTCAAGCAGCTTGGGATATGTAGTGTGTCTGTGCTGACCTGTGGTGAAGGGTGGGGCAGCACAGACAGAGAGCAGACACTGAACTTGGAAGCACGTACCAGCAGTGAATTCAGGGCTGACATCAGTGCTCTCCTATTGGCTGCGAAAGGCATAGAAGGTATGTAATGAATTAATAATTTCTCCCCTAATGCTGCATGCTGATTGGGGGATGAGGGGCTGTGTAGACACCCCATGTGGGTATCAAAATAATAATTAGAGTGATTTGTAGATGTTAATAAAAATAAAATGTTTTATGAAATGTGCTGTATACATGGGTTTACTGGAAGGACTGCAGAATTGTATTAACCCATAAAACCTAGATATGCCTTTAACTAAGCAAGCATTGTCCCCCCTTCCAGGGAGGGCCATTCTCAAAAATCTCGCCCTCCCGTTAACAACCCTAACAATCAAGTGCAGTATATGTGGCTCTCAAGCCAATACGTTATTAAATAACACAAAGTGTCCCTGGGAACTATTGTACTTTCAAGTCAATCATTTCAGTGAGGCAGTTGATAAACTTGGATAGTTAAAGAGGCAAAAACTTGGGTTAGATGACACTGATGTGTATATTTTTAGCATTCAAATGGTACTGAAACCCAAATTAGTTTTAATGTTTCCAGCTTGCTTGTAGCCATTAGACACCAAATTTTCATGGTATTATTTTTTCAATTTGCTTTTTTTTTTAATTAATTACTGGTTTTAAACCAAGTGCAGTTTTTAACAGTCCCTACTGCAACAGTAATGAAAATGAAATAAAACAAATAAGCTAAAAATGTTAGAGTAATAATGACAATGTTATCAACTGCAGATAGCTGAAAATGACATTAGACACAGTATATGATTATTTTTTATTATAACAAACATATGCAATCTTCTTAGAAACAGTAAGGACGACATAAGAACAAGAATAAACTGATAAGTAGCAGTTACAAATTATGTCTTCATAAACTGTGCTGTGTGACATTTCATTACACTGCCAATAAAATACATTTCAACTTTCAATCTACACGAGCAGTTGGTCACTAGAGTCTAATGTTACTCCAGTCGCTGTCATTTAAAAGCAGTCTCTTGGCTTAAATATAAAACCCCAGGCTTATATGGTGATATGCTGTAAATCTCTTGAAAACATTTGAACTGATCAGTCAGGCTTAGCATGCAGTGATTTGGAGAATCATGGCCTGCAGGACCTGGGGCCGGACTTTGTTAGAGCAATAAATGTAAACAATCCTAAATCTTGTAGAAACATCAGTTTATTTGATTTTACCACCCAAATACCTTTATATTTCATAAAGAAGGTTTATAGAAAATCAGAAAACTCCTCTTGTGATTCTTGAAGTTTTGTGTCTGACACATAGGGCCAATGTCATTCAATATATATATATATATATATATATATATATATATATATATATATATATATACACTGATATGCCAATGTCATTCAATATATATATATATATATATATATATATATATACATAAATATATATATATATATATATATATATATATATATATATATATATACATAAATATGTGTGTGTATACAGTGCTAGACAGACAATTATACAAATTGATATAGAATGAAATAGATAGATAGATAGATAGATAGATAGATAGATAGATAGATTTCTTAATGTTTCTATTGGATGTTAATACCAAGGACAAACACAGTACCAACACTGGTATTTTCAAAATATTTTCCAATTCAAAACAATAAAACAATTAAAATTTTACCCAGAAAACAACTATCTTCTAACATTTGTGCAAGGCATGAATGAGCTATTGTTACAGATGTATTTTACAATAGCATACTAGTTAAGGGGTGATTAAAGTAAAACACAAGTATAACAGATTGAATCTGATCCAATTGATAAATAATGCAACTGATGCTGTAATGTTAAAATCTTAGTGATGTTTCTGTATTCCTTTTCATCAAAATAGAGTAAATAATCAATATAACCAGATTTGGGAGGAATTTATGCTCCAGTAAAACATAATTCAACATTATCATACAGTGCAATAATCAAACTGAAGCTCCAAAGGGAGACAGTGCAAATAAAAATCATCAGGTAAGTATTTTCATTTGCTACAATATTCACAAGGAGATAAAGAGGGAGCTGGAATGAAGGAGAAAAAAAGAAAGAGAAATGAGAATGAGTGAAGAAAAAGCTCAGGACAGAGATCTGAGAAAATGAGGCGAGAGAAAGAAATGGACAGATTGTAAAGCTGGGGAAATATATGGGAGTCGGTATGATAGGGGAACATAAAGTCCATTGCAGGAACTTGTGAGCAGGCCAATTGTTTTTCAGTTCCAAAACTGGACAGTTGAGATGTAATTCTGTTTACATTCTGTCTGTAGGTGGCAAGTTGTTGTTTAGTCATTCAGTTGTGCCTGACTCTCCCTGACCCTATGGACCACCACACCCCAGGCAGATCTGTCAGCCACTGCCCCTCAAGCTCATGTTCATTGCTTCAATTACCTCATCTATCCATCTCTGCCTCTGCCCCTTATTTGTTTGCCTTCAAACTTTTCCAGCATCAGAGTCTCTAGGGAATCTTGTCTTATCAATGATATCGCCAAAATAGTTGAGCTTCAGCCTCATGATCATATCTTCCAGTGAACAGTTTGTCTTAATTTCCTGAAGTGTTGATTTATTGGATCTCCTTGCAGTCCAAGGGGCCCTAAGCAGTTTTCGTCAACACCACAATGCAAAGTCATCAATTTTAGCGTTCAGTCTTCTTTATGGTCCATCTGTCACATCTTTATATTGCTACTGGATATATCATAGTTCTAACTATGCAGTCCTTTGTTTATAATGCAAGATCTTTAATTTTTACTAGCTTTTCCGAGCTTGCCATAGCTTTACTACCCAGAAGCAAAAATCTTTTAATTTCATGGCTACAGTCAGCATCTGAAGAGAACTTGGATCCCGGGAGAATAAAATCCGTCACTGCCTCCACTTCTTCCCCATCTATCTGCCAGGAGCTGAGATTGCCGTTTACCATGATCTTTGTCTTTTTGCCAGCTTTTGCACTTTCTTCTTTCACCCTCATCAATAGGTCCTTTTATTCCTCCTTACTTTCAGCCATCAGAGTAGTATCATCTGTGTATCTGAGGTTGTTGATATTCCTTCCAGCAATATTGATTCCGTCTTTAGATTCATCCAGTCCAGCCTTACGCATGATGTATTCTGCATATAAGTTGAATAAATAAGGTGACAATATACAACCTTGTCGCAATCCTTTTCAAATCTTGAACCATTCTTTTGTCCCATGTTCAGTTCTGACGGTGGCTTCTTGGTCCACATACGGATTCCTCAGGAGGTGGGTGGGATGGTCTGGTATCCACATCTCTTTAAGAACTTGCCACATGTTGTTCTGGCAAACCTTTAGAATAGTATATGAAGTAGAAGTAAATGTTTATATGTGCCATATATTGTTGGAGCCGAGCTTGTAGGATCCTAAGCATTACCTTGGCATGTAAAATAAGTGCAATTGTTTGATAACTGGAGCAATCTTTGGCACTGCTTTTTTGGGGGATTGGGATGAACTGTTTAATATTAGAAGCTTTTATCATTATTGATAGTGTATCAATACACTTTGTAAGGAACAGGGATTCCTGTTTTCAATATTAAAATAAACTTTTATTAACAAGTGCTTTAAAGTTATGTTTTTACTCAGCAATACTTCACAAGCAGTCCCTGCAAAGCTCCATCCCCTGTAGCTCATGCAGATAATGTTTGTAAAGTACTAGCTGTACTAGCCAATGAAAGACTGTGCCTAAGGAGCATTTCAGAAACATGCTGCTGAGAAACAGTTTGTGACTGGCTAGTACAACTAATACTATGGAAAAATTGTCAGCATGACCCTTGCAATGAAGATTTGAAAGGTTTCAGTTGGCAAAAATAGAGCTTTTAAGCACTTGCTAATACAATTATGTTTATATATGTGGAAATAAAAACTCTTAGGTAGTTTATTTTAATATTAAAAACAGGGAACCCTTCATGTCCCATTAAGGTAGGCTGCTAAGCAGATCCCGGATGTCCTTTAAAAGAGCCAGTTATTGGTATTTATTGTTATTAGATTGTTTACTACAAATGTTGGCCTAGCTGAAGTTAGAGACTCTGCCCAATTTGCAGCCAAGACCATTTGATAAATCAGTAGACTCACACTATTTGCTAGTAACTCTTCTTAGATGCTGGTAGGAGCTTTTGCAAACTGACTGAGTTTAGTTGGAAGGCTTACCTCTCAAGTTTCCATTTTGCTGGACAGTCTAGCTTGACATACTAGATCCTACTGTCCCACATTGCAGTTCACTTTGTGTCACATACATACCAGATGAACTCTTAGTTCATCTATATAAAAGTAATGTGTACACACTTTTCTATACATACAACATGGAGCAAACACGCCCCTTGTCACTATTTCTCTTGGACACTTTCTTAGTTGTATAGTTGTGGCTAACTGTGTTGGTCCATTGATGCAAATGTCAAATATTTTATTATTGCGGTATATATATTTTTTGCCATAATGCAGTCCTTTCTGACTCTCTATGACCTCATTTTTATGTCTATGGTCATGCTGATCCACTTGGTTTTCATGGCAGAGATACTGGAGTGGGTTGCCAATTCCTTTTCCAGTAGGCCACAGCAACCAGCTCCTGGTATTTCTAGGTGGTCTCCCATCCAAGTACTGACCAGGCCCAACCCTGCTTGGCTTCTTGGTGGTATGACCTTGAGGTTCCCTGACAGGTTGCAGTGATGAAAGCACCAAATCCTAACCACTGGACAACCAGGGAACCCATTGTGTTATATAGTGATATACTAACTATTGGATACATTTATAATTTTAGGAGATGAGCCTTTGAACAATATAACCCCCCTCCCCCTTTGTTAAGTCTTAAGACATAATGATTGATAGCTCCAACTGACAAATATGGCAACAAATACCCTAAAATACTGTTTATAATATATATGTGGAAAAATGTAACAGTAAAACAATGGTTGAACGATATAAAGAAAATGGTATGTTCAAATGTTTGTCAGAAGAGGGGATTTGCCATTACTTGTTAAACTTTCTCTCAAAATTCAAAAAGGATATTTTGGAGATTGGAAAGTAAAAGAAGTAATATATATTCATGTATACTTTCCTCTTGAAAAGACAGCCCAGCCCATGTTATGGGATCTCTGACCAACACAGTAAGCCACATATATATTTATTTAACATTCTACGTAATTAGAAAATCCCATTACGCTGTAAATTCATATTGTTGGGTTAAATAATCTAAAAAGCTTATCACGTTACTGAAATCCCATTCTTATTGCCATTGTCTTTTCCCTGTGGTGAATCGCTGTTTGTGTTTGTAATAAAAATTCAGATACAGGTGCAATTTTTTCAAGAACGATAAAACATGTAAGTATCAAGGTTTGTTCATGTCTTTAAGTCTATTTTGTCTTTTATTAGGATAAAATATATAAATAAAGAGCAAATATTATCTCTGTTGCTTGAATTACATTTAAAAGAATGACATTTTATAATAGATATAGCTCCTTTTCGTAAACACATTTTTTCGTCTGCACTTCCCGTCATGTAAGCAATGGATTGTGTGGTGTAAGATGAGTAGCAATTAAATTCTCAAGGCCAGCGAGGAAAACTTCTTAAGAAATAACTTACACTATTTTATTCCTGTGAGGAAATAAAACTTAGGTATCTACAACCATGTCAACTCCAGCTGTCAGCACACAAATCACACCGCACAACTGAATTACATTACAAATTACATCCAGTTTGTGGACAATTTTCAAGATGTGTGCAGTGCAGGTTATACTAGGACTAACAAAATATTGTTATTATCATCACATGGATATCTGTAAATCATTTATGTACTGACAAGAGAAATTAAATTTGCAAGGTTATTCCTTTATATTTGTAGGTACAAGTAGGGCACCTATTTTCCATGAGCGGGTGATCCGGAGACTCCTTTAATCCGGCAGCCTCCCTCCTGCACTGAACTGACCGCTTCCACTGTCAGTCAGTGCCAGAATCCCTGAGCACCCCTGTGGTGCCCCACACATCTTCACACCTCTACTGCCATAGGGTTAAGGGAGGCAGTGATGGATTGGATGGTACACGATTACCCTGATTATCGAGACCATTGCTGGTGTGGAAGATTCATTAATCCGTCATGCTCCTGAAATGGATAATCGGTGCCCTACCTGTTTTTTCTATTGTGGTCGGGCTTTCTCTCTAGAGATGGTAGCTTAATTTTTAGCTACATCATCCTAGGCTGATTCGAGGGCTAGGGAGAGTAAAATTAAGCTAGAGAGAAGGGTGAGGTGGGTAGGGAGATTGACTCGAACATGGAGCTAGACTTGAGAAGCAGGTATTTAAAGAGTGAGAGGTAGTTCCGGCCCCTCGCACAATTCCTGGTTAACAGTGATGGTAGCTTGAGGTGGGGCATTTTTAGCTACGTCGTCCTATGCCAAAAAGTACACATTTGTATCTAAGGGGATAATTAGATTGGTAAACCCTGGAATTCTTTGTAGATTTCAGCAGTAGGCTATATGTACATGGCAGTCAAAGCCGAATAGAAAGTGATATGCTAAGGAAATGCACATTTTCAGCTGGGATACTACTACTTGAATTGTTGTACTACAGTTCTAGTCTAACTCATTGGTCTCTTCTTCTGAAGCATTATCTGGAGAGAGACTACAAAGGCTACAAAGTTCTCTTCTTTAATTTCCCATACCCGCTTACATGATCATTTTCACTCTAAAAACCATGATACAATTTTACATAAAAAAAAATAACAAGAATCGTTTGTTAAACTATTCATATAACAAACCGATAGAGATAATAGTTGTCAATAGAGATGTCCCGAATAGTTCGCGGGCAGACTGTTCCCGGCGAACATAGCATGTTCGCGGCGAACTGCGAACATATGCGATATTCGACCCGCCCCCTATACTTTATCATTGAGCAAACTTTGACCCTGCATGTCACAGTCAGCAGACACATTCCAGCCAATCAGCAGCATACACTCCCTTCCAGAGCCTTCTATCTCATGGACAGCAGCCATTTTGGAATCATAACTAACTTGCAGTCTTACTGAGAGGAGGCTGAGTGTAGGTGATACTGCATCAATAGGGAAAACCATAGCTAGGCTACGGTACACAGTGTGCAATACAGTCCTGAAGGACTCTTTTGATCTCTGCTGCAAGGACATCCCTGTGTCTCTTCCCCCCCTTATCATCATCCTCCCCTCACCTTAGCACCCAACCCTAACACCCCTCACACTCATCCATAACACCCATCAACCTAACTCCTAACCCTAACACCCCTCACACTTATCCCTAACACCCCTAACCCTAACAACCCTCACACTTATCACTAACACCCCTCACCCTAACACCCCTCACACTTATCCCTAACACCCCTCATCCTAACCCTAACACCCCTCACACTTATCCCTAACATGCCTCACCCTAACCCTAACACCCCTCACACTTATCCCTAAGACCTAACACCCCTCACACTTATTGCTAACATGCCTCACCCTAACACCCCTTACACTTATACCTAACACCCCTCACCCTAACACCCCTCACACTTATCCCTAACACCCCTCACCCTATCACCTAACCCCCTCACCCTTATCCCTAACACCCCTTACCCTAACACCCCTCACACTTATCACTGTGTCTCTTCCCCCCCTTATCATCAAGGGAGGGGGGAGGATGAGGAGTGGGGAAGAGACACAGGGGAGGATGATGACGGAGGGGGGAAACAGACACAGGGGAGGATGATGAGGGAGGGGGGAAACAGACACAGGGGAGGATGATGAGGGAGGGGGTAAAGAGATACAGGGGAGGATGATGAGGGAGGTGGGAGGATGATGAGGGAGGGGGCATGAGACACAGGGGAGGTGATGAGGAAGGGGGCAAAGAGACACAGGGGAGGATGATGAGGGAGGGGGTAAAGAGATACAGGGGAGGATGATGAGGGAGGGGTAAAGATATACAGGGGAGGGTGATGAGGAAGGGGGAAAAGAGACAGAGCGGAGGATGATGAATGAGGGGGTAAAGAGATACAGGGGAGGATGATGAGGGAGGGGTAAAGATATACAGGGGAGGGTGATGAGGAAGGGGGGAAAGAGACACAGGGGAGGATGATGAGGGAGGGGGAAAAGAGACACAGGGGAGGATGATGAGGGAGGGGGAAAGAGATACAGGGGAGAATGATGATGGAGGTGGGAGGATGATGAGGGAGGGGGTAAAGAGATACAGGGGAGGATGATGAGGGAGGGGTAAAGAGATACAGGGGAGGATGATGAGGGAGATGGGAGGATGATGAGGGAGGGGGGATGAGACACAGGGGAGGGTGATGAGGAAGGGGGGAAAGAGACACAGGGCAGGATGATGAGGGAGGGGGGGAAGAGACACGGGGGAAGATGATGAGGGAGGGGGAAAAGAGACACAGGGGAGGATGATGAGGGAGGGGGGAAATAGACACAGGGGAGGATGATGAGGGAGGGGGGAAGAGACACAGGGGAGGATGATGATGGAGGGGGGAAGAGACACAGGGGAGGATGATGAGGGAGGGGGTAAAGAGATACATGGGAGGATGATGAGGGAGGGGTAAAGAGATACAGGGGAGGGTGATGAGGAAGGGGGGAAAGAGATACAGGGGAGAATGATGATGGAGGTGGGAGGATGATGAGGGAGGGGGTAAAGAGATACAGGGGAGGATGATGAGGGAGGGGTAAAGAGATACAGGGGAGGGTGATGAGTGAGGGGGGAAAGAGACACAGGGCAGGATGATGAGGGAGGGGGGGAAGAGACACGGGGGAAAATGATGAGGGAGGGGGAAAAGAGACACAGGGGAGGATGATGAGGGAGGGGGGAAATAGACACAGGGGAGGATGATGAGGGAGGGGGAAAGAGACACAGGGGAGGATGATGATGGAGGGGGGAAGAGACACAGGGGAGGATGATGAGGGAGGGGGGAAAGAGACACAGGGCAGGATGATGAGGGAGGGGGGGAAGAGACACGGGGGAAGATGATGAGGGAGGGGGAAAAGAGACACAGGGGAGGATGATGAGGGAGGGGGGAAATAGACACAGGGGAGGATGATGAGGGAGGGGGGAAAGAGACACAGGGGAGGATGATGATGGAGGGGGGAAGAGACACAGGGGAGGATGATGAGGGAGGGGGTAAAGAGATACAGGGGAGGATGATGAGGGAGGGGTAAAGAGATACAGGGGAGGGTGATGAGGAAGGGGGGAAAGAGACACAGGGCAGGATGATGATGAAGGGGGGAAAGAGACACAGGGGAGGATGATGAGGGAGGGGGGATGAGACACAGGGGAGGATGATGAGGGAGGGGGAAAGAGATACAGGGGAGGATGATGAGGGAGGTGGGAGGATGATGAGGGAGAGGGATGAGACACAGGGGAGGGTGATGACGAAGGGGGAAAAGAGACACAGGGGAGGATGATGAGGGAGGGGGGGAAGAGACACAGGGGAGGATGATGAGGGAGGGGGTAAAGAGATACAGGGGAGGATGATGAGGGAGGGGGTAAAGAGATACAGGGAGGATGATGAGGGAGATGGGAGGATGATGAGGGAGGGGGGATGAGACACAGGGCAGGATGATGAGGGAGGGGGGAAGAGACACGGGGGAAGATGATGAGGGAGGGGGAAAAGAGACACAGGGGAGGATGATGAGGGAGGGGGGAAATAGACACAGGGGAGGATGATGAGGGAGGGGGGAAAGAGACACAGGGGAGGATGATGATGGAGGGGGGAAGAGACACAGGGGAGGATGATGAGGGAGGGGGGTAAAGAGATACAGGGGAGGATGATGAGGGAGGGGTAAAGAGATACAAGGGAGGGTGATGAGGAAGGAGGGAAAGAGACACAGGGCAGGATGATGAGGAAGGGGGGAAAGAGACACAGGGGAGGATGATGAGGGAGGGGGGATGAGACACAGGGGAGGATGATGAGGGAGGGGGGAAAGAGACACAGGGCAGGATGATGAGGGAGGGGGGGAAGAGACACGGGGGAAGATGATGAGGGAGGGGGAAAAGAGACACAGGGGAGGATGATGAGGGAGGGGGGAAATAGACACAGGGGAGGATGATGAGGGAGGGGGGAAAGAGACACAGGGGAGGATGATGATGGAGGGGGGAAGAGACACAGGGGAGGATGATGAGGGAGGGGGGAAAGAGACACAGGGCAGGATGATGAGGGAGGGGGGGAAGAGACACGGGGGAAGATGATGAGGGAGGGGGAAAAGAGACACAGGGGAGGATGATGAGGGAGGGGGGAAATAGACACAGGGGAGGATGATGAGGGAGGGGGGAAAGAGACACAGGGGAGGATGATGATGGAGGGGGGAAGAGACACAGGGGAGGATGATGAGGGAGGGGGTAAAGAGATACAGGGGAGGATGATGAGGGAGGGGTAAAGAGATACAGGGGAGGGTGATGAGGAAGGGGGGAAAGAGACACAGGGCAGGATGATGATGAAGGGGGGAAAGAGACACAGGGGAGGATGATGAGGGAGGGGGGATGAGACACAGGGGAGGATGATGAGGGAGGGGGAAAGAGATACAGGGGAGGATGATGAGGGAGGTGGGAGGACGATGAGGGAGAGGGATGAGACACAGGGGAGGGTGATGATGAAGGGGGGAAAGAGACACAGGGGAGGATGATGAGGGAGGGGGGGAAGAGACACAGGGGAGGATGATGAGGGAGGGGGTAAAGAGATACAGGGGAGGATGATGAGGGAGGGGGTAAAGAGATACGGGGAGGATGATGAGGGAGATGGGAGGATGATGAGGGAGGGGGGATGAGACACAGGGCAGGATGATGAGGGAGGGGGGGAAGAGACACGGGGGAAGATGATGAGGGAGGGGGAAAAGAGACACAGGGGAGGATGATGAGGGAGGGGGGAAATAGACACAGGGGAGGATGATGAGGGAGGGGGGAAAGAGACACAGGGGAGGATGATGATGGAGGGGGGAAGAGACACAGGGGAGGATGATGAGGGAGGGGGTAAAGAGATACAGGGGAGGATGATGAGGGAGGGGTAAAGAGATACAAGGGAGGGTGATGAGGAAGGGGGGAAAGAGACACAGGGCAGGATGATGAGGAAGGGGGGAAAGAGACACAGGAGAGGATGATGAGGGAGGGGGGATGAGACACAGGGGAGGATGATGAGGGAGGGGGAAAGAGATACAGGGGAGGATGATGAGGGAGGTGGGAGGATGATGAGGGAAGGGGATGAGACACAGGGGAGGGTGATGACGAAGGGGGGAAAGAGACACAGGGGAGGATGATGAGGGAGGGGGGGAAGAGACACAGGGGAGGATGATGAGGGAGGGGGTAAAGAGATACAGGGGAGGATGATGAGGGAGGTGGTAAAGAGATACAGGGGAGGATGATGAGGGAGATGGGAGGATGATGAGGGAGGGGGGATGAGACACAGGGGAGGGTGATGAGGAAGGGCGCAAAGAGACACAGGGGAGGATGATGAGGGAGGGGGTAAAGAGATACAGGGGAGAATGATGAGGGAGGTGGGAGGATGATGAGGGAGGGGGGATGATACACAGGGGAGGATGATGAGGGAGGGGGTAAAGAGATACAGGGGAGGATGATGATGGAGGGGGATGTTAGGTTATTTATGCCCTTTATGGAAAAAAAACAGACTCTGCATCAACTATGTAATTTTCTGTTGGAGTTTTGACATGGATCCCCCTCCGGCATGCCACAGTCCAGGTGTTAGTCCCCTTAAAACAACTTTTCCATCACTATTGTGGCCAGAAAGAGTCCCTGTGGGTTTTAAAATCCGCCTGCCGGTTGAAGTCTATGGCGGTTCGACGGTAATGCTTATCCATAAGGTTATCTTAGCAAATATACTGGAGTGGTGCCAGTTCCTTCACTAGTGGCTCTGTCTGGCCTCTCTCATATGACCTGCCCATCTTGAGTGACCCTATATGTTATAGCTCCCTTGTAAATTTTCGGGGGGGGGGGGGGGGGGACAAATCCCCCCAGATTAAATGAATAGGGACATAAAAAATAGCAAAATTAAACTTAATTGTGCATTACCAGATTTGGCCACTAGTGCTATGATGCAGAATGTCTTCCCCATTAAAGCTTTGACCCATTATATATATCATATATATATATATATATATATATATATATATATATACACTGCTCAAAAAAATAAAGGGAACACTTAAACAACACAATGTAACTCCAAGTCAATCACACTTCTGTAAAATCAAACTGTCCACTTAGGAAGCAACACTGAGTGACAATCAATTTCACATGCTGTTGTGCAAATGGGATAGACAACAGGTGGAAATTATGGGCAATTAGCAAGACACCCCCAATAAAGGAGTGATTCTGCAGGTGGTGACCACAGACCACTTCTCAGTTCCTATGCTTTCTGGCTGATGTTTTGGTCACTTTTTAACGCTGGTGGTGCTTTCACTCTAGTGGTAGCATGAGACAGAGTCTACAACCCACACAAGTGGCTCAGGTAGTGCAGCTCATCCAGGATAGCACATCAATGCAAGCTGTGGCAAGAAGGTGTGCTGTGTCTGTGTCCAGAGCATGGAGGCGCTACCAGGAGACAGGCCAGTACATCAGGAGATGTGGAGGAGGCCGTATGAGGGCAACAACCCAGCATCAGGACCGCTACCTCCACCTTTGTGCAAGGAGGAACAGGAAGAGCACTGCCAGAGCCCTGCAAAATGACCTCCAGCAGGTCGCAAATGTGCATGTGTCTTCTCAAACGGTCAGAAACAGACTCCATGAGGGTGGTATGAGGGCCCGACATCCACCGGTGGGGGTTGTGCTTACAGCCCATCACCGTGCAGTATGTTTGGCATTTGCCAGAGAACACCAAGATTGGCAAATTTGCCACTGGCACCCTGTGCTCTTCACAGATGAAAGCAGGTTCACACTGAGCACATGTGACAGACGTGACAGGTTCTGGAGACGCTGTGGAGAACGTTCTGCTTCCTGCAACATCATCCAGCATGACTGGTTTGGCAGTGGATCAGTAATGGTGTGGGGTGGCATTTCTTTGGGGGGCCACACAGCCCTCCATGTGCTCGCCAGAGGTAGCCTGACTGCCAATAGGTACCGAGATGAGATCCTCAGACCCCTTGTGAGACCATATGCTAGTGTGGTTGGCCCTGGGTTCCTCCTAATGCAAGACAATGCTAGACCTCATGTGGCTGGAGTGTATCAGCAGTGCCTGCAAGACAAAGGCATTGATGCTATGGACTGGCCCGCCCATTCCCCAGACTTGAATCCAATTGAGCACATCTGGGACATCATGTCTCGCTCCATCCACCAACGTCACGTTGCACCACAGACTGTCCAGGAGTTGGCAGATGCTTTAGTCCAGGTCTTGGAGGAGATCCCTCAGGAGACCATCCACCACCACATCAGGAGCATGCCCAGGCGTTGTAGGGAGGTCATACAGGCACGTGGAGGCCACACACACTACTGAGCCTCATGTTGACTTGTTTTAAGGACATTACATCAACGTTGAATCAGCCTGTAGTGTGTTTTTCCACTTTCATAATGGGGGTGACTCCAAATCCAGACCTCGATGGGTTGAAAAATTTGATTTCCATTTTTTAATTTTTGTGTGATTTTGTTGTCAGCACATTCAACTATGTAAAGAACAAAGTATTTCATAAGAATATTTAATTCATTCAGATCTAGGATGTGTTATTTTAGTGTTCCCTTTATTTTTTTGAGCAGTGTATATATATATATATATATATATATATATATATATATATATATATAATTTCTAATTATATTAGGGGGGCAAGGGGCATTGAGAATTGCATTGCACAGTGTGCACCAGCGGTAGATCAGCCCCTGCTTCCTGTCCTGGGAGTAGAGTTTAATTATCCCACCTGGATTTTTTTTTTATACCCATGACAACAGCTCACACATTTAAGCATTCCAAAGTACTCTAGTGTCTCCTAACCAACTGAACCTAGGCAAACACCATATACTCTAAACAAACAAAAAGTTCTCAAAATAAATAAAAAAAACATTTACTAAGAGTATTTCATAAGAAACCTGCTAAAACTTTTATCTGGAAAAAAAAAAGTTTGTTTCAGGCGGTCAATCATAGACTTGCAGAAGTGATTTCTATGCAGTTGCTTTGCTCATCATGAAAGAAAAGCTGTCATATACATGAGCAAAGGCTATACCACAATAACTCTGTTAGTGCAGCCAAGAGATAAACAAAAATGTAAATGCCTGGGGAGTGGGATGGAAGGTGACTGACAGCCATTAGGCACATATGAAAATACATAGTTTAAATTTTACAGGATGGATTTCTTGTTTAATATATATGTATTCACATTAAAATGTCTTATATCTAATGATACAAATGAAACAAAGATATTCTGCCTCCTCTCAAATATCTTTTTTTTTTAATTGAACTAACATGCAAATTATAACTAAACAACATTATTATAGGTTCAAATACAGATTTTTTAACTCAGAAACAATGCATGCCTAAACACTAAGAGATAAATAAAACACAAAAAGACCACAAAATGAACGTTGTAGTGTGCATACTTTATTGAAACAATAAGTACCAAATTGACAGTCACAAAATGTAGTAATATCAGGGGGGAGAAAAACATGAATTTCTCCATATTTTGCCTCCAGGTCTGAAAATTACATATAGTTATTGTTTTTGGGTAATTACCGTATATACTCGAGTATATGCCACGTTTTTCAGCCCTTTTTTTTTACTTTTCAGCCCTTTTTTTTTACTCGAGTCACTCTCCCCCCGTGTCTCTCTAACCCTCCCCCCGTGTCTCTCTAACCCCTCTCTTGTGTCTCTCTACCCCCCGTGTCTCTCTACCCCCATGTCTTTCTAACCCCCCCTGGTGTCTCTCTACCCCCCCGTGTATTTCTACCCCCAGTGTCTCTTCCCCTCCCCCTCTTCATCTTCAACCACCCCTCATTCTAACCCCCCCTCATACTACCCCCCCCTCCCCTCACTTACCTGCTCCGGCCTCCGCTCCTTCCGGGTCTTGATGTGACGCGCATGTGACGTCACACGCACGCCACGTCATTAGCATATACCGGGTGCCGGCACTCGGTATATGCTAATGCCGTGACATCACGCGCGCGCTACGTCATTAGCATATTCCGGGTGCCGGCACCCGGTATATGCTAATGACGTGTCGCGCATGTGACGTCACATGCGCGCCACATCAAGACCCGGAAGGAGCGGAGGCCGGAGCAGGTAAGTGATGGGAGGGGGGGGGGGGTATTTAGAGGGGTTGTATGGGGGGGTTAGAATGAGGGGGTGGAGGATGAGGAGGGAGGTTGAGGAGGGAGGTTTAGGAGGGTGTTGAGGATGGGGGGGTTGAGGTTGAGGAGGGGGTTGTGGATGGGGGGGTTGAGGTTGAGGAGGGGGTTGAGGATGAGGGGGGGCAGAGGATGAGGGGGGCTGAGGATGAGGTGGGAGGTTGAGGATGATGAGGGGGGTTGAGGAGGGGGTTGAGGAGGGAGGTTAAGGTTGAGGATGGGGGGGTTAAGGTTGAGGAGGGAGCTTGAGGATGGGGGTTGAGAATGAGGAGGGAGGATGAGGAGGGGGGTTGAGGTTGAAAAGGGGGTTGAGGATGGGGGGGTTGAGGAGGGAGGTTGAGGATGGAGGGTTGAGGAGGGAGGTTGAGGAGGGGGTTGAGGATGAGGAGGGAGGTTGAGGATGAGGAGGGAGGTTGAGGAGGGGGTTTAGGATGAGGAGGGGGGTTGAGGTTGAGGAGTGGGTTGAGGATGGGGAGTTTGAGATTGAGGAGGGAGGTTGAGGATGGAGGGTGGAGGATGGGGGGTTGAGGTTGAGGAGGGAGGTTGAGGAGGGGGTTGAGGATGAGGAGGGAGGTTGAGGATGAGGAGGGAGGTTGAGGAGGGGGTTGAGAATGAGGAGGGGGGTTGAGGTTGAGGAGGGAGGTTGAGGTTGAGGAGGGGGGTTGAGGTTGAGGATGGGGTTGATGGGGGGTTGAGGATGAGGGGGTTGAGGAGGGAGGTTGAGGATGAGGAGGGATGATGAGGAGGGAGGTTGAGGATGAGGAGTGGGATTGAGGAAGGAGGTTGAGAATGAGGAGGGGGGAAAGACACAGAGAAGGGAGAGGGGGGAAGAGACACAGGGAAGGGAGAGGGGGGACACAGAGGGCACAAGAGGGACACAGGGGGCAGCACATTTCCCACCCTTGGCTTATACTCGAGTCACTAATTTTACCCAGTATTTTGTGGTAAAATAGGCGCCTCGGCTTATACTCGGGTCGGCTTATACTCGAGTATGTACGTTAACTCAAAATCCATGGTGTACCGGCCAGATAATCTGTATGCAACAATACAGAATACAAGGTGCTAATATTGTTTGTCAATTTTATACATAAAAAGTAATGCTAACTATTAACAATAATAATTTATAATCTGAAATTGCTTCTTTGTAATAGTGTTAACTCCTGTTTTTCATGTAAAATCCCAAAATGGCATTGTTCAATGCTGCTTAAAACATCTACTGCATTCTTTGTTTGCCACACTTGACCATCCATATAGAAACAACAAATTCTCCTCTTTAGAACCAGACACACAAAATACTTGAATTCCACCAGGTAAATAGATTTGTGACCTAACTGCTTTTCATTTTCATTGTTCCAGTTTTTGTGTATTTCAGTCCAATGGATTAACATACATTAGTTCATGTGGATGATTGCTTCAAACAGCAGCTCCCACAGATTTTATTGTTACTTCCACATACCTAAACCTTGAGAGCTCCTTTTTTATTAACATTTTAGCTCAAAATGTAATATTTAGCTTTACAGATATAGAACGTATTACTGCATTTTATGCATAAAAAAATTGTTGCATATTGAGCAAAAAAATAAGAGACTATTAGAAAACAAAGCCATTCATTTACAGTAGAACATTTTTTTTAAATATTGAGAGGGTCGGTATACAAAACAAAAGTGATATATTGGCAAAAACAGAAAACAGCTCCTTATTTAACCAGGGCTAAGTTTGCCATTGGGTAAAGGAGGCACTCGCTGAGTGTCATTTAACAAACGTCAAAGTAGCACACACAAAAAAAAAGTTTTATTAATTATGCAAGAGTCTGAATGTGCTGTATCATAAGAGCCTATATTTTTTTGCAAGGGTGGGCCATTTATGATCTTAATAATGACGGCTGGTCTGCAGTGCTATTGAGTGGTGTCCCACCCCTCCTCACGCTTATCTCCTCGGCTCACAGGAGAATTTGTTTCTTCTGAAGTAAGAAAGATAACCCTCTATTTTTCATTGTAATTTATTAAATATTTATTCCATTGGGCCCCTCTGGGAAATTCTTATATAGTGAGGCTACCCTCTCTGTTTCCTGAATCAGACTTCAGTGCTGGTGCTGGGAGTCATATGACAGAAGGGGCTGCTATATAAACAGGTAACTTGCCCTTAATTGCAAGAGCAGCTTCTCTCTGATTTTGTACAGTTTAACCCCTTTGTAGAATTTCAATGTCTGTCTAACTTCTCTCATGTTTATTTTCTCCCTGCTTACACCCTTGTTAATGATATGGCCCTACCCCTTGTCATAAAATCTTTGCACAGCTCCTTGAACTCCAAACCGGCTGATGAGTTTGAAGTGCTTGCTGACAGAGAAGTGATTCACTATAAAGAAAGAGAGCAGATTGGTCAGTCAGCTTATATTATTAAGTGCCCTTTACATAATGTGTGTGACTTGCATTTGTTATTTTGATTTGTGTTGTGTGTTGGAAGGGGGGGGGATGTGAAGATTTTTATATCATTTCAATATTATACAATATAATGAAAAATATATATTCCAATCAGTTCAATTCCAACTATCTTACTCATTACATTTACAAACGTTTTCTCAGTCTGAAAATCATAAATGGTATTTTTTCTATTCAGTCTTAGTTGGTCCAACAGATCCTTATTTTAACCTCAAATCAATCCATTTCTAAAATCATGTCCACTTTACTTTCCAAATATCCAGTGGCGGAGCTAGAGAATGGTGCAAAAATAATATTTGGGCCCTCTCCATTCCAAAACTTTTTTTAATTCAACCCCTCCCTCTGGGCCCTCCTCTGGTGCCAACTCATTACATATATGTATATATAATGTAAAGTAGTAAGTGTACAGCCTGTATAACAGTGTAAATTTGCTGTCCCTTCAAAATAACTGAAAACACAGTCATTAATGTCTAAACCGTTGGCAACAAAAGTGAGTACACCCCTAAGTGGAAATGTCCAAATTGGGCCCAAAGTGTCATCACTTTGTGTTGCCACCATTATTGTCCAGCACTGCTCTAACCCTCATTTGTATGGAGTTCACCAGAGCTTTACAGGTTGCCACTGGAGTCCTCTTCCACTCCTCCATGATGACATCACGGAGCTGGTGGATGTTAGAGACCTTGCACTCTCCCACCTTCCCTTTGAGAATACCCCACAGATGCTCAATAGGGTTTAGGTCTGGAGACAAGCTTGGCCAGTCCATCACGTTTACCTTCAGCTTCTTTAGCAAGACAGTGGCTGTCTTGGAGGTGTGTCTCCGAAGTGAAGGGATCACGCTCTGCTTCAGTATGTCATATCCAGAGGTTGTCTTTGGGAAATAGATGTATGAGTGCTGCCAGCATTGCTGCAGAGGCTGAAGTGGTGAGGGGTCAGCATGTCAGTGCTCAGACCATATGCCACACATTGCATCAAATTGGTCTGCATGGCTGTCGTGCCAGAAGGAAGCCACTTCTAAAAATGATGCACAAGAAAGCCTGCAAACAGTTTGCTGAAGACAAGCAGACAAAGGACATGGATTACTGGAACCATGTCCTGGGGTCCAATGAGACCAAGATAAACTTATTTGGTTCAGATGGTGTCAAGCGTGTGTGGCAGCAACCAGGAGTACAAAGACAAGTGTGTCTTGACTACAATCAAGCATGGTGGTGGGAGTGTCATGGTCTGGGCCTGCATGAGTGCTGCCGGCACTGGGGAGCTACAGTTCATTGAGGGAACCATAAATGCCAACATGTACTGCGACATACTGAAGCAGAGCATGATTCCCTCCCTTCAGAGACTGGGCCGCAGGGCAGTATTCCAACATGATAACAACCCCAAACACACCTCCAAGACGACCACTGCCTTGCTAAAGAAGCTGAAGGTAAAGGTGATGGACTAGCCAAGCATGTCTCCAGACCTAAAGCCTAATGAGCATCTGTGGGGCATACTCAAATGGAAGTTGGGAGAGTGCAAGGTCTCTAACAGCCACCGTGATGTGATCATGGAGGAGTGGAAGAGGACTCCAGTGGCAACCCGTGAAGCTCTGATGAAGTCCATGCCGATGAGAGTTAGAGCAGTGCTGGAAAATAATGGTGGCCACACAAAATATTGACACTTTGGGCCCAAATTAGACATTACCACTGACTCATTTAGCACCCTCACACAGACTGCTAAACTCTGTGTTCATAGCCTCACTTAGGCTGTCAGCTGCAATCCAAAATAGCCTCACACAGACTGCTACTGCAGTCCACAAACACAGCCACAGCCAAACTCCAGGAGCAGTCTTAAGACATGTCTGATCAGGTGCATCTGATCAACTGTTCAGGAAAGTTAACTCTTTCAGACCTCTTGGGGAAATTGAGCTTTGTGAGGTCTGTGGCCCACACAAACCCCTTGTATCATTCTGTCATATCTCCCCCTCCCCAGCTCAACATTATGGAGTTGAGAGACCAATGCCGTGAAGCAGTGTATGCTGGATAAAGTATATTTTTCTCACCTTATGAGTGACTCCTTGCTCACTGTGCCTTAATGAGAACAGCTGTAGTTCACTGACGAGGCCCACAGAGCCCGAAGCGTATGTCTGGGGTTTGCTGTTCCTCATGTTCAAGGTAGAATTACTTGGTATGTCCGGGCAGGATCACTCTTTTGAGTGAGACCAGACTGATATACTACAGGATATTTCTCCCTGTGAAGGGCACAAGTGAGCTAAAAGAGACTGCTCTCTGAGTAGTTAACCAGACCTATAGAGCAAACCTACTTAAATATTGTTTGTTCTTAGATGAGCGCCTCTACTCTTTTGTTCAGCTTCTCTTTATGCCAGATGTCCAGCTGTTGCTGATAGTTGTGGGGAAAGGTCTTTTTGTCAGCAGTGTTCTTAAACAGAGCAATAATCTTACAGCTCTCATCATGGACCATCTGTAACATGTTCTGTAATATTGCCAAATGACCATTCTCAATTGAGGAATAAGCCTGCAGCTTACTGACCATTTTGGGGGAGTCCCAGTCACTCATCTCGGTGAGACTCCCTGTTAAGCTTTGGCCTAGAGCATTCTGATCAGAGGGTTTCTTCTGCAACTCCTGTGATAGACTAATGATTGTGGCCTCTTGATTCACTGCGGTATTTTAAAGCTTCTGCATCCAGACTTGTTTTTTCCATCTCTCTCATTCTCTACTTTCTGCTCTACCAGCTCCTGCCTCATACTGTTGAGGGCACCCTCCAACATATGAAGTTTGGTTTCGTTCTCCCTTGCCAAAACTTCCACATCAGTCCTCTGTATGTTCATCAACATCTTCAACCTCATCACCTTCATTATGGGACAGCGATTTCCTGTGATCTTCCTCTTTTCACTCTTGAACGCTGTCTGCTTCATAATCCAGCAAACTGTCCTGAGCCCATGGTTTGCGAGGACTGATGACTTGGACTTTTGTGTTCCAGGTGTCCCAATAGGTTGGCTGATAATTATCAGAGAGCTGTATCAGTTTCATACACCCACTCTGCTTCATCTCTGGTACATTATTCTAACAGGCTCCTCAAGCTTGACATCTGCCAGGACTGATTTTGTCTCTTCCAGGATCTTTACCTTATCTGTCCCACTGTTCACTACAAGCACCCTTGGTACCCTTGTGTCCCATCCTGACAGGTCATGACTTTTTATCTCTTCTGGAAAGGACCTTTCAGAATTTTGGTTTTGCTGGAATGTAAACATTTGTTTGACGGTTTGAAGGTCACTCTCAATACAGCACAGGGGTGCCACAACCATGTTCTTCTTAATCTCAAATTGGGCAAACTTCACACAGAGGCTAGCACTCTTCTTAGGAGCCTTTTCAGTTTTGGGTTTCTGAAAAAAACTAGTGATTTCAGCCTTCTCAACTTTCACCCACTTTTCTTCTTCTTTTAACCACTTTTCTACATCTATTTACTGTTTTTCATCTTGCTTTGCCTCTAAGGCTTCCAGGTTTTAATTGTTCTTCTCTTTCTTCACTTGTCGCATATCCAAATCACTCTGCTTGCTCTGGATCTCTTGCTGCATGTTCAGCTGAAGAATCTCCTCTGCCTTGTTCACTAGGTCCTTCCTGAATAACTCATCTGCTCAAACTTTCTTCCTCCTTTTCTCTTTCCTGTACAAGCTCCTGCTCTATGCTTTGCATAGCAGTTTTCTGCAGACATAGCTTTGCACTCAATGCAGCACCTTGTGTACACAAGCCCTAATCTGTATAAGCATCCCTCTGAGCCAACTGTGTCTCCATATCAGAGATAGACCACTGTCTGTCCTTGTAGAGTACATAACAACAGCTGCTTCTCTATCAGAACCGCTACCCTCTGTTACAGGGAATCATCTGTCTCTTGTAGCTAGGAAGAGGGATTAGTGTTCTTTGCTTAGTGAGGAGATCTCACTCCTTCTCTTGACCATTGTGCTGTAGCTCTTTTAGCTCCTCTTCCAGCTTACAAATGGCAAGACTCACCCTTTGTTCCATGATGGACATCTGTGCCTTCTTTCTACAAGACACTTTGTTGCCCCAAAAACATACTTCTTCAAATAAAGCAATGTTATTTGTCATCATCCTGATACCCCTCAAATTGGCAGCAATTTGCCTGATGTCAGTGTCCACACAGTACTTGTTCAGTCCCATTGTGATGAAGTCCATCTCTGCTTCTCACTGTGCTCATTTCCCCTCTTGCCTCTCCTTGGCCAATGCACTCTGCATCATGGCCACCTGAGACATACAGCCTTGGAGATTCTTTGCAATTTTAATTAATCCATGTTTTGCTTTGCATGCCCTCTCGGGGATGGTAGCTCGTCTTCTACCAGCTCAATATCCTGATTCGTATCTTCCTCATCATTGACTTTGGGAAGGATTCCAGTTTCTTCATTAAAATCAGGACTTTCTTCCATTAAAATGACACTAGCTGCATTCACCTACTTGATCACCCCTTTCTCTGGGTCCGAGATCTTTGTCAGGCTTCTCATTTCCTCTCCCTCGGTGGTGTTCACCAGGGACAGGTGGTAGGTCTATCCAGGTTTCTCGTGGAGGCCTCTTCATTCATCTTACCCATAAGGCTCCTGCTCCAGTTTGAGTTCAAATCTTCCTCAGTGTCTTGATCAACATCCTTCATACTGAGTAAGTGATTGTCAGCACTTTCAATGTTACTCTTTGTCCTTTATTCACAACATTCATCCACCTTTGCACTTTGTCCTTCTGAGTTAGGTTCCTCCTCAATACCTTGTATGGGTAGGTGCGCCCTGAGCCACTTCTCAGAATCTCATAAACCATTACAGTCATATTTATCCAGAAGACAGTAAAGTTTCTGTCTAAAATATGGAAGCTCCTTTATGTCCCACAGCTCATACATGCAATAACAATGCAGGTTCTTACTGTCCAAAAACTTCCATAAGTGGAATCTCTGTCTTCTGATACCTCTGGTAATACCAACTCTGTAAATGTTTTCAGCTTTTTGAGTAGCATAATTCCTTGCGTGTTCTTCATACATGACAATGTAGGCTTTCTGAGCCTCACCACATAATAAAGGGGCAATGATTGTTGCCCAGTAACTTTGAGACCAGGCTTCCCTAGTGGCAATTCTTTCAAAGGTCAGGAGCTATGCTTTCACAACATCCTTACTAGTCATTTTCTGTAGAAAGAGATTAGGTTCCTTTGGTTTCTGAAGTCACTGTAGCTTTGGCAGGCCTCAGGTGCTGCAGCTTGACCTATTGTGCTGCCAAAGTTTATGGGCTCTGTTTCCTACTGCTTGTCTCAGTCATTGCTGTGTAAACTCTCATTAACGTGCAGTAGCTTCTACCTGGGCTTTGAGATGTTCCTCCATCGTAAACCCACTTCTAATATTACATGTAGCAAGTTGCAAATCTCCACTTTCTGCCCATATGTTTCCTGCATTTACATACATGAAGAAATGTATAAAGTCTCATCTTTTTTTTTGAGAAGCGCTACTAGTAAAAATATTGCCTTCTTAGCAATACAGATTCCATGTATACTTCTGGGGCAGATTGGAGCCAAGCAGAATGTTTTTTTTCCTTGCCTCTAAAAATGTTGACTTGCTCCTAATCTTTGGTCATTTTTGTCAATTCCTGTGTTGATGATATATGTTATTACGAACACATATATCTGCTATATGATACATACATATATTATATACATATTTGCATATTTTTACATATGTGCTTAATATACATTAATCTGTGTTTATTGAGTTACATATTGATAGATATTGCATATACTTTTCATTAATATATAAATACTAGCAACTTGCCCATCAAAAATGACGGAGCAATAAAATTTGAAGCCATGGCAATGCTGTTTGCCACACAATGTGAAGGTTTTTGTATGCTGAGGACCTTTGGCGCTCATTGTGAGCCTCTCCTCTGGTGTACATTTGCTCCTCTGAGCAACTTCTGCGCTCATCACAAAGACAGATATATATGTCTATATTTTTTTTAATAATAATTAATTAGTTACTTAATAAATTAATATACTTTACAGATTTGCAATTAATATATCCATCAATCAATAGCCTGAAGAGCTAACAATCTCTTTTTATTGTCCTGCAGCATATAATGTCCAGTTGGACTGTTGCTGGCCTGAGGAGATAGTTTTATGAATGTCCCAACTGTGCATTAGAATTAGACTGCGTGCGCAAGGGTAAACCGTTGGTTTATTTGTGTAAAGCGCTCCTGTAGATGCGTAATGTTGTGAGTTGCAAGTTAGGCTTGTAAAGTAACGTTGTTTTTCTATGTACTACGCGTTTTTTGAGCATTTGGCCTCCTTTGTAGTAGTGTATTTTGTACCTCGTACGGTCCTGGGTGAAAGTGGTACGCGGTTGGCTGTGTTTTGTGCGGTCCAGGATCGTGTAGCCTCGGTTTCATTTTTTTGGGCCGCCATTTTTTTTCTTGCTTAGTCGATTTTCGAGTGCCGAAACTCGGGAAAATCAACTTGAATTTGCGTTCCACCTCACTCCCAGACGTCCTGGCTGTTTTTTGTATTTTTTGTGGTTTTCATGTTTTTTGTTTTTCGTGCTACGGCTGTTAACTTCGTATTTTTCCGACCTCATATTTTTTTTTTCTCAGTCCCACGTTCGTCAATTGCTTGCAGCCTAACAGCCTTTTTAAATTGCGATTTGGCCAATTGAATAGGGCTCTAAATAAGCACATAGCCTACTTTTTTTCAGAAGTTTTTAGTTAGTGAACTTCTATGCAAAAGCAAGGTCTTCACTAACTAAAAACTTCTGTAAAAAAAAGTATACTATGTGCTTATATAGAGCCCTACTCAATTGGACGAATTGCAATTCTATAAGGCAGTAAGGCGATACCATGTTTCCTAAGTGTTTGGAGGCTAAGTCCCACGTGTTTCATTGCCTCCACTGCTTGCTTCGCTGTGCGAGGCTCGCAGTCAATGAGCGCCTTCAGCGCACATCGCCCAAGTGCAGCGAGTTGTAGTGCCTTAACGGCTCGCCTCGCTATGCTATCATCACCTAAGTGCTCCGAGTTAATGGCTTGCCTCGTTATGCAAGGCTCACAAACGATGAGTGCCTTTTGCGCTCATCGCCAAAGTCGTACGCACTACGCAAAGCGTGACGACGTCTCGTAGTTCGACAATTATAATATGTGATATATATATATATATCACATATATTGTTGTTGATCTTTGCGATGTTCGTAATGTTTGCGATGTTGGTAACGCACTCGCAAGCCTCGTAAGACGAGGTGAGCCGTTGAGGCATGCGCGACTTAGGTTGCAATGAGCGCCGAAGGCACTCATTGCACTGTGAGCCTTGTGAAGCGAAACCCAAAAAAACAACAAAATAATTTCAGAAAAATAATAACACACTCACACACAGCACAGTGAGAGAGCCAGGGAGCCTGGGAGTGAGGTTGCAAGCTAATTTAAGCCATATCTGACGTAAAACGTAAAAAACTGGATTAAAACAAGGCTGAACAAAGCCAGGCACGCAGGACTTAGAAAATATACGATGGTGAAGACAGTAACAGAGGAGAAAAACACAGGGAAGGGACAGGGGGGAGATGGTGGAAGGAGACACATGGGATTCCCAAGCACAAAACTTGCAGGTTAATGAAACCTGCAATGAGCATCCTGTACAGTAGGCGCGAGGAAAGGCTCGCGATGAGCACTGCTAGCGGGAGAGGCTTGCAATGCAATGAATCATTGTCGGGCTTGCGATAAGTGCCAAAGGTGATCAGTGCAAAGCAGGAAAATTGAAGTACACAGTGGAGAGGCTCGCAATGAGCGCTGAAGGCTGCAATGAGCATCCCGTACAGTAGGCACGAGGAGAAGATCGCGATGAACACCACGAGCCGTAGAGGCTTGCAATAAGCACCAAAGGTGCTAATTGCAAGCCTCGCGATGAGTGCTGCAGGTGCTCAGCTTGGGGCTTGCGATGAGTGCCAAAGGTGAACAGTGCAAAGCAGGAAAGTTGAAGCACATGGTGGAGAGGCACGCAGAAGGCGCTCAGCATGGGTCTCGCGATGAGTGCCGAAGGTGCTCAGAGGAGCAAAAGCTTCACATTGTGTGGCAAACAGCATTGCCAGCCTTACAATTTTATTCCCATCATTTTTGACGGGCAAGTTCCTAGTATATATATTAACGCCTAGTAGCAAAAGCAGGATGAATCTATGTTGATGGTAAAGGGACCATTCATAGTAAATAGGACAGGGTATTGAGATTTTCTGTCTAGGGGCCCCAGAGATGTAAATCTGGCACTGCATACCACAGGAATTAAGGAAATGAAGGAAACATGTTGAGGTTAGTTTTGGTGCTATAATGTATTAGTTCATTCAGATATGTGACTCCAGAGCTACATATTTTAATTAATCCTTTACCTGCTTCTCTTCTTCACTCACACTTATATTTCTGTTTCAAGGGACATTGACAATATGACTTAATAAAATAGCGAGTCCTAGTAGCATAATCTATCCCTTAGGCTATAGGCAGATTTCCAGTCCAAGGCAGAAGCCACATTGACCCAAACTGCCTGCCTCATTTAAGATTTTCTCTAAAAGTGTTTTTATGCTCATGGCTTGCACAGCTGCTATTATTGGAAGTTAATCACATTGTTCAAAAACATTTAAAGTGTTTCCCAAGCTATAGCGGTCCTTTAATTAAATAATTTGTACTGATTATTTTATTTGGAATCACATATATAGTTCTCAGCAGCGCGGGCTTGGCAAAATCTGTTGCTAACGCAATGGGGAAAGCGATAGGCGCTCATCCCTGCGACCCCGCACGCCTTGCGCATCATACCTACAACATGCGGGACTACACATCAACACACAACTGAAAAACACAATTAAAAGTGCGAGACCGGTAGCACTTTGAAAAAATTGGCTATAAAAAATTACCGCCCGTAACACTTACAAATTAAAACCGCCACTGAGGGGGGAAAAAATAAGAGCTGCAAAAAATACGAACTTAACGGCCGCAACACGCACAGCGAAAAACGCAAAAGACACACTAAATACAAAATAAAAAACAAAATACACACACAACAAGGGGGGACTGCCAGGACGTCTGGGAATGAGGTTACACACCAATTTCGACAGAATTTAAAGATTTTCGACAATCAAAATAAACGATAAAGGCGATCAGCGCGCACCTCACAAGCAGCGCCAACAGTATTTACAGAACCACAACTACACCAGGGGAGAGGCTCACAATGCCAGCCAAAAGGCCATCAGCACAAACTTTACAATCAGCGCCAAAGGAGCTCTCATAACCAAACATACACCAACCAAGAGGCTCGCAATGAGCGCCGAAGGTACTCACACAACCAAAACACTTACTTTGTGTACCAAACAGCATTCTTTATATCTCTTACCGTTCCTTTGCCCATATAAGATAACTTCCAATTCTGCTATATCCACTATATATCCACTATACTACAAAAATATAGAGTGGGTATGGAAAATAACCTCCCACTTTTAAAATTTGTGTTTATGTCTGTATTTTATCTTCTATGAGAATAAAAAGAAAAACTAATTTATTAAGGCCTGTTCCTTCTTTTATTTATGCATAGTAACCAACAAAGCTGCTTTTAAAAGAACCTTGCAATAAAGTTATGGAAAGGCACAAGTCAGAAGATGGGTTTATTAAAAAAAGATTTCAAAATCTTTAAAAATCCAATGGGAAATAAAAGGTGCATGGCATGACTCAGACATTGCCCAGATCAGGTCTTTCCTTCAAAATGAGTGACCGAGCAAGAAGGAAACTGATCAGAGAAGCCACAAAGACACCAATGGCAACTTTGCTGGAGTTATATGGACCTTTGTGGCAAAGACTAATCATTGTGTACTTGTGACAACAATATCACAAATCCGGCCTGTAAAGAAGGGTGGCAAAACTCAAACATTAGGGTAGCACTATTTGGTGATAAATCCTAAATCCTTATTACCATACATAAAAAAATTAATATAATATGCAATTATATAAATAATACCAAAGTGTCGATATGAACAGTACCTACAAAGGTGTGGTATAAAACACACTATTTCAGTGTTTAAATTCACAAATATATATTATATATATATGATCATCTGTGCCTAGTGATACAAGTATTGTCAAAGCCTATTACTTTTTGCAAATGTATTAACAAATGTATGTAATATCCATGCAACAATAGCCTTAAGATATCAAGCAAAACAATGAAAACAATCAATATTAATGTCCTTATAATTACTGTTATACTGTATGTTGTGGGTTCATCTTGATGATCGTTGTCCTCAAAATACAAAGACATAAAGAGAAAGAATGTAGATGATTTTAAAATATGTATTAGGAAAATAAAACATATGTCATCCATCGCACATCTGATGGTGCATAATCGTGCACTTGAAACAACAGCACAGTAATACAACCTGCATCAATTGATGTCCAAGCAAGGTACAACTGCTCTTTTTGTCTTTCATCCCAAAAGGAAAGATACATCCTGAGATCTAAACAGGGTCTTGTTATCCCTGTGTTCTATAGGGACCAGAAATAAACTGGCTGTGTAAACATACTGGCTCATAGACCACCGTTGATGCGTTTTATCTATGAAAAATACTTTATCAATTGTCACAACACTGAACCGGCACATTTTAGAACTCCCACCGGTTAGGTCCTTGTGCCGAATTGAGTCTTCTTGGCACACAGACAGGCTACCTGGAGGTTATTGACTGAAGAGGATTTTCCAGTAACATAATGCATAATAAAGAGGGTCTTTGATCCAGAAAATATAGCCCTTTAAAATTTCCAGCAGAGTATAACAACTTTATTTATCTTTTTTTTTGTCCAGTCTCGTCCGACTCTCTGTGACCCCATGGACAGCAGCACGCCAGGCACATCTGTCTATCACTGCCCCTCTGAGCCCCATGAAGTTCATATTAATTGCTTCAGTGACCTTCTCCTTCTTCGTGTGCCTTCAATCTTTCCCAGCATCAGAATCTTCTCTAGGAAGTCCTGCCTTCTCATGGTATGGCCAAAATATTTGAGCTTCAGCCTCATGATCATACCTTTCAGTGAACAGTTTGTCTTGATTTCCTGTAACACTGATTTATTGGATCTTCTTGCAGTCCAAGGGACCTTTAGTAGTTTTCACCAAAACCTCAATTCAAAGGCATCAATTCTACAGTGCTCAGCCTTCCTTATGGTCCAGCTCTCAGATCCGTATGTTACTACTAGGAATACAGTAGTTACTATAGTTCTAACTATGCAGACCTTTGTTAATACTGGAATATCTTTTTTACTAGCTTGTCCAAGCTTGCCATAGATTTGTTCCCCAGAAGCAGACTTCTTTTAATTTCATGGCTACAGTCACCATCATAAGAGATCTTGGATCCCAGGAAAATAGAATATGTCACTGCCTCTACTTCTTCACAAGCTAGTTGCTAGGAACTGAGAATGCCATCTGCCATGATCTTCATCTTTTTAATATTGAGCAGCAGGCCAGCTTTTGCACTCTCTTCTTTTACCCTCATTAATAGGTCCTTTAGTTCCTCCTCACTTTTGGCCATCAAAGTAGTATCATCCGCAACTTCATTTATTGGGGTAAAAAAAAAAGCAACATAGTCAAACCGTAACTAATAGTAGACATGAAGCATCTTTGAATATCCTACCTAAAGGATAAGTGACTAATCAGGATGAGACCTCACTGTCGGCGGATCTGTAAATGGTTGGCTGTGAACCAATCAGCAATCAGTCACCAACATGGTTTGAACACCAGTAAAAAGGTTAGTCTCTTCTAAAAGTATTGGCGCTATCCCTGTTGGCTCCTGAGGCCAGGGCTACGGTGAGTGGCTTGGGTACCTACAACATGGGGGAACTTAAACTGCATGGCTCAATGAAGGGACATTTCATCACATTTCATCACATCAAGGTTCTGTAATTCAAGTAAAAAAGTTTTCATTCAGGGGTGGTGTTCTCTTATCCAACCCAGTAGCTTTTTTTCAGAAATGTTGCTTTCTTTTTTCACTTGGATATTGCAAAGAATGTAAAGTAAATATCCCTGGAAAAAGTTTTTTTTTCCATTTTGGCCTTTAGGGCAACAATCGGTGAATATTTTGAAATTGGTGGTGACTTTCTACACCCATGCTATAGTCTGTCCAGCACTTCTAATCTTTCTTTCTTTTTCATACAAACCAATTATTCCACATATAAAGGTTGTTAAAACATTTCCACAAAATCATTTGGTAATTTAACAAAAGGAATCATTATGGATGAAGTAGATGGCATTTCAAGAACATACATCTTACAGAAAAAGACTGATTTCATCAAGGCAAAATTAGTAACAGACAGCAAAAGCATAAGTGCAATAATTAGTGGGTGTTGTAAGATATAAATCAGATCTCCTCTCCAGATCTTCAATCTAGTGTTTTACTTTACATATCAATGATTGACGATAACATCAAGTTATTTAGTACACATAAGAATAAATCTCAGAGGTTGTACTGCTGCTGACTGTAATATATTATTATAGAAATAATGATAATATTAAGACAGATGCAATTTCATTAAAATCACAGACTAATATTTACAAATTATCCAAAAATATTTAGTAAGGCATTTGCTGGTAAAAGTTTCATGCCTCTAAAGAAAGACATAAATGACCACTGAATAGTCCTCATTACAGAATGTTCTGTGCAAGAACTTGATTGGATAATGGCCAAAGTGGAAGTTCCAGAAGTGAATATAGACTTTAATTTTTTTTGTATTCAATTTTGCTTTTGGTTTGTAAAGTACAAATTCCCCCAATGTAATAAACAAATACATTGTTGTTGTCTTGCCCTATTTTTATTTACTTCCTTTCTATTTTTTCTCTTGAATTTGACAATTTATACTAAAGTGTATGCACCATACTAAGATATAATATGCGCCCACCTTTTTCTCACAATTTGCATTGTTTTGTTACATCACAGTTCTGAAATCATGCAGTGAGGATATAACATTGTGATGTATTTGTATATCCTTGCATAAAACTCTTGATCTATAAACAAATATCTGTATCAATCCCTAAATAATATTCACATAGAATTACTTCAAACTGTATCAACATTGTAATAAGTCCAATAGCCTTCCATTCAAAACTATTACTTGTTTCATCAAACAACAATTTATCTGCACCCAAAGATTATATACACATTTTTCTGCTATCACTTCCAAAAAAACACGAACAGCCTTATTAAATTGCGGTTCGGTAAATTTAAAAGGGCTCTATTTAAGCAGATAGCATATTTTATTTACAGAAGTTTTTAGTTAGTGAAGACCTTGCTTTTGGATAGAAGTTCACTAACTAAAAACTTCTGTAAAAAAAAATATGCTGTGTGCTTAATTAGAGCCCTTTTAAATGTGCCGAATCGCAATTTAATAAGGCTGCAAATGTATGTTTCACCGCCAACTGATTTGGTGCTCCCAACCTCCGCCTTGTGTTCATGATCACAGATACTGTATGAATTACAAATATTATTTACAAACAATAGCAATTAAAATGAAATTATTTGGCTGACATTAGGACCACTATCAGGATCTTAATGCAGCATTGCAAGTGTCTGCAAGAAACATGAGCCCTGTATTATGATCTTCATCCCATGGAAATAATCTATAAGAACAAAACTTCTGCTGTATCTAACTTTTTAATTCTGCACTCCTGCAAAGTAACGCTACGTCTTTATCACCGGTCATCCTCAAACTTTAATAACAATCCATTTACCATAATATCCCTTTCGTTATAGATAGTCTTGAGTTCAGTAGGCTCATAGACCACTGTCATCACATTTAATCTATAAAAAAATACTTTATCAATGCTCTATAATTCAAGCTTCCACCAAGTATTCACTCAGGGTGGTGTTCTACTTTGTTTTAAGAAATGCTTCAGTGGCTTTTTTCACTTGGATGTTACAAGGTATGATTTGTATCCTGTTGACTTTATAGCACTGCCGTGAATAGTAGTAGGCTTTAAGAGTTTCTTTTTCCCCCTAATAATAGCTCAGTTCTAGATTTATTTTATCTCAGATGCTGTGCCGGTATAATTTCCTAGCTCTTGTGGCGCTGGATTAATTACCAAGGCTGCCAGTCTTCTAGCTGGGCTGTGTCAGAAAGCTCCGTCCAGCTGTACAGTTTCTTACACAGCCGGATTGCTTATCTGAATACTGACATGCTGTGAGTCTTATACTGATCTTACTGCTAATTTGGGTCTCTGACTGGGATTGATTGGTAAAATTTACCAATCTGCTTATAAATAACATAGACTTATTTATATCATATCACTGTACAAAATAGGCATTATCCATGTATATATGAGAGAAGTAGCTGTGAATGTCCTGTAATCCAGATGAATAATTAGATTATTGTAATATGAAGTGATACCTTTTTTATTGGACAACCATTTTATTTAGAGTGATTGGCTCTCAAGAGGTTTGACCTCCCTTTACCAATGTTGCTTCTGAGTTGAGGGAGATCAAACCTCTCGAAAGTTTGTGTTCAATAGAAAAGGTATATACTATGTATAAAAAAAATAATAATAATAATAAAAAAAAAAAAAAAAAATATATATATATATATATATAATTATAGTAAGTTAGAGGTTATGTTATAAATTGCTGTTCTTCAAAAGTATCATTGTTTAGCATTTAATGAACTGATATAAAATTATTCATTCTTGTTGTTGCAAAACTAATACAATGATATATTAAGACTAGTTTTCAATTGTCTTATTTACCTTAGAGTTATGGGGACCACTTATAAATGTACGTATTCAATTTCATTTTGCAGTTTTACTTACTATGTCTCCGGTTCACAAGTAATGTCTGTAGACATATGCTTCACGAATATCTGTGCTTCCACTGTGGCTTATTGAGTTTGTATGTGAATTATTACTGTGAAAACAACTTAATACTGTGGTGCAAGTTGTAAATTCTTTCTTCTAGTTGATCTTTTATATCAACTAGACAATCCATTTTGTTTATATAAACGTCTGCAACACATTGCCATAAATATGGAACAGGCTATAAACTCTGAGCAGAGAAATGAGAGATTGTGTGGAGTTGGCATTACATCTTGAAAAAAAAAAACAACAGGTCCTTGTACTCAAAAACATAAAATGGCAGAACTAAGAAATATTTTGCTTACATATATTCTTTAATGTGTTCTCCAAGCAACTTAAAATTGCATTTTAATCAATACAAGCCCAAGAATATTTTTGATGGAAGCCAATGTCGGGTGACAAGTTATTGGCCAGCACTATTCCCCACAAATGATCCCAATAGTGACTATTTAATGATTCTGTTTCAATGGAGATCAATATACAATCCCTATGCCTTTATTAGATTTGTGTTTGACAGGTATTACACATGTGGATATTATTAACAGGTGTGTATATCGTCACTATTTTCCACACTGAACAATTTGGATCATACAACGAGTTTTATCAGGGCCATTGTTACCATAAGATTATGACTCCTTGTAGTGCCTAGTATGCATGTCTTTCTTTCTCCTTATGTTAGTAATATTGGCCTCCATTCTGATCCTCTATATTACAGATTACACTATGTTTAAGAGCAAAGTAAAACAACCTAGCTATGTTAATCAGCCATCTCGGAAACATTGTGATAGAAGTGACTGTGGCAAGCCAGAGGCGAAAATTACGGCAAACATTTCCATTGATTTTTACACTGACAAAAGATTACGTGTTACCCCATCAGACTTTTACATCAAAACCCTATGCTAAGAAGACTTTACAGCTAACTTGCAAATCAGGGCAGTACCGTAGATACAAAAAGCTGAAGAAAATATTACGGGTACCAAAGACCACATTTGCTCTGGCCTCTTCTTCCATCATCCCCCTGACCTTTGCCGTGCTGTCGCCATAATGATGCCTTACATCACTATATACAAAACCCTGCTCAGTAACTGTGGCTGCTTCTTCCTTCTAGGCCGTGCCCCTGGGGCCGGCCCTAACTTCTCTCCCACTTGCAAAGATATGGGCTTGGGCACAGATGGCATTGAGAAGTACCACCATCTCCTATAGTTAGGGGCCCTGTGTTTGCCTACAGCCTTTTGTCCCCCTGACTGTGGACTGAGATCCATACCTCATTGTTCTGACCCTAAGGCCTGTCCATTCCTACCATTACTTCCTCTGGTATCAGGCCCCTTTTCCTCTGACCCTGAACTAATAGTGCCCATGTCTGTGGGCTCATCCCCCCCTCTACTTCACTTACTGTGCTATTAGCATACAGGCCATTATCTGGAGGGCAGAACAAATTTCCATAAACGATAGAAGCTGCCAAAAATGTTACCACTAGGTGGACATAAAGCTTGGCAAGTATGGTAAAGGATATACTAAAACTGCAGCTTTCAATTAAATATTGGCAAAATACAATATTGGGGTAACTTTTTACCTGATACTGTACTGATACTACACCTGATACTGTAAATATACTCTGTAGTCCTAATTTGAAAATGTATACTTGAAAATATGCAACATGTTTTTAAAATGGAAAAAAATTATATTGTCTCTAATTTATTATCATTGTCTATACAATGATGCTGCTATAGAATCTACCATTTTGTCTTCAGCAGACCAACTTCCTGGGATGGGAGGAAACTTTGAATATAGAGGAAGTATGTGTTTGCACAATGGAAAATAAAGAGGAAGTACAGTATGTATCTGCACAATGGGAAAGTGGAAGTAACAACTGCTAGTGCTCTCAGCAGGACTATAGGGGAAATTATGTGTTTAAAATTGGGTTGTCAATAGGCAGGCCTAGGTCTGAATCAGGACATTAACCCTCTATCTTCCAGACTTCACTGTATTATTACATTTACTATAAATATATCATGAGGATTATAACCCCCTTAAATGAACTATCAGATGAGGTTTTATTCAGTGATAACCTAAATTATATCATTTTGACTCCTATACTTCTTATATACATCCACCAGCAAAAGTTACAGGCAAAAACAGGCTAAAAAAAAACAAAACTGAAGCTTGCAGCAAAGAATAACCTCATTTAAAAGCAGCAAAATATTAAGATTGTTTTTATTTATTTTTTGTTTTCTAAAAACATTTTGCCCATTATGAAAAAAATTTTGATTAGAGTTTCCTTTAATTATATAGGAGATAATTATTAATTGTGATGGTGTGCATTTAAGTTAATGTGTTTATTTCTATTGTTTTCTGTTATTTTCAAATTTATACTAAGCAGACATTTTATAACCTCACGTAAAAACTGCTACAATTCTTTTTTTGACTATTTTAGAATACATATGGTGAGATACATTATATTTCACAAAGATGCACAGAGACTTTTTAAACATTTATTTAATTTATATGAATTATGTAATAAAATTATTTCTGTTAAGTAAGGCAGCTAGTGGCAATAAGGGACATGATTACATTTAAGCTTACTCAAATTGTTTGATTGTCTACTGTCTTCTTTCTGTCAAATATTTCTACTTAACATGGTAAATCCCTGATTATTTTCACTCTCCAGTCCCTGTATCAGTCATCTACTTTACGATTAATTTCCCCACTTGACTTTCTGCTCATGATGTATTTATGTGTCACTATCAAAAGCAGTGCAATGCCCACTGTATAATGTGCATATTAGTATGTCTTCAATTTCACATTTGTGCAGTAATAGATATCGTCTGATGTATATCAGAGCATATCTAATGACTCACATAATGGCACATGGTACATGGATACTGGATTATATCATATATATACTGTATATATATATCTCCTACAAAACATGCACCCATAGTACATAAAGCTAATATATGTGTATATACACTAAAACTTAATTGTCGTATCAACAGCTGTAATGGCACAATGATTTAAGTTGTGTGACAGACACTTGTTCCTATCAACTTAACATGCAAATGATCAATGCTTTGGAAGTTGATTTAGTTGAACAATACATTAAAAATAATGAAGTGTATAAATTACACTTTTAAATGAACATGTGGTAGTTCACAGTACAAAACTGATTCTTCCATGTCAATTTTAGAAGTCACATTATATATGAATACTAATAAAACATGCATTTTGTTTAATCTGAGCTAATAACTTTAATCAAAAATGGCAGTTTTGCTTTACTACATTTCTCACAATGCTATGTTAATTTAAATTTACTGAAAACACTGCTTTACATTTGTAACGGCATAAAGCGGCTACATGATAGTGAGCATTAGAGACATACGGGGTTAACATTTCCAGGCATTCTGCTAGAGCTGTGGAAAATTAGAGAATTGTCACAGAATTAGCTAAACAGTGAAAACCCCCGGAATGTCATGGGGAAAAAAACAGCAAGTTTTATAACTACTATAATTTTGCTACAAGGTGGTGGTAAACATAGGTTTGAATTGGAAACTTTGTAATGGGTTTCAGTTTACTTTTAAGACATTATTATTGCAAAACTAAAATATTTTAAGAAAGTTTTGCAATAATAATGTCCTAAAAGTAAACTGAAACCCATTACAAGGTTTCCAATTCAAACCTATGTTTACCACCACCTTGTAGCAAAATTATAGTAGTTATAAAACTTGCTGTTTTTGCACTGTAATTAGCTTTTTTGTTGTTTTTTTAATAAAGACAAAGAAGACAATACAAAACCATTTAAATAATCAATAGCATCAGTACAGAAAGGTATCTTACAAAAAAGGATTATACAGCATACTAAAAATGATGTTAATAAAATACATTTAAATGTTACTTTTCATATTCAACTTAATCTTTAAAAAAAAATGAAACTATTTTAGCATTTTAGCACTGATTGTACTAAATGCCAACGACATAAGGAATTTCAAACAATCCAGCAAAGAGCTGTCAGCATATAATGGCATTCAATAATTATTCAGCTGGACAAGTTTTAACCCCAGTGACCTAGGTTAAAGATTGTGTACCCCTGTGATATTCCATTGGGCTGGAATGTTTTAATTTCCATAATGTTTTATGATTGAGCAGATGTTCCATCTAACTCTGTGCTCATAAACATGACCTGTAAAACTGCAAGGTAAGAGTATTTTGATTAATTATAAGTCATTGTAGAAGTCTGTTATTTTATAACGTGAGTAAAATCTGTGAAATAATCATTTATAAACTATTTAATTTGAAGAATCTGGGTAGATGAATTTTAGTAGCTAAGAGTGATTGATATCCAAGCTTTCACAACACAGCGCCCTGACTACATACAATGTCATAGTTTATTATAAAGGATGTCATACTTTCTATTACACCAAGGTCTGGAACTAACTTGCAGGGCACATACTTCATTGCTTCTCAGTAACAGCAACGGAAACAAATAGCTTTGAAATGAAGCCACGTTTTATGACAATTTCAAGGTCCTTCTAATGGTTTAGTTTATGAACAAATAAACCTGGCTTCAGCATATTTAACTATAAAGAGTTAGTAAGATAGCTTACACACTTTGTTTTTGCTGACATGAAAGTCTGACCCTCAAGTGACAAAGAAACACTAGGTGGGATATTAAAATGTGGCCAGTTAAGTGCATGCTAAGGTAGAGGGCCTGATAACATTGGTATGCTAATGGAAAACTATTTACCAAAGAAAGTGACAAAAACATCAATCAAATCAGAAGAAGCTATTAAGGATTGTTAACTCCCTTCTAGATGGAAGCAATGATTTCTTCTCTAACATAAATAAATATTCATGAGACGAATCCGTGTGAGAAATGTCACCAGTTATTGAAAGGTTTGTGCGCAAATTCAGCAAAAAAAAAAAAGAAGCTAAGAAGTTTGACATAATATTATTTACTAGTCATTTTTATGTAGTATCTAGTTTTCTGCTCACTAAATGATTTTTGTAGAAAATTAACATACATATTTTAAAATGCTGAGGGTGCTAATGTAATATAGCTATAAACACAGTATGAATAATAATTTACAGGCTCTGGATAGCAAAGTTAAATGAATGTTACAAATGAAGAAAAATACTTCTGTCTAATAGAACAGTGACTTGTGCTTTAAGAGGTTTAATATACTACTCATCTCTCTACTGTGGTGGAGACACTGCAGTGCTTTGGACGCCATATAACACATTTTCTGTGCAATGTTTCTTTCAATAGGGACTAATGTATTTCTCTTCTCTGTGGGTACTTAATGTATAAATCCTTGAAGAACTTCTGACCATACTTTTTATCACTGATGCTGTTCTAAAAACCTGCTCTAGTGCTAGATATCCTTACAGTGGCGAGATTGTCTACTTCGTATGGCTCACACAAGGGCAAGTACCTGAGTGGCATAGGTAGAAGTGGGACCGAGTTTTGACTTTGGTCCAAGAAAGCAAAAAATGGTGGTGAAGACTTTGACCTTGGAATAAGCAAGCGGATAGTCAAGCAAACAGTAGCTGGGACAGACAAATCAAAGAAGGTGTCAGGTGAATAATCTAACATTGAAGTTTGCCATGTTTATCTATCAATCAGCTTTCCTGATCTACCCACAAACAAAAATTCATATTACTGATTAGCCCCTGAGGCGTTGGGTTCATTTTCATTGCAGTTGCCTGCACAAAACAAAACTAAATATACCCAGGTGACTGCACTCAAGACAATGGACCAATTACTAAGAGACTAATTGGTAATTAATGGTAATTATATATTATTAGCAAGTTATATTAATCTTTATTTGTGGCTGGATTGGAAGTTTTAATGTTTTACTATAGGAGAATGCATTTTTAATAACATTTAATTGATAGCATACATATTATTACCTATAGTTTTAAATTATGCTACATTTGAATCTCGATTGTGTCACTTTAACGGACAAGTCATGATTTTTTGTACATGGATCCTTAGAAAATTAAACTTGATAATATGGAAATGTTGTTAGAAAACATAAAAATAAACAAAGCCATTACATTTTTCACTTTTATATGCCATTATTACTTATGTAACCCATGGCACATAAAATTAACCCTTATACCATGGGAAATCCCACAGCCCCAATGGCATACTAAACCAATACCTGGGAAATGAGTCCCTGTGGACTCCCATGGCACATAATATTAACTCCTATCCCACGGGGGTCGCTACTGACTCCCATGGTATACTAAACTATAACCATGGTGTCCCTATGGACTCCATGAGGCCTTCATTTAACCTCTATGCTATACTATAACTGTGGGGGTAATTATCGACCCTCATGTTACTTAAACCTAACCCACTACCATGGGAGTTTCTATGGATCCCCTTGGCATCCTATTAGCATAGGGGTCCTTATGGACCTCCATGGACCCTATCCCTCATGTCGGTCCACAAGGACCCCATAGTCCCTAACACTATCCCACACTTTAAGCAAAACAAATAAAATATAGGGGGTTGCTTTTCAGTACCATAAGGACCCAATGGTATAGGGGTTAATGTTAAGAGCCATGGGGGTCTTTATTGACCCCCCATGGAATAGCAGTTAATTGTAAGTGCCATAGGGTTCCATAAGGACCACCATGGTTATATTTTAAATTATGCTAACATGGAAAGATAATGTTTGATGCATTATAAAATAATATAGTTTATATAGGTATATTGGGATATGAGAGGATGTTAGGTCTTGGGTAGTACATTTTACGGGATTCTTTTTTGCACGAGTCATGTAATAGTTTTACAAATTTGCTTTTAAAAACCCTAATAGTTACGAGTCAGCCTTATGAGAGTTCTTACTTGAGCCATGGAATAGAGCCTAAACCCCCTCATAAGTCTGAGCTTTAACCAAAACAGGGTCATACATTCTGATTACATTAATCTTTACTTTTTCCTTCTTTTCTTATGTGGGTCTTTTACAATGTTTTTATATATAATTGCACTTAATTTCAACTTACAGTTTCATGGAATTTGGTGTTATGCCCCTGGAAATATCCCTCGTATTTTAGTTCACAAAGAAAATTGAGAGTACAGTGCATGGCCAATTTTAATTATTTTAAAAACAATAACATAACTTGTGTGGGCTGGGCACCAGGAAGAATGCCTGGTCTATAGCATCTATGTGTCCCAGTCAGTTGCCATGAATAACCATGGCCTTAGATGAAGCATGGTGTATAGATTTACCCAGAACACATTTTGTTTGCTGTTTTGTAACTTAACTTTAATCCTATTAAAAAGTTTCCACACAATATATAATCTGAACATATGTAGAATAACCTGCACATTTCAAATGGATTGAACTTGCCTTACACTTTTGATTTTCGTCAGCTCTTCAATAATCAATATAGAACTCAAAATAAGCAATAACACTTGTTTGAAAAGTAGAATAGAACTTTGAATGGATTTTAGGACAAAAACATCAGATATAACAAGAATTTAGAAGTGAGTAAAGGTAAGTGGATTGCTGCATTCTATTAGCATTATCGATTTCCATCTAAAGATGAAATAGGCAATCTCAGGTATTAATATTAAAAAAGAAAGACCACTGGAGCACATATAGTGAAAGGATCTAAAGAGTTGGATCTAAAGAGTTGCATGTAAAAAAATTGAAGACCAGTTTACAATCTATATTATGGTTACTCACCTGTCATACAAATAGCCATGAATTCAATATAATATCTACAACTTTCATGTCAGTTTGGAAATACAAGAAACTTTTATTTGTAGACAGAAAATTGTGCACCATAGCCCCTTCTCATCTACCCTTAAGCCTAATGAATCTTGTCCATACTATAACATTCAATGTAGCTTTTAAAACTCACATTTAAACTTTAGTGTAGCATCTTGGAGCATATCTACTTCTTTCCACCCTCTATTAGCTATCGAAGGTTTGGGCCAATCGTAAAAAATGTTTACATTTTAAAAAAGTCAGTGTGTTGTCTGCAGTGGCCACTAGAAGCGATAAAGCAGGGAAAGATTTATATTAGGGTAAACCTCCAGGCTGCAAAACTAAACTTCAAATGTACCTTAAGTTTTAAAAGCTTCATTGCTTATTGTTTCATTTGTTACTAAATAAACAAATTATACTTGTATGACTGCTACCATTTTCAGTCCTTATTATCATATACTTCTAAAGCATGTAAAATATGTTTTCAACCTTATTTAAGGTATCAAAAGTTTGCCTACCCTTGGCAATTGGTAATATATCTACCATTTTTAAAGAAAACATGAGTGAGCAGGCAAAACACTTTTCTTTTATTTCTTATGGGATTCATATTCAACTGTAGGTTATAACAGAATGGCACAATCATACAACAAAACATAGCAACAACAAAAAAAATTACCCTGTTTGCATACCCTTAGTTCTTAATACTGTGTATAGCCCCCTTTAATATCAATGGCACCGTGCAGTCTTTTGTAATAGTTGTCTATGAGGCCCCTAATTCTTGCAGGTGGTATTGCTGCCCTTTCGTCTTGGCAAAATGCCTCCAGGTCATGCAAAGTCTTTGGTCGTCTTGTATGAGCCACACGTTTGAGATCTCCCCAGAGTGACTCGATGATATTAAGGTCAGGAGACTGGGATGGCCACTCCACAACCTTCACCTTTTTCTGCTGTAACCACTGGAGGGTCAACTTGGCCTTGTGCTTACAGACATTGTCATGCTGGAAAGTCCGAGAGCGTCCCATGCGCAGCCTTCGTGCAGAAGAATGCACATTGTCTGCCAATATTTTCTGATAACATGCTGCATTCATCTTGCCATCAATTATCCCCGTGCCTTTAGAGGTCACCCCCACCCCAAAAAAAAAAAAAAACACCAGTGAGCCACCACCATGCTTCACAGTGGGGATGTATTCTTTTCACTATAGGCCTTGTTGACCCCTCTTCCAAACATAGCTCATTTGGTTGTGACCATAAAGCTCTATTTTGGTCTCCTAGCTACAAATTACAATGTGGCAGAAGCTGTAAAGCGTGTCAAGGTGTTGTCATATTGTAACCAGGATTCTTTGTGGCATTGGCGCAGTAAAGGCCTTTTTCTGGCAACTCGTCCATGCAGCTCATTTTTGTTCAAGTATTGTCGTATTGTGCTCCTTGAAACAACCACACCATCTTTTTCCAGAGCAGCCTGTATTTCTCCTGAGGTTACCTTTGGGGTTTTCTTTTTATTCTGAAGAAGTATTCTGGCAGTTGTGGCTGAAATCTTTCTTGGTCTACCTGACCTTAGCTTGGTATCAAGGGATTCCCAAATGTTCCACTTCTTAATGAGATTGAACAGTACTGACTGGCATTTTTAAGGCTTTGGATATCTTTTTATATACTTTTCCATCTTTATGAAGTTTCCATTACCTTGTTTACACAGGTCTTTTGACAGGTCTTTTCTGCTTCCCATGGTTTAATATTTTGCCTGCTCAGCGCATCCACGGGAAAGCTAACAAACTCATTGACTATTTATATACAGACACTAATTGCAATTTAAAAAGCCACATGTGTGGGAATTTAACCTTTAATTGCCATTTTAACCTGTGTGTGTCACCTTGTGTGTCTGCAACAGGGCCAAAAATTCATGGGTATGTAACTTTTGATCAGGGCAATTTCTATTGGGTAATTTCTGTTATCATTATGATTTAAAAAGCAGCCAAACACCTATGTGATATCAAATGGCTTCAAATGATCACTATCCTTCAATAAAATATATATCTTTTTGCATGAGCACAACTTTTAATAGCGATAGTTAAAAACATTTCACATCCAATCTTTTGCTTTAGAATACAGAACAAATCTGAAGGCAGATAACCATTGGGGATATTTTGTTTTCCTATTTTATCTACATTTAGGTTTTTGGCTGAATAAATCCTCATGCTGGAACCATAAAGTACATATTTCTGGCATGGTTGAATTCATATGGCCTTACAACTTCTGCTGGATGGCTATTCCACTTAACTACAGAATACTGTAATATAGTTTTAGCGTACATTACCTATAAATCTTCTGACCTCTTTTTTTTAGTATTTTTCTTTTTTCTGAGGGATACTTCTTTACTAGACTTTATTAAAAAATGTAATAAATTTGAAGATATAGATAGCAGGTAGCAGGGGCATAGTAACTGTGGGGTGGGGGGGACAAATCCCCCCCCCCACCCAGATTAAATGAATAGGGGACACAAAAAATAACTGTGATGATGACATTGTTTAGTGACTATAATATTACCAGTACTTATGGATATGGCCAAGCAAGCATGACATTGTTGCATCATGGGGTGTGGTTGGTTATATGTTGTCTGTACATTGTTATCATGTATACTAGTTATAATATGTTATCAGCACACATACATGCATTGATTCAAGGCAGATGACTGCTTCTTTAGGAGTCCTGAGCAAACACTTGAGATTAACATCAAGTTTTTTTTTTGCCCTAGCTAGCTATAGACATCTGTCATATGTTAGATATCTGGTGAGTTTTATCTCAAGTGTGTCTATAGCAACCAAGGTTGCAAGGCAGATGTTCTTCATCACAAACATACACAAATGTACACTAGGGTATGGTATGGGAGATGTATAAATATGTTGGTTCCATGACTCAATAAAGGTTAATTACTAGTTTCACAAATCCACAGTGCAAGGCTGTTTCTGTGTTTGTATCCTGAATTGTGGTCTTGCCATAGGCCACTAGTAACCTGTATCCAGTATTCTCCACCTGTACTTTGGGCATTGCCCTCTTCAGAAGCCACCTTTTGTGCCAGAGAGAACAAGAACCACACAATTCTGTTGGGGTAGGTTTGCACTACTAGGTTCATATCAAGCCCACTTGAAGAAGCAGATCGTGACAACAACAAAATTAAACTTAATCATGCATCATTAGATCCATTACTATGGAGCAGTATGTCTACATATATATATATATATATATATATATATATATATATATATATATATATATATATATACATAATAAGTTGGCATGTATATATATATATATATATATATATATATATAATATGTTTTTTTTTTTTTTACTATATTAGGGGGGCAGGGGCATTGAGAATTTCTTCATGGTCTACCATTCCTTGCTTCAATTTCTTTCGTTTATAATAAGAAAATATAAATTTAGTATGCAACTAAGAACAGCATGTGGATGTGAACTGTGTTACATTACAACAATCTGTGTCTTCATTCCTCACTGCCTGTTCTTACCAATTAATGTGTATTTGGCATTGCATTTTGTAACATTCATTCTTGCATTAAGCTATTACTATATGAGTAATTAGTCAACATATGTATGCAGTTCTAATACCATAATGAATATTTCTGCTAAAAGTAAATATGAAGAGTCATGAACAAGCAGGCTGCCATTTGCAAAAATAAATCATTTGCATTTCTTTATATATTATATTGTTTCTCATGATTGTTTCTTACTCTTAGAAAAGTTAAACTGCCGCAACTGAATTGCAAAAAAACTTCACAGTTATGCACAAAATAAGGTTTAAGTTTCATTATTTTTCAAGTCCAATTGAATTTAAATATATTATACCTTGCCACACACTGCAAATTAGATTTCCAGTTAGATAGTGTTATATCATGTGCATTGTATTAGGAAAGAGTTAATCAGCTAGTTAATGAAATGCTAAGAGCAATAGAAAATAATATGTATGGTAAAAGTAACAATGCAGTGTTTACATTCTATTGTTTAACCTTTCCATCCACATCAAAAATATCTCAATGTACTTCTTATCTTTGACCTTCAAAGACTGACGCTTTATCAGTGTTTCCTTTGAGATCAGAGATGACCTTCATTTGATATCATTGAGCCCTGACCTGCCTGAGTGATCTGCTCAAACAGAATACATATGCTGAACAGTGCTGGAGCCTGCAGTAGGGGTAAGTGAATTATTTACAAAAATTTGAGTTGACACCTTTTATCAAATGTGGAAAGATGAAGACAAAACAGCTGCTATTGCTGTCGTAAGCAATCTGCTGGTGATTGAATAAAAGTGTCAAGAAAATGGCTGCTTGATGGCCTTTTGTTCTCTCTCATCCAGCTTAATGTTAGTTTGAGCTGTCAGTTAGGAATCACGGGAGTGTGATTTATCAATAGGCTGCATGACCTTGTAATCCAACTTGTGCTTGAACTAGAGGACAGCACCCTCTGCTGAAACACATGTTGTGTTTCCTTGTATTTCTGGAAGGGGCACATTTATACACAAAATAAAATAGCATAGTAATTTTACCAGCAGCATATATTTTGTTTTCTATAACAGGCAGGACATAGTAAAAAAAAAAAAAAAAAAGAAGCCTTGCCAGGCAAAGGTGCTGCATTTTTAATTTCTAGTCACCTGCATGGATTTAGGACTGAGATGCTACTGTAGGATAATTTACCATTTACTGCTTTACAATATACTGCACATCCATTTGATTCTAGAATGTTAAAATGATTGTTTATGTGCATTTTTCTCTGCTAGCAATTGAATGATAGGACCAACAGTACAGTTTAGTTTGCCTATTCTGCCTAAAATCTTTGCTTAATAAATTAATTGGACCTTTCCTTTTTTATGCTACCACACGTGCACGAGCACAGGTGCCCGGCACTGCAAGCCTCCTGTTGCCAGGTGCGCTCGCATCCCGCATCCCAATGTTCTCCCTAAGCCCCTAACCCCCTACACCCCTTGCCAGCCCTAATCCTAACCCCCTACACCCCTTGCCGGCACTAACCCTAATCCTAACCCCCTACACCCCTTGCCGGCCCGAACCCTAACCCCCTACACCCCTTGCCGGACCTAACCCCCTACACCAGTTACCTGGCCTAACCACCTAATTCTAACCCTAAGCCCCTAATCCTAACCACAAACACACTACCCGGCCCTAACTGTAAACATAACCCCCTAAGCCTCTAACCCCCTACACACATTGGCAGCCCTAACTCTAACCTCCTAACCCTCTTAGCCTAACCCAAACCCCCTAAAACTAAGTCCCTAAGCCACTAACCCCCTATACCCCTTCCTGACCCTAACCCTGTAAGCCTAACCCGAAAACCACTTACCGGCTACAAGGAGACAGCTTCATCCGCGGAGGGCAGTGCAGCATGCGTGGATACACATAACAGATGCACGTGCACGTGCACGTGTGGTAGCATAAAACAGGAAAGCACAATTATCTGTATAGCTTTATTCATATCCAAAGCATGATCTCATTGCTTTACTGTGTTTGAAGCTGCCACATCTGCTGGAAGACTGTTCCATTTATATACTACACTTTTGGTAAAGTAATACCTTTGAGCATTACTCCTAAATCTTCCACCATCAGACTTTAAATTATGACATCTCATTCTTGTTTTTCTTCTTTTTTGGAAGAAATGTTCAACCTGAATTTTAATACATTCTTTGATATATTTTAAGATTACTTTCATGTCATCCCTGGGTGATTTCAATAGTTCCCTAGGACCTTGCGTGTTAGTCCAGAGACAGCCAGCGCCCGCAGCAAAACTGCATCTGGCCGCTAGATGCCGCTGTCGCTGTTCTGCATCCACAATTGCAACCACTTTTATCTTATGACATATATAATGGTTTTAGGAGTACTGTTGCCACAAGTTAAAGGACCAATTTTCTCGTCCATTTAGGAGGGGGGGGGGGGGTGTAGTGTCAGTTTCAATCTTATACTTTCAAGAAGGATAAGATGATTTCACTACACGCTGCTAGTATTGTTAGTTTGGTACATACTTGACACAGCAGTGATCCTTTAAGAAATTTAATATAGGTTATTCTAATTTCAAATGTTGCTGATGCTTGTTTAGCAAATGAAGACTTTGTAATCCTCACACATAATGGTCCCTATCAGAGCTTGGTATAAAAGAGATGAACAGTGACCAAATGCTTAGTTGCAGCCATATTGACAACTGCAGGTTTTTCAAATCAAGTGCCTATTCTTCAGTAAGAATATCATATGGAAACATAATTATGTTGGGACATCCTAATCAGTAGTTGGCGGCTTAGAAATACAGGCCCAAACAGAATTCTGTGGAACTCGTACTGGATGTAAGACACACACACAATCAGTCTCAGTACTAATTCCGTTTATTGCTACGTCATTGCATAGAATTTATACTTGCAAAAGAAGACGGATATTAGAGCGATTTTCACAGTTCACGTTAGTCGGTACAAGGACATATAATCAGGTGTTTGTCTGTTTCTAGAACAACTAGAAATGTTTTGTGTTTTAGTAAGGTCGAAAAACATCCCAAAGATAGGCACATGATATTATGGTTAGCAAAATACGTTAACCCCTTCATCAGCAGAATATGTTAACCCCTTCAAATTAGTCATTTAAAACTATGATAATAATGACCATATATTAGTCTTACTTTAGTATTACTCACACACAACTGATTTGTTAGTCCTACAGGTGTTAATGGAGCAACACTGGGGCAGGAAAACCGAGAAAAACAGAGATGCACATGTGGTCATGTACCCATGGGTCTCTAAAGAGTTTGAGCCTATGGGTGCCAGCTCTTTGGCATATTACTTAAAACTATGACTTTACAATGACACCTAATATCACATCCAGGGTATTTGCCAAGAGAGGAGCTGATATCTCAGATGATAGTCAAATGTGGATAATATTGCAAAGGGCTCAGATTGTTGATGCAACTAAAACTGATCAGCTGAAGACTAATATGCAGGTGTCCTTAGGAAAATCTTCTACAGATGACCCCTCCTCAAATACACATATGCTTTATCTATAAACAAGCCCAGAAAATTATAAATGAGATATATATATATATATATATATATATATATATATATATATATACAGTATACTAGCGACTTGCCCGACAAAAATGACGGGGCAATAAAATTGTAAGGCAGGTAATGCTGTTTGCCACAGACATAAATGTTTTTGGTGGTCTGAGATCCTTTGGCACTCATTGCGAGCCTGGTGCTGAGCGCCTTCGCCGCTCATTGCGAGCCTCTTGTTTGTTGTATTTTTTTTATCAGGGGCGCTTTTGCTGTCATTGTAAGGTCGTCGCTAATTTGTTTTTTGCGCTTCTTGCAAGGCTGTCCCCTGATGTAGTTTGTGTGCTATGAGCAGCATTGGCGCTCGTTGTGAGGTGCGCAGTGAATGGCTTTTGCGTTTATTGCGATAGTGTTTTTTTTGTGTGTATGTATTTTTTTATGCTAATTAAATAATGAATAAATTAATAAATTAGTATACTTTACCTATTTGTAAGATATATATGCAGGAAGCATTGTGCTGAAGAGCTGACAATCTGTTTTGATGTTCGTGCAGCATCTAATGTAGGTTTGCACTGTTGAGGAGCTGAGGTGTAAGTGTCAGCAATGTGTGAAGTGTGTAGTGTAAATAGGCTGCGTGCGCGAGAGGAAGCCGTTAGTGTAGCTGTGTATTTCCGCATTCTGTAAGTTAGTGTTGCAAAATGGCGGCGAATGTGTATGTGGTAGGCGGGTTTATATGATGAAGCGTCCTTGCTAACGGTGTATGTTTTAGGTTGTACGTTTTTTTTTAAACGGTATTTGCTTTGTGGTATTTAGGGGTCGTGTAGCCTCGTTTTCGTTTTTTTGGCTGCCATTTTGTCTCTTGCTTATGGGATTTTCGAGTGTCTAAACTTTTTAAATTTGACAGAATTAAAAAGGAAGCAAGAGCAAATCCGGGGAATTATAGACCAGTGAGCCTCACTTCTGTAGTGGAGAAGCTTTTAGAAGGCTTAATAAGGGATAATATACAAGAATATGTCTATTTGAACAGGATTATAAGTAGGAGTCAACATGGATTTATGAGGGATAGGTCATGTCAAACAAATCTAATTAGTTTCTATGAGGAGGTTAGTAGGAACCTGGATCAAGGCAACTCAGTGGATGTAGGCTTTTTGGATTTTGCAAAGGCTTTTGATACAGTGCCACATGGGAGACTATTGTGCAAACTAAGAGATACAGGAGTTGCACTAAATATCTGCTCATGGACTGAGAGCTGGCTAAAAGACAGGAAGCAAAGGGTTGTTGTAAATGGAACATACTCCGATTGGACTAATGTGGTAAGTGGGGTTCCTCAGGGTTCAGTATTAGGTCCTCTCCTTTTTAACATATTTATTAATGACTTAGAGGTAGGATTGGAGTGTGGTGTCTCCATTTTCGCTGATGACACGAAGTTGTGCAAGGTAATTAAATCAGATAGTGATGTGCTTTCCCTCCATAGGGATTTACATAAAATTGAGGAATGGGCATCTAAATGGCAGATGAGATTTAATACGAATAAATGTAAAGTTATGCATCTGGGAAGGAAAAATAGCCATGCAATTTATAATCTTAGTGGAGCAAATCTAGGTGTATCAGATATTGAAAGGGATTTGGGTGTGCTTCTGGACAACCACCTAGGTAACAGTGCTCGAAGCCAAGCAGCAGCTGCAAAGGCAAATAAAATATTAGCATGTATTAAGAAGGGTATAGAAGCCAGGGAAGCAAATATAATTCTGCCAGTATACAAATCTCTAGTACGCCCTCATTTGGAATATGGAGTACAATTTTGGGCACCACTTCATAAAAAGGACATTTTAGAGCTGGAAAAGGTACAGAGGAGGGCAACAAAACTAATAAGGGGAATGGAGGGGCTAAGTGATGAAGAAAGACTAGCCAAATTAAACTTATTTTCTCTAGAAAAAAAGGCGTCTAAGAGGAGATATGATTACCTTATATAAATACATCCAGGGTCAGTATAAAGATTTGTCAAGGGAGCTTTTTGTGCCAAGAAGTTTTCAACTGACAAGAGGACATCCCTTGAGGTTAGAAGTAAAAAGATTCCACCTTAAAGAAAGAAAAGGGTTCTTCACATCAAGGGTGATTAATCTGTGGAATTCTCTACCAGAGGAGGTGGTGACAGCGGATTCGATAGATAACTTTAAAAGGGGACTGGATTTATTTATAATTAAAAAGGGAATTCAAGGTTATCATGGATAATTAGAGAGGCAGTATTGATCCAGGGAGAAGTCCGGTCGCCAGTGTCTGGGATCAGGAGAGATTTGATTATTTTTTTTATACAACTAATTAATTAATAGTTCATCCGCATATTGCAGATCGTAGGAGATCTTGAAAGGTTGAACTTGATGGACTGAAGGTCTTTTTTCAACCTTAAATACTATGTAACTATGTAACTATGTAACTCTTTGATAACACATGTGAAAACAATTGAGGAGGAAGTAAGAACTCTTAAAATTAAACAAACACAATATGAAAATCAATCCAGGCAAAATAATTTAGGAGTTAGAGGTATTCCAGAAAGTATAACAACTAAAAAAATAAGTAAATATATAACAAAATGTTTTTACCTCATTAGTAAAACCAGAGACTATAGGGATGACAGGGTAGACAGAGTACACAAAATGCCAATACCAGGGTGTTTCCCGAAAGATACTGCTAGTGACTTAATAATTAGATGATGGTGTTGGGTAGATTACCCTAACTATGATGTAGCGCAGGGTCGAGTGTGTTAGGAAACAGTGATAGACTAGATGTTCCTATACCTAGTATTTATTCCAATCTTAGATATTCAGGATCTTAATAGTAGTTAAATGTTAAGGTGTCCAGTTGCTCCTTAGATAAACTATGTCTCTAGAGTTCCCTCAGTGTTGACGGAGGTATGCCGCTTTTAATGGTGCTCTGTTCACTTGAGTGCCCAATGTTCGAGTAGAAAAGGATATGGTTATGGTGTGGAAAAAGCGCACATTCTCATGGTTAAAATAAATAAATGAGGGGCAGATGGATACCCCCAATGGAGCAATATGTTTGCTAATGTAGGCTATAATGTAGGTGTAGTATTATAAGAGTACAAGACCACGGAACAGTGTCCAACTGGTAAGTCACTTCTTTGTGTGTCTGTCGTGAGAGCCTCCAATTGGTGGAGTAGCTGGTCCTCCAGTATGTAAAAAAATATACAGAAAAATACCAGAGCCTGGAGACGTGGATATATAGAAATGTTTTATTCGTAAAATGCAAAAGTTCAAATTTCCAAAGACCCACACTTTGGGTGGAAAAAACCTTATGTTCTCGACATAAAATCACGTATGGTGCTATCATTGGCACTATTAGAAAAAAATGTGTGTAGAATTAAAATGTGTACGCGTGTTGTTGTTTTTGTACGGCTTACTCAGTGATAACAATGCCCTATTGGGACTTATGCAGAAATAACAAATATATGTGCATGTACATTCAAAAATACATACATAGTATCACATTACATATTTCGTAAACTTGGTGCTGGATTCTCATTTTCCACCACTAAGAATAGTTTGCAGGCAGATATCAGAAAATGGTGCATTCATATTGGTATAGATAAGAGAAGGCCTGGATTTACATCTGTACTACAAAAATGAATATATAAATCTATAAAATGAAATATAAATAAATTAAAATAAATTAAAAGAGCACAATACAAACAATGCAGATAAAATATGATAGAAACGCAACGCAATCTAAAAATACACAATCTATATCAATCCAAAAGATGCAGTTATAAGTAGTGTTGGGGGCTATATTTAATAATCGACCAAGAAGGTTGATCCAGCAGCTGCTCTGAGTGAACAATGCGCTCATAACTGGTCTGAGCATACTGCAGTGATGTGAAAGAGATGCGGGAAAGAAACCTGTATTTGGTGTGTATCATATTGTATGTATCATATTGGTGTCGTTTCTAGTTTAGTATGTTATGTAAGAAAAAACCTCTTAAAAGACCACCGGATCTGTGGTGGGTCTTCTGCTTATATCAGATATGGTGCCTGTATGTTGAGGTGCCACTAGCTTAGTGGCTATAAGGTATATGTTGGGGTATCATGTGCATCTGTGCTGTGTGGAATAGCTGCAATGGATGAGTAGTCCCCCCATGCTGTCTGATGTGTGCATAGGAAATGGGTGACTATTTAATTTGTTTGTGATGGACAGCTATTGCGTGTGATATTATATATCATGTAGATTCTGTAGCCCAATATGCTATGAAGTACTATACTGTATGTACAACTATCTGCTTGTTGTGGTACCCTGGGACCCAGCAGTAACCAGCTAGTGAAGTGTGAATGTGAAGCTCACACTTGAGGTAGTTAGTCTTGGAGGCACAATTAGAATGGAGCTCCCCTGTGTAGGAAAGATGTGTCTATATTTTGTATAATTTTTTACATATTGGAGGACCAGCTACACCACCAATTACAGGCTCTCATTTTTTATTTCTCCTATACCAATTCCATGTTTGGCAAGACGGGAAAACGACAGACACACAAAGAAAATGAAAAACTGATATATTTTCAGACTTATCAAGTAATACCTTGAGTAATAGACGAGAGTTCCCGAAAATTACAAATTAAAATACCATATAGATGGGGATTCCCAACCAAAATAGTGGTAAATAAGAATCAGAGGACTATATTTAACTCTTTGAAAGAAGCTGAAAAATACCTAAAGGAATGGCAAATCCCATTTAAAACTACAGTAGAATAAGATAACTCCTCTTCTCCTTTTCTACCCTCCTCTCATTTAAATTAAATGTTTGATTAAAAATATTATAGAGCAATAGATAATTGAATTATTGTAAGTTATAAAAGAGATTATAAATGTAAACTTACACTGTGAAATATTAAGATAAATAAAAAACAATGGGTAATACAATGGAATATATTTTCTCAGTAGATACTGACACTTTAAACTGGTGTTGGGTAGAATAATTGGTTGACTCTGATTTGGAAACCTATTGTAAAAACACTTCACTGTGGGGAGTAGACTTATACTGAGTAGAATCTAGAACACTTAACAGTTTCAGCCCATATTATTAAAATAGAGAAGAATATTTGAGTAAAAAAAAAAAAAGGAATCAGAAACTAACTTTAAGTTAATAAGAAGTTTTGGGATATAATTAAGCAGACAAAATAGCTTTAAAAGGTTAGACACATAAGGGATGGCACATACATTAAAGGAGTTAAGGTTTATATTCTATCAAAGATAGAAAAATGCAGAAGAGGAGACCAGATGGAGAGCACAACCAACTATGACATGTATGATATCTGGAAAACATTACATGACAATCAGAGAGATTTTACACATTATTCACATAGACATAAGGTTTACTCTAGACTCGATTATTTCTTACCAGATTCATTAACAATTGAATTGGTCAATAGCATAGAGATAAACTCAAACCATTGGTCAGATCATGAAATGCTAATAATGCAAATTGAACATTAGCAGTCTAGAAATAAATATCCAAGTATGAAAATTGATATGGGTTTATTAAAAACATTAGAAAAAAGAGAAGAAAAAAAAAGGAAGAAATAATTAGCTTTTTTTGACAGTAATACAAACTCAGTGGATTCAGGGACATTGATTTGGAATGCCCATAAGGCATATTTTAGAGGACTAAAGACTGAATGGAATAAACTGTGGAAAAAACAAAGAGGTCTCACTTTGAGAGAGTTAAATATCAAATTGGCTAAGGCAGAAAGAAATAACAAGTTACTCCCTAACCAGGATAATATAGATGAACTGACCATAATTAAGTTACAAATGAGGAAAATAGAACTGGCAAGAATAGACAAATCAAAATGGTTATCTCAACAAAAATTCTACTTTTTATGGAATAAACAAGGCAAACTTTTGGCAAATAGACTAAATAAAAGAACACAACAGAAATGAATTGAGAAATTAAAATGTAAAGAAGGCAAGTATTGTAGAAAAACTGATGAAATTGCTAAAAATCTTCATTGGTTATTATAATTTAGAAGAAGAAAAATTATTTAATAAACCATGGAAACAAGAAATATTTAGAAACAAATAGATCTTCCCAAGGTTACTGAAGACCAATTAGAAACGGTGAATAAAAATATTAAGACCAAAGAAATTAAAACGGCTATAAATAACCTTAAAGAGAATCAAGCTCCTGGACCATACGGTTTTCTGAATCACTGCTATAAAATGCTTGCGCCTATTCTTGTAGATTATTTAAAAATCGTTTTGAATGAAATTAAGACGAAAGAATCCGCTCCACCAGAAATGCTTGAGGCCGCTATTATCACAATCCCTTAAGAAGGGATTTACAGTACATCATGTAAAAATTATAGCTCAATATCATTAATGAACACAGACATTAAGCTTTATTCAAACATTTTGGCTATAAGATTGAATCACCTACTTCCAAACTTAATTAACCTAGATCAAACGAGTTTTGTCAAGAATAGACAGACAATGGATAACACCAGAAGATTCATAGATATATTATCATACGCTAAATCCATGAAGATCCCATTATTGGCCCCCTCATTGGATGCTGAGAAAGCCTTTGACAGGGTCAATTGGGAATTTATGGAGATAGTTTTTCAGAAATACGGTTTGAATAAGTTCAAGTTCTATAGGTGCATTGTACTCTAAACCTTCAGTTTATGCAACTGGATTGGGATTTAGGACAGAGAAGTTTAAAATGAAAAATGGTACAAGACAGGATTGCCCTCTATCGTCTCTGATTTTCACCTTCGTAATAGAAACCTTGGCAGAAAGAATAAGGAAAATCAGAGGAGATAGAGGGCAGAAAATGGCTACACAAATAAAATAATGCTATTTGCAGATTGCGTATTGATCACTGTAACTAATCCTGCTTCATCCCCTTTATCACCTGCTTTACCTCCTTTACTCAGAGAAATAGATCTCTATGGTAGAATGTCTTACTATCACATATATAGTTGTCAGCATGTGGGTTGTTGCTAACGCTTGCAAGCACACGTAGCGAGGGGCCCGCATTTGAGGAGGTGGAGGCTCTACCGCGCCTCACAACCGGTTACAAATGACCACACAAGCGGAATTTGGAAAAAACACATAAACACGCAATGACTAACTACGGACTTAAACAAAAATATACGAGCCGCGGGACTTAGAAAAAATCCATTACAGACTCGCAAAAATACAACCTTAACGGACAAACCGCGCAGAGCGGCAAACAGCAAAAAACACACAAATACACACAAAAATAAAATAAAAAACCTTACCCACACCAAGGGGCAACATCCAGGACCTCTGCAACACTGCTCAAATTTCAAATTCTGTCAAATTTACAAAGTTTAGCCACTCAAAAATCTCCTAAGCGAGAGAAAAAATGTCCGCCGAAATAAAAAGAAAACAAGGATACACGACCCCTAAGGCCGCTAAATTCCACAAAGCAAATATGGCTTTTACAAAAACCTGTACGACCTACAACATACACCATTAGCAAGGAAGCTTCATCATATAAACCCGCCTACCACATACACATTCACCGCCATTTTACAACACTAACTTACAGAATGCGGAAGTACCCAGCTACACTAACGGCTTCCCCTCACGCATGCAGCCTATTTACACTACACACTTCACACATTGCTGACACTTACACCTTGGCTCACCAAGACTGCAAATCTACATTGTATGCTGCAGGAACATGAAAACGATTGTCAGCTCTTCAGCACAATGCTTCTTGCATGTATTACTTACAAATAGGTAAGTATATTCATTTATTAATTTACTACTTATTTAATTAGCAGCACAAAATACATATACACAAAAAAAAAAAAAACACTATTGCAATAAATGCAAAAGACATTCACTGCGCGTCTCACAACGAGCGCCAATGCTGCTCATAGCACACAAACTACACCAGGGGACAGCCTTGCAATAAGCGCAAAAAACAGATCAGCGCCGACCTTACAATGACAGCAAAAGCGCCTCTGATAAAAAAAATACAACAACCAAGAGGCTCGCAATAAGCGCCGCCGAAGGTGCTCAGCGCGCGCCTCGCAATTAGGGCCGAGATCTAACACCACCATAAAAAATAATGTCTGGCCCAAACAACATTCCTTGACGGGCAGTTCGCTAGTCACATATATTAGTTGTCAAACTGCGAGACGTCGTCACGGTTTGCATGGTGCATACGAGCCGTTAACGAGTAGCACTTAGGCGTTGACCGATAATTTACTAAATTTGAAGACTTGAGCACTTGAGAAGAGATACAATTCTCAATATCCCAATGTTACAAATTAATAAGAGATAAATCCCACAAAGAGAAAACCTCTAGAATGGAAAAATTGGAAGAGGATTTTGAAGAAGTTTGTGAAATATTTGAATGGTTCCAGGCATGTGAATTAACACATACATCTGTAAAATGCTCAACGTATTTAGAAATACAATTTAAACTAATCCAAAGGTGGTATAGGGTCCCTGCTATAATAGCAAAAATGTTTCTGGGTAACCAATCAGATAGATGTTGGAGAGACTGTGGGTAGGAGGGGACACACTTCCATATATGCTGGACATGTCCTAAAATACAAAAGTTATGGTCTTTGGGTATAAAACATATTTCAAGTATAACTGGATCCCAAATCGATATTTTTCCTAAGTTAATATTGTTCCATACATTACAACAAAGTCAGAGGTGCTCATCAGAGAACGAACCAACCTTAATAGGTTAGTTCTATAGCCATGATAAGCTACTCTGAGAGCAACCTCTTTTAGCTCACTTGTGCCCTTCACAGGGAGAAATATCCTGTAGTATATCAGTCTGGTCCCACTCAAAAGAGTGACCCAGCCCCGAAATACCAGGCAATTCTACCATGAACAGGAGAAACAGCAAACCCCAGACGCGTTTCGGCCTTTATGGGCCTCATCAGTGAGGTGCAGCTGAACTCCCTAAGGCACAGTGAGCAAGGGGTCCACGTCTGGAGTCCCCTATTACCCTTAGGGAGACTAATCCCTAAAGGTAATTTGCATATACAAAACAACAGAGTCAGAGGTGCTCATCAGAGAACGAACCAACCTTAATAGGTTAGTTCTATAGCCATGATAAGCTACTCTGAGAGCAACCTCTTTTACCTCACTTGTGCCGTTCACAGGGAGAAATATCCTGTAGTATATCAGTCTGGTCCCACTCAAAAGAGTGACCCAGCCCCGAAATACCAGGCAATTCTACCCTGAACAGGAGAAACAGCAAACCCCTAAGGGTAATAGGGGACTCCAGACGTGGACCCCTTGCTCACTGTGCCTTAGGAAGTTCAGCTGCACCTCACTGACAAGGCCCATAAAGGCCGAAACGCGTCTGGGGTTTGCTGTTTCTCCTGTTCAGGGTAGAATTGCCTGGTATTTCGGGGCTGGGTCACTCTTTTGAGTGGCACAAGACTGATATACTACAGGATATTTCTCCCTGTGAAGGGCACAAGTGAGCTAAAAGAGGTTGCTCTCAGAGTGACGTATCATGGCTATAGAATTCACCTATTAAGGTTGGTTCGTTCTCTGATGAGCACCTCTGACTTTGTTGTTCTGTATATGCAAATTACCTTTAGGGTTTAGTCTCCCTAAGGGTAATAGGGGACTCCAGACGTGGACCCCTTGCTCACTGTGCCTTAGGGAGTTCAGCTGCACCTCACTGACGAGGCCCATAAAGGCCGAAACGCGTCTGGGGTTTGCTGTTTCTCCTGTTCAGGGTAGAATTGCCTGGTATTTTGGGGCTGGGTCACTCTTTTGAGTGGCACCAGACTGATATACTACAGGATATTTCTCCCTGTGAAGGGTACAAGTGAGCTAAAAGAGGTTGCTCTCAGAGTGGCGTATCATGGCTATAGAACTCACCTATTAAGGTTGGTTCGTTCTCTGATGAGCACCTCTGACTTTGTTGTTCTGTATATGCAAATTACCTTTAGGGTTTAGTCTCCCTAAGGGTAATAGGAGACTCCAGACGTGGACCCCTTGCTCACTGTGCCTTAGGGAGTTCAGCTGAACCTCACTGACGAGGCCCATAAAGGCTGAAACGCGTCTGGGGTTTGCTGTTTCTCCTGTTCAGGGTAGAATTGCCTGGTATTTCGGGGCTGGGTCACTCTTTTGAGTGGCACCAGACTGATATACTACAGGATATTTCTCCCTGTGAAGGGCACAAGTGAGCTAAAAGAGGTTGCTCTCAGAGTGGCGTATCATGGCTAAAGAACTCACCTATTAAGGTTGGTTTGTTCTCCGATGAGCACCTCTGACTTTGTTGTTCTGTATATGCAAATTAACTTTAGGGTTTAGTCTCCCTAAGGGTAATAGGGGACTCCAGACGTGGACCCCTTGCTCACTGTGCCTTAGGGAGTTCAGCTGCACCTCACTGACGAGGCCCATAAAGGCCGAAATGCGTCTGGGGTTTGCTGTTTCACCTGTTCAGGGTAGAATTGCCTGGTATTTGGGGGCTGGGTCACTCTTTTGAGTGGCACCAGACTGATATATTACAGGATATTTCTCCCTGTGAAGGGCACAAGTGAGCTAAAAGAGGTTGCTCTCAGAGTGGCGTATCATGGCTATAGAATTCACCTATTAAGGTTGGTTCGTTCTCTGATGAGCACCTCTGACTTTGTTGTAAATGGAATATATGGGTAAATGGAATATATGGGATCAATATATGAGTAAAAATAGAACAGTCTGCTAACTCCACTTTGTGTGTTATGTTTTGTTATGTTTTTGAATGTGTTAGTATTTTTATGGTAATGTAAATAATACTACTTTTGTATCTTGTATAATATATGTAAAATAAAAAAAAATAAAAAATAAACTTAACCATGATTTTCACCATTGGGTAATATCTAATTAACCACCACCTGTCCAACAGAGGGCCTTAAAGGACCCCTATGGCATTTAAAATGAATTCCCTTGCTATGGGTGTCCACATCAGCCCCCCACAGTATCTAAATTTAACCTAATGCTACAGAGAACCTTAACAGATGCCCTGTGGCATTTATAAATTAACCCCTGCCACAGGGGTCCTTAATGAACACCCATGGCATATTTAAATCAACCTCTGTACTACAAAGGTCCTTAAAGGCGTCCTATCTATCATTACAGGGGTCCATAATGGACCCTTATGTAAGCTAACCCCCATGGGGGTGCATAAGGATCCCCATAGTTCCTATGGCTAAGACCAGGGGCAGAGCTCTTGCCAGTTCAGACAGTGCAAGGCACTGAGGCCCCAGACCTCTAAGGGGCCCACCATGGGACTCCTGCAGCCCTGCGGACCTCCCGCAAGTTCCCCATCTCCTCTGTGGCCCTCTTGTGGCCCTGTGGGTCCCTGGCAGCCCCAGTAGGGCTTCTAAGGCCCTTAGGGCCCCTGTGGCCCCCGCAGACCTCCCTGGGCCCCTGCGACCCTTATGGCCATACTGTACATAAAATCATAAAAAACAGTACATAAAATCACTTATTAAAGATACAAAAATTACTAAACCTGTAATTGCGGAAAGTATACTTACCTATCCTATGACACGCTCCAGCAATGATCACCAATACCCTGGTCCTCATTCGTCTGGTCTGGATAAACGGGCTATCCATGTTGTTTGAAGAATCATATCCTCTTCAGTCTCAGCTAATCAGAATGTAATATTTGATTTCACCCTGCTCAACATTGCCAGGTTCAATTTTGAACCAATTCAAATTAATGATTATCAATCCTTGAATTCTGATTGATTAGAAATTGAACCCTGTGAAGAATATACATGCAAATATAATACACCCAGTATTACAGTAAATTTCAAAAAAAGTTTAGCCAATTTTATAGGAATTGAATCCAAAGTATTGGAAATAGTTTATATAGAAAATATGGCTGAAAAAACTTCAGTCATACAAAGAAATACTTTTAAGGACTGCCCAGAAATTAAATAAAAATGTTACTTTTAATAAAAAATTACACATAAAATATGGACAATTAATAACAACTTATATTTATTCTCTGATGACAAATAACTGTGACAATTTTCTATTTTTATATAAAACATTAAATTGTCAATTTAAAGTGTGTCATGTAAATATCCTGTCCATATTCTGCAATTGATACTAAACATTGCTTCTTCTTGAGCTTTATTATATTTCTGTATAAAGTATTCTGTTCTTGTTTTTGTTTGCACTGTTGCTATAATAACTGTCAAGGTGATAAAGTAACTAATTTCTGAACTGTTAAATTTTGCTTAATTGTATAATGGTATCGGTAACTTTAATTTTAATAGATTGCAGCTCTCAGATATTTTTCTTTTCAATGTCACCACTATTGATATTTAAACTTCAAGTAAATCTAAATTGTTTTTTTTTATTCATTTATTTGTATGCGCTAATAAAAATATTCTTTGAGACTACTTAGTATGAAATTATTTTGTTATTGATTTGCCTTTCTGCTTTAGTTATTTAACAGCAATTAAGTATGTGTAATCATCGGATGGGGGAGGGTAATTCAACTCTACTCCCAGGACTGAAAGCATGGGTAGATCTACCGCCAGTAAAATTAAAATATATAGAGCTGGACATGGTACGACCCATGGGCGGAGCTACCACCAGGGGCCCAGTGCATTCCAATTCTTTTTTCTTTAATGTCTGAGCACTACAGATTCCCCTCCCCCTGGTTGGAGGGTTTCCTAAGATACCTGTCAGCTTGTCTAAGCTGCTAAGAGGGCCCTCTTGTGGATAGGAAGTGCATCCTGCAGAGAGTCACTTCCTCTCATAGCCATGGTGCAGGGTTCTTTAGAGCAGAAATATTTCAGGCAGCTCAGGTAGTGACCAGACGTTATGTATTGTAGTGAGATGTAGTTGTGTCTATATATATATATATATATATATATGTCACGACCCAGGGCAAAGGAATCAGGTACACACCTAACTCTTTTGCTTTAGCTTGCAGGAACAATCGCTGAGTGGTGAGAATTTGTGATTATCTCAGCACCAAGCATGACATCATACATGGAGAAACAGAATAGTAGGCTTATTGCAGACTGGAGCTTAATCCCTTTAGATAGGATAACACATAATTAAAAAAATACTGTATATACATTTGTGGCCATATTTGAGTGTCCCAGCTCAACTTCCCAGAATGCAGTGTAATAACTGTTTTTCTCGGAACTCTGAGCTGGAAGCAGGTTTTTTGGCTTGCTTTAGACATTCGGATGTGAACACAGATGTACTTTTTATTTACTATATATATATATATATATATATATACAAGAAAGATAGTAGCATAAACCTTTGCTTAGTGCATCAGACAGAGAGTCACTTTATTCTTCTTAAACAGTACAAAGAATCCACCCACATGCCCCACACAGCCTCCCCCCTTGTTGCACAACCCCTTTGGCCAAATTTTCTGCTATCAAGATTTGTTGATCAGGTGTGCCCTATCTTCAGATTCCATGACTGGGGTTTTGCTGTTAGGTGAAGTGTATCATTTTATGACTATATTTTGATCACACATGGGAGGTTTGCAAGAAGGGTAGAGGACATTCCTATACCTAGGTCAGAGGTCAGGTGTCTGGCAATTTGCTAACTCTTGTGCCTTTAGAGTTAAAAAGTTCACTCACATACTTATACTAATTGGGGGAGGGAAACATCCACCATATTTCACACCACAACAATGATAGGAAATAAATGCACAAATTAAATAAGCAACATGGTATTCACATTAGTCGCAATCAGATGTGCTAGGATCCCAAGAACAGAGTCCATGACTTCAAGGATTTGACAAAGTCAGTCATGATAATATATATATATTTGAATGCCTAAAAAGTAAGTTTATATATAGTATATGTTGTGAGGTATTGTTTTTTAGAGTTTGGTTTGTAATGTAGGCATAAAAAAGAGATCAAATATGGGGCCATTTATGCCAGTCAATAAACTGGTCCATAAGTGCAAGTGGCTTTTAATGGATGAATTAGAAGCTTGATGAGTTTGGCAGAAGAATTTGAAGGTTAGAAAGTTGGTCAAATTAATTTCAAGACAATAGTGAATCTAAACAGAATAATGCATATAATGCTTGGCATATAGTTGTGAGGACAATTTATAATAAAGCGAGGTTAATTTAAATTATTTAGTTCATATAAATTATTTAGTGCATATCAAATATTATTTTTACTAAGGATTCAATTACAAAGATAATTTATAGTACATTTCACTAACAATATTATGTATTACAGAACTGTATTTTTTTCAGAACACAATTGAGTAAATATGGCAGTATGTTGTACATTGTTAAACAATTAATGTTTTTATCTTGATACTATCTACAGTATATTACAAAATTAACCTGGGATTCAAAAGGTCATCTTTATTTTAATTAATAAAATAATGGCATGTATATTAAATTACACCATGAAATCTCTTTGCAAGGTTTGTTCCCCCTGTCACATATCAATATATAGAAGTAATATAAATTAATAAACCTGTAGTATGATATATTCTCTTGCCATTACCACATCCCTATATTTTTTTAAATTTTAATTATACCATTTTACCATTATTTTCTAAAAGTGCATACCCTTGAATTTTAAAGTACTTTATTGTAAATTTAATTTCATATTTTTATTTTTTGTAAATGAGCATTAATTGTATTGTAAAAACACAAATAAAACAAGTGAAAAAAACAATTTATTTTTACAGGTACATTTCTAATGAATGTATTTGTGCATCAAATGAGTAGCAATCAAAATTTTGGTCAGTACTGTGATTTCTTCAGTTTTTCAAAAGAGGATGCCTAAAACTGTGCAAGGTCTGAAAGGAGTCATGTATAGGAAAAAAATCCTCATGTTGGGGTAATATGGGTATAGGGCTTCACGTAGAACTCCCATGGCATATGGCTTTTGTTTATGTGCCACGGGAGCCCATTAGTGACTGCCTGGTAGCGGTTAACATTTAGGTGCCTCAGAGGTCCATTAAGGACCTCCGTGGCACTAGGATCATTTGTAGGTGCCATAGGGTGTCTCAATAGATTCCATGGTTATACTTAGTGGGAACAGGGTGTGAGCAAGGGAGGGAATCACCAGTGGTTCCCTTAATCACCGTAAGGGGCTTCTTAATAGTTGTATTTTAACCCTTTTCATGATATTCTCAAAGAAGATAGGAAGGCAGATAAAGTAGATACTGTAAGCATGTAATCAAAAGAAACATTTAATAGATTTAATAGATTAAACACACACAAAATACATGTGGGGAGAAAAGGTAAAATGTCCAGGGAGATTTTTATTTTACCCAGATCACAAAACTCAGCAGTATATGCTGCAGATATTTGTCATGACTACATACAAAAAAAATCTACCAGAAAATTGTTATTTAATTGTTACTTATATTCTTTAATATAGGTTTCTTGCGCTCAAGCCATCAAAAGCCAGAGCCATGTCAGAATTTTAGGCTATTTCTGTGTAAGCACAGGTGTTTAAATCAAAATGTTTGAGACACTGATTGTCCCAAATTTACTCAAACATGATATCATGGAAACTCAGCATGCTATTGAGCCTGTCAGTAAAACATGTATTCAGAATTACTAACTCTCAGACTCTCAGTGAATGATTCACCTTCATTCAGTTAGGTTTATCCTTCAATTCTGTTGAGGTATTCCACAGACGGTGGCTGACTTTCTGCATTTGGGGCTTAGATGATTTCTCAAGTTTTCCTGCATACAGAAAGATTTGCAAGACTTTTGCAAAACATTTGGGAAGCATCTGTATTACTCATAAAGAAAATATTTATAAGATTATAATGAGATGGTATCAGACCTCAGGTAGTCACCACGCTGTTTATCTAGACGTCTCTCTACTCTGTTGGAGAGAATGTGGGATAATTGGCTCCTTCTTTCAAATCTGATAATGCCCCAAAGGTGGAGTGATTTTGGAAGCGTCACTTCTGATAATGACCTTTGTAACTAATGTTTATCCTTTTGGCCTGACCTATCTTAAATATTCCTAAACAGCCTAAGAAATGAATCTCTGCTATCAAGACAATGGCAAGACAAAAGAAAATCCGGGAGTTGCCTTCAATGGGAGAGCTGCTGTCTTACCTTAGAAAAATTTAGCTCATGGAGAAACTTTTGGCAAACACTGGAGTTACCTGAAAAACAGTGAGTTCCTTGGTACACATTCTGTAGGATATAAAGGGAAATAGGAGATACAGGGTTTGAACATCTCTTTTTGGGTAGATGTTTCTTATGTTAATTAGTCTATATATTTTTTACCTACTTTTAATTTCCTTCCTCTCTTCATCATATGCTTTCCTCATGCAAAATAGATTATTGTGACTTGGAGGTGATCTGTTCATATCTTAAATATAGGGGAGTGTTCTAGATTTTTCAGTTTCTCTATGATTAAAGTGTTTGTAAGAGTATATGTTCATAGTATAAACTTCTGAATCAATGTACTTTTGACAGTTATTTGTATGAAGATCCAACTGCAAAACTACTTTAACTAAATGGTGTAAAGGCTACAATGTAAAATCTAAAAAAAAAAAGATTAATAAAAAAAGAGCCACAGCTCACATTGAATTGGAGACGTGGAAAGATGGATACCTAAATGTGTGAGAGATCTCTCCAATCATTGAATTGGAGACGTGGAAAGATGGATACCTAAATGTGTGAGAGATCTCTCCAATCAACATATTAAAAATATATTGATTGCATTTTAAACCAGTAACCTAGCTCTGGTACTGAAAAGGTGAATTAAGCCTTACTTAATGCTTCAAAATAATAATTGTGCACTTTCTCTCTCTCATTCTTGGTAGCATCAGGTGGCAGATAAAAGGATGGTCAGGGCCATACAAATAGAATCTGCAGAGGAACTTTGGATCTGGAGTTCATAGGCGGAGCTACTGCTGGTGCAGATGGTGCAAGGCACCAAGGCCCCTGACCTCTGAGGAGCCCTGTGGACCTTCCATGGGGCCCCTGCAGGTTCCCTGCAGCCCTCCTGTGGTCCCCTCTGCCCCCACTGTGGCCCCGCAGATCCTCTGTGGCCCCCCATGGATCCTCTGTGGCCCCTGCGTGGCCCCTGTGGCCCTGAGGGTCCACATGGACCTCCTGTACAGGCTACTATGGCTCACAGGTTTCAGGACCCCCCTGTGCCCCTTGCCGGCCCAGTGACCCCCATGGCCCATTATGCACCGGGGCCCCCTATGCACTAGCGCCGCTACTGCTGGAGTTAATGCCGGATTTTTACAATTATGCAGCTTTACAGATACATATGATTTCACACCCAAATGACACAGAATGTGTCACTTTAGCTACATAAATCCTAAAGGTGATTGATTCAGTCACGTCACCACTCAAGAACATCACCACCGTGACACTGAAGTTACCCTGACACAAGAGATGGCACACAGAGATGATCCAAGCAGGTACATGGATTACTATAGCCTTGCACGAGTAATTTTTGTCAAACCTATCAGTTTTAATATGAGCTTAGTAAAAATATCAATGTACAAAATATTATTTGGTACCCATTCCTCTCTGAAATAGACTTTTTTACTTGAAAACATTATTTTTGTATTCATTTATAGTTTTCAGATAGATTAACTAAGTGTTGCTTTAAGTGATTTAAGGAATCAAGGCTGATTTACTATTGGAAGGGGTACGTCAGTCAAACTTGGTAATTGTGTGGAGGGTGTCTATTCTACACCAGGAAAGGGGTGCTTTAAAGGGAGTTACCACCTTTAGGAAAAACATTGTAAGAGATACAGCAAAGCAAGTTAGATGTTGCATTTAGTTGTGTTTAATGAAATAAATGTAGGAAGTAGTATTTCAGTATAGCTGATTCTTATTGTGTAATAAGGTGAAATATATCCCATGAGAGACTCAGCTATGACTGTTGTTTATCTACCTCAAGTTATAATAAACTTTGCTTGGTTCTTAGTTTTTGGTTCTATGGATCCCCTATGAATGGAGCCAATATACTCAAAATGTTACTTGTGAATACATACCTGTATATACTCGAGTAAAAGCCGAGTTTTTCAGCCCTTTTTTAAAGGCTAAAAAGGGCCCTCTCGGCTTATACTCTAGTCACTCCCCCTAGTGTCTCTCTACCCCCCTGTGTCTCTCTAACCCCCCCCATGTCTCTCTAAACCCCTGTGTCTCTCTAACCCCGCCATGTCTCTCTACCCCCCTGTGTCTCTTTTCCTCCCCCCTCCTCATGCTCAACCCCCCTCCTCCTCATCAACCCCCTCCTCAACCCCCTCCTCACTTTCTCCCCTCTAAATACCTCCCCCTCACTTACCTGCTTCTTCTCCGGCCTCTGCTCCGTCTCCGTCACATGCGCGCCGGGGTCACGACGGAGCAGAGGCCGGAGAAGAAGCAGGTAAGTGAGGGGGAGGTATTTAGAGCGGAGAAAGTGAGGAGGGGGTTGATGAGGGGGTTGATGAGGAGGAGGGGGGTTGAGGTTGGGGGGGGGGGGTGAGGAGGGGGTTGATGATGAAGAGGAGGAGGGAGGTTGAGGAGGGGGGTTGAGGTTGAGGGGGGTGAGGAAAGGATGAGGATGGGGGGGTTGAGGATGGGGGGTTGAGGAGGAGGTTGATAAGGAGGAGGGAGGTTGAGGAGGGGGGTTGAGGTTGAGGGGGGGTAAGGAGGGGGTTGATGAGGAGGAGGGAGGTTGAGGTTGAGGAGGGGGGTTGAGGTTGAGGGGGGGTGAGGATGGGGATGAGGGGGATGAGGATGGGGGGGTTGAGGATGAGGATGGGGGGGTTGAGGATGGGGGTTGAGGAGGAGGAGGGGGGTTGAGGATGAGGGGGGTGAGGAGGGGGTTGATGCGGAGGAGGGAGGTTGAGGTTGAGGAGGGGGGTTGAGGTTGAGGGGGGGTGAGGAGGGGGGTGAGGATGGGGGGGTTGAGGATGAGGATGGGGTGTTGAGGAGGGGTGTTGAGAATGGGGGTTGAGGAGGGGGTTGATGTTGAGGAGGGGGGTTGAGGTTGAGGGGAGCGAGGAGGGGATTGAGGATGGGGGGGTTGAGGATGGGGGATGGGGGGTTGAGTATGAGGATGGGGGTGGGGGGGTTGAGAATGAGGATGGGGGTTGAGGGGGAGGATGAGGATGGGGGGTTGAGGGGGAAGGATGAGGATGGGGTTGAGGAGTGAGGTTGAGGGGGTTGAGGAAGGAGGATGAGGAGGGAGATTGAGGATTAAGAGGGAGGTTGAGAATGAGGAGGGGGGTTGAGGAGGGTGATAAGGGAGGGGGAAGAGACACAGGGAAGGGAGAGGGGAGAAGAGGCACCGGAGAGAGAGGGGGGACACAGGGGGCAGCACATTTCCCACCCTCGGCTTATACTCAAGTCACTCATTTTACCCAGTATTTTGTGGTAAAATAGGTGCCTCGGCTTATACTCGGGTCGGCTTATACTCGAGTATATACGGTACATACATAATGTGAATACAAAAATATGTCATAATTATTGTAAGTGTAAAAAAATTTGAAATTAGTGTCTATATGCATGATTTAGTTTTGCATATATTCTAAAGGGTGATGTGTTAGTATTTCTAATCCTATGGGCATATGTATCAAGAACTGACATCTTCGAATATCTCCATGCATCTCCAAAATTCATTTTTATAATTAATTATATAACAGTAGATGGCTTCATTATGAATGTTGGCACTGTATATCATCAATGAGTTTGCCTTATGAATTTTATTGCTACACCTATTTAGTTTCCCTTTGCACAAGCAAATTAATTAATTTGATTTATACATAACATATATAGTTGTGAGCAAGCGGGTTGTTGCTAACGCTGCAGGCTCGCTAAGCGAGGGCCAAAGGCGCTCCTTTCCAGCAACTGCGGACCTCGCAAAATTTACGGACATACGAGAAACAAATACGAGACGCAGAACTTAAAAAAAAAAAACATTACGACCTCGCATGCGACTTTACCGCCCGAAACCCGCGCACATAAAAACCTTAAAAACACAATAAATACACACAACAAATACATAAAAAGCTTACCTACAGCAAGGGGGGCACCCAGGACCTCGAAAACTGAAGTTACACCTCAATTTCACTAAAAATACAAGAGTTTAGACACACGAAAATCCCCTAAGCAAGAGAAAAAATGTCCGCCAAACAAATCGAAAACGAGGCTAAAGGACTCTAAACACGCAAAACACCACCAAACAGCTACGGATTTACCGAAAAAGCCGGACGAGATCCGAAAACAAGGACGCAAAATCAGCCACAGCCGCATACCACACATTAGGCGCCATTTTACAACACTAACTTACACAATCCGGAAGTAGACAGCTACCATAACGGATTTGCCTCGCGCACGCACACTATTACACTGCACACTGCACACATTCATGACACTTACACAGCAGCTCCACAGCACTGATGCTGCAGCAACATGAAAACAGATTGCCAGCTCTTCAACACAAGGCTTCCTGCATATATTACTTCACAATAGGTAAAGTATATTCCTTTATTAATGTATTATCTATTTGATTACCATACACCAAACAGCATTAGCTGACTTACAATTTCATTGCCGTCCTTTTTTGACGGGCAATATTCTTGTAATTTATAATCTTCAATTTTATAATATTACAATCATTCAAATAAAAATAATTTTAATTAAAGCTAACATTATATGTGTCTGTGTTTCAAATCATTAATGTTTTGAATGAGTGGCACTGACCCTCAAATGACTGAAGTGTGACATGTCTTGATAATCGCACTTTTGCATTGTTGTTTCCACTTGGGAAGAGTAATGTGCTGTTTCAGGAAGTAATTCCACTTACTAAATGGTTACCGAATGATCCACTTGAGTCTGGCAGATATGTGATATAACGATTACTGATAATATTATCCTGTCATCATTTTCCTTTGTAACATGTCCCTATTACTAATATGAGCTCATATTTGTTTACACAGTAATCTTTCTTTGCAGTTCTCTCATATGTTTCAGAAGCAGCTATTGCCAAATGTTAAATATATATAAAAAATGGAAAGTCTACAGGAATTAGTGAGAATATGCTGAAAAAAAGATTTATATTTTCCATTACAGAAAATGTGTTGAGTGTAATTATGGATATAACAATGCAAAGGTTCTAATGAATGTGAAAACACTGATTAATGACTGACTGTAAGCAATCTCATTGTAATGAAAGCAGTAGAGATTAAAAAAGAGAAGGTTTTGGCTTCAAGTAACTTTATAAAAATTTTGAGCAAACAATACCAGTAACGAAATTAGAGGTGCTCAATCTGAGAACGGACAATACCTAAGTAAGTTTATCCTATAGGTCTAGTTACCTACTCAGAGAGCAACCTACTTTAGCTCACTTGCCCTTCACAGAGAGAAATATCTTGTAGTATATCAGTCTGGTCTCACTCAGAAGAGTGATCCAGCCCCAAAATACCAGGCAATTCTACCCTGAACAGGAGAAACAGCACACACCACATGTCTTGGCCTCTGTGGGCCTCATTAATGAGGTGCAGCTGTACTCTCTAAGGCACAGTGAGCAGGGAGTCCACATCTGGTTCCCCTATAACACTTTGTTTGCATACACAACAACAAAATTAGAGGTGCTCAATCTGACAATACCTGAAGTAGGTTTATCCTATAGGTCCGGTTACCTACTCAAAGAGCAACCTCTTTTAGCTCACTTGTGCCCTGGGGTTTGCTGTTTCTCCTGTTCAGGGTAGAATTGCCTGGTATTTCGGGGCATGGTCACTCTTTTGAGTGGGACCAGACTGATATACTTCAGGATAAGGGCCCAGGTGAGCTAACAGAGATTGCTGTCTAAGTAGGTAACCAGGCCTATAGAACAAACCTACTTCAGGTATTGTCCATTCTCAGATTGAGCATCTCTAATTTCGTTGTTGTGTATGCAAATGACCCTTAGGGGTTTTTCTCATCCTAAGGGTGATAGGGGAAACCGGACGTGGACTCCTTGCTCACTGTGCCTTAGGGAGTAAAGCTGCACCTCACTGATGAGGCCCACAGAGGCAGAAACGTGTCTGGGGTTTGCTGTTTCTCCTGTAAAGGGTAGAATTGCCTGGTATTTCGGGGCTGGGTCACTCTTGAGTGATACCAAACTGATGTACTACAGGATATTTCTCCCTGTGAAGGGCACACGTGAATTAAAAGTGTTTGCTCTCTGAGTAGGTAAGCAGACCTATAGGACAAACCTACTTCAAGTATTGTCCGTTCTCAGATTGAGCACCTCCAATTTTGCAAGTAATAACAATGAAACTTACTTTAAACCAGTTATCAATAAAACAAGATTGTACTAACCACAATAAGTAAATAATGGACAATAAGAAATGATAATTTAATGGATATGGCATGGCTGACATCTTGTACTGAGGTGCAAGTCACCCCCCCCCCCCCCCTGTCAAACATCAAAGGATCTAATGGGACATCCACTATCACAGTCAACACAATGCAATAAAAAGAATAAGTGCTAATAGTTTATTTTTGTTAAAAGTAAAGAAGGGAGATACAGAATACATTTGGAATGAGACATGAGGGATTTATCGTAAGGGATTTAAGTATGGAAGTATTTGATGGAAATGCCCTTGATTGGTTTGAGTAGTAAATTCAGGAGAATTGTAAAGAATTACAGTGATTTGGCAATGTTTTGTTTTATGTAAATATTTTAGGATAATGATGTAATTTTAACCTCCTCAATGTAATTGATATTTAAAAAATACACTTCACTTTCCCCTAAGAAGTCCCCAAAGTAACAGTTTTTCACAATTCACCCTGTTCTCTCTCATACAGTATGCCATGTTTCACAGCTGCAATTTCAGGCCACATTCAAAGATTCACATTCACATATTATTTGTATTTTTCTTTGCTCATCCATAGAGGTCTGTCCTGTTGGCAATCTCTCTCCTACTTGATAGTATGTCACTGTGAGAGGTGGACTGGCAGCAAGCTGTGAAACTCCATATTGCATCTTCTAATGCACACAACATTGCTTCTTATTTGTCCATTTGCTGCTTCAAATATGGGAGGCACAAAAAGCTAGCATTACAAACTCCTGATCAATGAGTTTTAGCCACAAACAAAATAATGACAGAATCATGCTGGGTCGCTTATTAGTAACAAAAAAAAAAGACTTTTTAATAAATCACAACTTTTTTATTGTGATTATTTAACCAAGAGACAAATTATGGCTATTAACTTGCTGTTTAACAAATGTGATATTCACTTGTGTTCCCAACAACCACACAGTAACATACAAGAGAGGCTCGAGAGAAGCTCAGAGACATGGTATTATTGCAAGACAGGATACAACATTAAGCAAGAAAATCTTGCTTACTCAAAACACGTCTTTGTAATGACCGCTGCTTATAGGAATAATAAGCACAGCTTGCAATTAGCAGTAGGGGCATTACTGACACTAAACATAAAAGTTAGCTTTTAATAAGAATACAGTAAAAACTCTGTATAGCTAAACAGAAAATGATATAAAATCAGCAAAATTTCCAAAACTCCTATTTTAGCATTACTGACTATAAATCTACCAAATGGCAAGGTACTGCTGTGTTAAAGCAGACAGAAGCTTAAGGACAGTTACTCCTATGATATGAAGATAATTCATTTGTGTGCAGTAGTATTTCCACTGGGTATTAACCTGCCGCATGACTATACCTCCAATAAGGACTGTTTATATTTTATAATGCCCCCTGCATCACATTTATGTTCTATATTCTTGCCACCCTGTTTTGCATATAGTCCCATATATAGAACATATTTAAAGTTACATAGTAGATATGATTAAAAAAAGTCTATTAAAGGGACATGGAAATATTTTTTCTTTGTTGCCTCAAAAATAGGGTATCTGATAATGTGTTACAGTGTAATATTGGGGGCTTGACCGCTGCCAGCCAATGAGAATTATGCTTTCTGCATTTCCTTTTCAACAAAAAAAATCTATTTCCCTCTAATCTAAACGGGCTACTTCTTGCTATGGAAAATGTCCTATACTGACCTTGATATACTTGATGCAGAGATGTATTTAACTTTTATGCTGGCTTAGCCCGATACAGAATTTCTATTTCCCCTCCTTGAATGTAGCATCACAAATATGTAATGTTTTTTTTGTTTCACCCAAATTCAAAACATTCAAATTCATTATGTTTTCCATTACAAATGAGAATTTCAAAAACAGAAGGCAAAACTATTTTTAGACAATGAGTTTATCTTTTTACTTTTCATTATCCTGATTCCTTTTTTCATGGTTCTTATTCATTCTGTTGATATAGACAACTGTATTTCTTTTTAATATATATACTTCAAAATAATAAAAGCATATAAACAAAATATAAAATCGCCATATGTATGTTTCATGTATTACCGTAGTTATATATTAGATTATTTATTGATTTTTTTTCTGCCCATGAATGCTTTTGCCAGGCAAGCAGAGTTTTAAAATGTGACTATCAATACTGCCTGTGAATAATTGTTATACATGCTAGATGTGCAACTTTCCTATAAAACTACCAATGATACCCATTTTATTTATATATGTACTTTATTGGGTAGTAATGCTATGCCTTTTCATGCAAACATTAGAAATTGATATTTTTTTAAGTGAAAAACAACTGATTTTATTTTTCAAATAATGTCATTGATTTTATTTATCATAGTACAAAGATATATACCTACAATACAATTCAAAATGATAAGAAACAAACAAAACAAAACATACTATCCCATCTATTAACTTTTTTTTATTATATATAAACGTTTTAAGTTGCATTTATATTCATCTTCCAGAACTAAAACCTATCATTCATTTAGAGTAATTAAAAAAATGACAGTATGGTGATTTTCTTTAACTTAAAATGTCCCCCACATTTACGTAAATATACTAAATATATTTGATTTTGTGATTATTTAAAGTATGCAATTAACACAAAAGTAAACATTTGTCAAATGAGTTGGTTTAATATATGTCTTAATTCCTTCCTGCAAGAAATTACATTTATTGTATTTGTAAATATGTTTGTTTATGAAATTGAAGATTTCCTCCCTACTGCCACTATTGATCTTCTTGCTGCATGTAACATAGAAATCCTTTTAAATACCTAGGTGCCTCATTCAATTGCGATTTGACCAATTGAATAGGGCACTAAATAAGCACTTGGCATAATTATTTTAAAGAAGTTTTTAGTTAGTGAAGACCTTGCTTTTGGATAGATGCTTACTAACTAAAAACATCTTTAAAATAATTATGCCAAGTGCTTATTTAGAGCCCTATTCAATTGTAAAAACTGCAATTGAATGAGGGCCCTAGGAATTTTCATTTAAATATAACCAAAATGAGCTAGAAATTGATCTTTTTGAAAGATAATTTTGATAATTGCCTCAATAATTTTGTGTACCAAAACTTTTTGACTGATGGACATCATCACCATATATGTAAGAGTCTCACCACATCCTCAGACATTCGCAGCCTTATTAAATTGCGATTTGGCCAATTGAATAGGGCTCTATTAAAGCACAGAGCATATGTTTTTTACAGAACTTTTTAGTTAGTGAAGACCTTGCTTTGGGATAGAAGTTCACTAACTTAAAACTTCTGCAAAAAAAAATATGCTCTGTGCTTAAATAGAGCCCTATTCAATTGGCCAAATCACAATTTAATAATGCTGTTGGTGTCGATCAACTCCGATTTTAAATCGCTTTTTAGGAAAGTAATACCATCTAAATATTATGTTGTGGTTTATTTTTATAATGTACAAACTGAAATAAAAAAAGCAATGTATCTGTTATTTCAGTATATTCTGTAACACAAGCATAGTTTTTTTTATGGTTCCACCATCCTACATTCTCAAAAAAGCAGAAGAATCTTTTACAGCCATGCACTAAATGGTTCCTGAATACCACTGTACAGACTGGCAAAAACATAAACTGAATAAAACAAATATCAAAGGAAGAACGGAATAGACAAAGGAAGAATAAAAAAACATTAAAGTGCTTCTATCCCTCAGGTGCCATATAATGCTACCACCTCCTGACATACATATTGTAAGACCCTTTGAAATATAAATATATACAAAATAAAATGTAAAACATATTATCTAAAATATTATTGTGCACTCAATTTTTTTGCAGTTGATATCTGCACACTAAACATTATTATTATCTATCAATGGAAGCATCCAAAATTAAATTATTTATTTAATCCATAAGGACTAATAGGATTAAGACTATGGGCCTCATTCAATTGCGATTTGGCCAATTGAATAATGCTCTATATAAGCACATAGCATATTTTTTTTTCAGAAATGTTTAGTTAGTGAGGACCTTGCTTTTGGATAGAAGTTCACTGACTAAAAACTTCTGTAAAATAATGCTATGTGCTTATATAGAACCCTATTCAAATGGCCAAATAACAATTGAATGAGGCCTTATATATACATCTAGGGCCTCATTCTATTATCGGCCGTAAATCGGCCGTAAGGCTGCGATTCCTTGCGAGGGTTCAGTTAACTCGCGATTCTATTATACGGCCCCGCAAGGATCTCCTTTTACGGCCGGCCGCATATCTTGGAACCGGCCGTAATCTGTGAAATATAAAAACTGAAAAATAAATTCAAGCCTGCACTGTACAGCTCTGTAAATGCTAGGGATCATATTGGGGAACATGAGGATTAAAAGGAACCCCCTCTCAAGCTTGCACATCAGCCCAAACCCGAGTTCAAATTAACTGTTTATTTGCCGGCTGCGGCGTGGGTGTGTCTGAAGTGCTCCAAGCACTCTGGACTTTTTACATGGATATTTTACGGATATTAAAAATTAAATATTTTACGGATTTGAGTACAGGATAATTATGTGCTATTTTTTCTAACACCTAAAATCCCTTTATAGTCTTCTCAGAGTGCAGGATGGCTTTATTTGAGCTATTTTATGTGCTTAATTGGTGCTAGCGAGACCTTTTTCCTGCAAGTAACTGCGGCTCGCTTTTAGCCTTGCAGAGAGGGTTCCCGGAGCAATTGAATTGCAAATCTCTTGCGGCCGTTTAAGATCAAAGGCTTTCCTCCGGCACGAGCGGCCGCAAGAGATAGCAAGGCACCGGCCGCAAGCCTGCCGAAATCCCCGGCCGTAAGGGAATAGAATAGCCGAATAGCTTGCGGCCGGTCCTTGCGGCCCCGCAACGGCTGCGGCCGATAATAGAATGAGGCCCCTAGCTTCTAATCTTAAAAGGCCACAGTAGAGGTCTCAATTATGGAATGATAACTAAATATTTCAGGATATTAACGTACCAATGAAAATGTGATTATTTGCAAGTGGAAGTTATTTTAAAATGTAATTTAGCAATAGAAAGACAGCTTTGAATTTACAAAATTCACTCAGTGCAAGAGATCTTTCCATCTGAGCAGGCATATTTTTATTATCTAATTACCCCTCATTAGTGGATTAACTGGGTCCTGCTGCAGCCAACTTATGTGGTAACAATAGATGCAGGTTGATCACTGACTGACACCTGAGACATTGCCTGTAAAAGTAAATTATTAATCAGAGAATCATTCAATGATAATGAAGGCAATTAGATATTAATAAGATGTGTTTTGTGGGAGAATCTCCTGACCTGAGCGACAGCCAAAATTTACTAGAGGACATTTTTAAAACTTCCATTTGCAAATATTTATATTTTTATTTGTATATGCCATCCTACCATTAATGGAACCTCCACCTTGTCCTTTTAAGAGAGCTTTCCATCTGTCCCCATCCATTTCCAGATGCTATAGCAGATAAAAATATGAGTTCAGATCAACCTGTGGCCAAACTTTTTTTGGATCTTGCTTGTTTGGCTCAAAGAGTGTTTCTGTGTTACCGGAGTGAGGAATGCTGTGTTCCTCTCCCACTGGCTTGTCACAGCCTCTGTGGTGTTAAGGTGGATTACTGCAGTTAGCACCATGTATATGAACAATGATAGAGGGGACCTGGGGGGGGGGGGGGGGGGGTAGGAAATCTGAATGGGGCACCTGGGGGGGGGGGGGATGGTCGACCTGGGGGGGTGGGGTTAGGAGATCTGAATGGGAGACCTGTGGGTGGTGGGGGGTAGGAGATGAGAATGGGGGACCTGGGGGGGGACTCCCCCAGGTGCCCCATTCAGATCTCCTATATTTTTTTGTGTAAGTGTCTTTTTTTTGCGGTGTTATGTTTCACAATAGCTCTGTTGTCTTCTTTCCTTATATAAAGTTTGAAGAAACATTTTGGCACTTTTTGTGAATTTGGGATTGAGTTAATTACGCAGGATAAAAAGTAATATCACTAAATTTCAGTATTTACATGGAAGTGTCTTCTTTAATTTGCTCTAAACTGTTTTCAGCTGTTTTCAACTGTTTTCTAGTTGATTGGTGCATAGTAATACATTATTTATCATAACACAAATCAAGTAATAATATAAACATACCTGAAATATCTGCACAGTATTTACAAAAAGCAGAATAATTCAGCACCAAAACCTTTGCTCTTATTACATGTAGCAACACTGGGCTTGACTGATAAAGATTGTTTTTACTAATTGCAATGTCTTAAGATGTACTAATGAAATGTAAATTCCCTACTGCACCTTTTTTTATTTAGCTGACAAGAGAATCTCACTTCAAATTGATTACAAAGTTTATGTAAGACAGATTGGATCCAATATGAGTATCACAGTCCCAAGTGGAAACTAAACTGCCACTTTGCTCGGTGCAAAATAATTAAGAAAAAACATACAGAAGCAACAGCTGGAGCACTCAATGGCGAAAAATAACGTAGACTGAAATTACAGTCATATTTATTTTCTATAAAATATATATATATATTCAGATGCTTGTACAGCAGCCAACAGAACATGTTGTCAGTGGTATACCATATTTATTATATGTAAAGATAGATGACATCTCAGTACTCCGGTATTTGCTTGATGATGACATCTGAACAGATTACATTGTAAAACTTGTACAATCTGTAGATTCTGGGCCTTTTTAATGTCACAGTTCATTTGCAGAACCATAACTGGAATCAGGAATTAAAAACCCTCCAATAAAACTTCAGTAACATTAAACCTTTAGGACTCATGTTTCTTGTCATAAAAATTATATGAAAGGATTTTATATTCTGCAGGTTGGTTTAGCACTTTCAATTTTTTTTCCAGCATAACTTTAGTGAACAGTTTTATAGCCTCTAAATGAAAAACTAAACTATATCACATTTTTAAAAAATAGTTTACGGTTCACAGACAATAATGTGGCTTTTATATTATAACGAGCAAATGACAGAAGTTTAATTGATACCAATATGGATGGATAACCAGTGCTTTTTTCACAGCCTTCAGTAGTACTTATATCATGATAACATAATAAATCTAGACAAGAAATAAAAATACACCATCATTCAGTATTTTTAATAAATGTTCTTCATAAACTATGTAGTTATTTCTGACAAAATATCAGGGGTGGCATCATATAGGTATAATTTCTGCAAACATGACATTTTTATACAGCTTCAAGTGCTAGAAGACATGAGACACAAATGACTTTATTGTAAATGGCATTTCTATAGAATTTTGTTAATGTGGTCAGAACTCCTATTACCAAAACTATATGTATACAAAGCATAAAGAAAAAGCTATTTTTATATAATCACAGATTACCCACAGATTATTCAGTATATGTTATTGCATTCACTGTAACTCACACTTTGGCATCCATGCAGATTATTTACATATAATGTTGGGGAGAATTTATTAATGGATCGCTGGTGCTAACCCGCCCGCGGTAACCAGTGGTAACCCACTGCGTCTTAGAAAATCTTGCAATTTAATAAAGCCACTTATCCGCTAATAACTATTGCACCGTGGCTGATTATGAGTTATTGTGAGTGAGGTGTGTTATAAGAGTGATGTGGACATTACTAAACACTAACCCTGTTTTCTACTACTCGCAAAGCTGATATTCATCATTACATATTTCAATACAGCATAAGCAGTATATTTTATATTTAGAATAAAATTATATGGCCAATAATCAGCCATTACTAAATAACATATGCTGATAGATGCTATATTTATCAGTGTACATTCTATATAAACAGGTGAATATTATTTTACTTAAATGTATTATATACTTAACTACAGGGGTTGAAATCAAATCAAAAGGCTATGGGAGTCCATGTGGACCCCCACAGCACCCTAAGTACTATGATAGGAGTCTCCATGGACCCTATCCCCCATGGGGAGTCCATAAGAACTTGCATAGTCCCTAACACAATCCCCCAATTAATTAAATAAATTAAATTATGAAATAAAAAAGGCAAGAAAAGAACATAGAAATAAAAAAGATTTCCAGAAAAAATATAAAAAAGTATTATGAATTAAATAATAGAAGTAAAAATATACAAACAAAAATAAAATGCTAAGCCTGTAGGGGGTAATCATACTTAGCCACGATTTGACACCTCCAGCGATGATACACAACTTACTCGTTATCAGTCTTTGTCCTTCGATAAACAGGGACCTCCATGCTGATAGCAGAATCACTTCACTTTCATCCTACATAAAGATCCAGGTTTCTCATCTTTGGGCCCACGGGAAGGGCCTCTGCCAAAAAGAAAAAAAAAGGAAATAAAAAAAATAACTTTACTTGGAACTCCCTGTGAAGTTCAGTTTTCCTATTATGGATTAAACCATGTTGCAGCCATGTTGGTTGCTGGGGAGAGGGGCATTTTCTATGGTGTTGTGTGGGTTGTGCTTTTACTGTAATCCCATGCTTGTCCACAAGATGTCACTGCAGGACGTTAGGGCAATTACAGGCTCTTTATTCTATGTAGCCGCTCTGAGTCCATGTGTCCCCCCCAAGGTGGGCAAGCTATGATTGGGTGATGCTAATCTGGGTGGGGAATTTAAATGTGTTCAGCCCACTGTGATGTAGCTAGGGAAGGAAAAATCCTTTGTCTGGTTTCAGTTCCTGCTTAGAATTGCAGTAAGAGGGTCCATATTAAACCATGCTTAGGAAATACATAGACTGATCTGACTGCCGGTCATCGAGAGGCCCATTCCTTCAACGAAGATTTTCAACATATTAAGGGCAATTCTTGCATCTAAAAGGCAGGACGTGTTGAAGCTGAATAGCTCCCCTATCTGACATCTTCACACTCCTCTTTTGAGGAGCTCTCTAACTTAACAGCTTCCTGAATGTTCTCACATCTTATAGCGCTACTGAATATGTTGGCGCGTTACAAATAAATGATAATGATAATAATTATATACTATTTTTATGGCTTCTCATTATAGCATCTCTGATTGGTTACTCAGTACACAATCAGAGATGGCTACCAACCCTTTTCTGACTGATTACAATCTGTGCTTTCCTGTTGCTTAGACAATCAGTTTAACCAATCAGAACTGCTGTATTCATACAGGATTCTTCTTGGCTGAAATATGATGGACACATATTTGAGTCAATCAGTAGTAAGGACCCCCATGGTTACACTTAGAAGACCCAAGGGAACCCCAATGGGGTTGATGTGCCACCCAAAGGTGGGGAAGGCGGATCCGATGGCATTGGTTGTTGAGGTGGGACACTGGATACCTGGCCTCATAAGCGGTAACTGGCTAGTGTAGTGTGCTAATGTTAGGTAGATATTTTATTAATATGTAGTGCAACTGATCATACACACACAGGCATGATACAATTTTGCAAGGTTTATAGTTGCTATACATCATTATTGGCGTATTGCCAACCATTGCAGATTTGCAAACCAATATGAATCTTGCCCCAATGGACAGCACTGCGCATGCTTGACCCTTATAACACACACACATGCTACTCAGAACTCATGTGTACAGGGGTGGATATAAATTGTATACACAGTGCGGGCTCGGGCATTATCGTGGCTCTTCTCGGACCTAAATATAATACAAGCGATTTAGTAAATCACATAGAGACCTGAGTAGTGGTCTGTTTGCAAGTTCCCCCATGTTTAATTTTAACTACATAAACATTTTTTACTACAGTTAAAATCATGCAAACCCCACAATGACATTTCAGTTTCCTTTATCTATTTGCTATAATTACTGGCTTCGTTAGGAGACTCTGTACTGGAAATAATACAGTTATTTTTTTTGAGGAACTCCGTTTGAGGAACTGTTTCATAGGATATCTACATTTATATGATTTTCAAAGAAAGATTGTTTCTAATCTCTGGTTTGTACTAAACCTAAACACTTATGAAACTGACTGTGAAAAGTAAAATATAATTTTTGAACCTGTTCCTCCTACTCTTGTATTGTCTTGTCTTTGGGATAGTCTTTCTTGCCCCGGTCCAGAATTCCAATCTCTTCCCTGTGGGTGTGTAAGAATACACACATCACTTCATAAAATATAGTGTTTTGTAACACATTCTAAAATCTACCTTCGTCTTTTGGAGATCTTTTTTCCAAAGGGCACAGGAATCAGTGTCAAGCTCTATATCTATCAACATGGCACTCCTTGGAATTTGACATAGTGGACTGTTAGTGGGTAAACTCTATGCAAGTTTTTAAAACTCTTTGTGAACTAAAATATTACTGCACTAGGTCCTGGATAGTGTGATAGTGTGCACAAACAGAGTATTCAATAATTGTTCAAATTCACAATTTATATAATGTATTTGCATTTCTATATAGAGCTTTATCCAAAGCAGGGACGAGCCTAGAGTATTTACCACTGAGGTGCAATTATATTTTGTCACTGCCATGCTCACTGGTCTATTGTAAAAGTGTCATTAATAAAATAGGGTAGTGAAATATAATTTGTTTATGTATAAGGAGTATCACTTAAAAAGAGTGTATCTTAGTATTCACCAAAAAAATGTTCTGTTAAAGGCATATCTAAGTGAGCTGGATTATGAATGCATCTGATAGAGAACAATCAGTAGTCTATGAAAACATTTTTTGCATGAAAAAATACCAAAATAAACATTAAACACTTACCTTTAAGTTAACAAAATATCTTGCCATTTATGACAGTTTAAAAACAGGGTTAACACCCTCTCCAAACCCAGGCTAAATTAGCATTAATTTCAAAAATGATTTTGGTCAATCAGGAAGAAGCAGAGACGATATCATTTGAGGTCGCTGTCTGTGCTGTAAAGCAGCCTGGGAAATGTAGTCAGATACGTATGAAAATAAATAGTACTTTCTAACATGTGGCAATCTGTACAGCACATTCACGGTAGCTTACACCTGTAGTTGTCTGTTCCCCTGCATCACTGCTGCTGGTGTTTACATTTCCCACAATGAGACAGGCAGAGAGAAATAAGCTGTGACCCCAGTAACCATGTGACTGGCAGCACTTCCTCTGGAATTCACAACGTGTACCCAGATTCTGTGCAACCTGTACCCATTGTAATGTAAGCGTCCTAGGGGTGTGCAAATCCAGATAGCAGCACCCAACATATAAATATGTAAGTACATTCAACTTTTTCAATATAATACATATTTTTCAACTAATTAGTGGCTGTTTTTTAGGAAACATTTGAAACCCAGGGAACTTCAATCTACCTTTAAATGCATGATAGAAATTTTCGAGATTTCTTTTGTAGTTTATTAAATATCTGTTTTGCAATGGGAAATTCTCTTGAACTTTTCATCAAGGACAGTGTGCAAGATCACTTCCAAAATGATCTAAATCAGTGTTTCCCTCACTTGAGAAAAGGCTGCTGTTTTCCATAAACATAATCTTTTTTTGATCAAAGGTTTCTATTATAAATAATATAAAAATAATAATAATTATAATAATACTATTTGTGCTTGTTTGCTGTAAGTCATTTATAGAGCTACACTGTAAGCAAATTTAAATGAATTTGTGACTGTGTGTGTATTTGTGTTAATATATAACACAGAAAAAACTGTAGTACATTACATATGCTCAAACACTGGAGACCATGATACAAATTTAAAAACACTGTCTGAATCTTTCAAACAAAAAGGTTACAAACCCCCTTAATTAATACCCCAAAAATAACCACTTCCATAATAATACCCTGAGAACACCTGTTAAAATACAAAACAAAAGAAACTACTTCATGTATACCTCTAGTGAGCACATACTATCCAATTTTAGAGAAAATACTGAAAATAATTAAAGGTTTACAACTATTACTAACTGAAGATGCCCAGTTAAAATGTATATTCCCCAAACCTCCCATCCTTGCATTTAAATAACCACCAAACCTGAATCAAAAGCTTGTCAGTATAAGTTAGGCCAATGAACAACTGAATATAAAAAATGGAACTAAACCTTGTAACAAAAGTGCCTGTAAGTTATGTCAAAACATTTGTAATGATGATACAGCTGCACATACCAACAAGACCTATAACATCAAAGGATTATATACATGCACATCCTGCAATGTAGTTTATATAATGCAATGTACTTTATGTGACACGTTGGAGAAACCAGGCAAAAAATGATGAATTTACACAGACAATAAGAAAGCATAATGAAGACAGTTATTGTACCCCAGTTGGATACTATTTTAGTCAGAATGATCACTCCATCCAGAACCTAAAAATCTAAATACCCAGAGGAAAATGCAAACATGTCCAAGAGAGAAAAACATTTGAAATAAAGATGATCATATTCTTCAACACTAACTACAGGACTCTCTGTACCTCTCTCTCTCTCTCTCTCTCTCTCTCTCTCACTCACTCACTCACTTTGTTGTCTGTCTCTATGTGCTGTGTGTCTCTCTCTGCACCTCTCTCTCTCTCTCTCTCTCTCTCTCTCTCACTCACTCACTTTGTTGCCTGTCTCTTTGTGCTGTGTCTCCCTCTGTCTCTCTCTGTACCTCTCTCCTCTAACTCACTCACTTTGCTGTCTATCTCTCTGTACTGTCTCTCCTTCTGTCTCTCTCTGTACCTCTCTCCTCTTTCTCACTCCTCACTCACTCACTCACTTTGTTGTCTGTCTCTCTGTGCTGTGTGTCTCTCTCTGTACCTCTCTCTGTCTCTCTCTCTCTCTCACTTACTTTGCTGTCTGTCTCTCTGTGCTGTGTCTCCCTCTGTCTCTCTCTGTACCTCTCTCCTCTCTCTCTCTCACTCACTTTGCTGTCTGTCTCTCTGTGCTGTGTCTCCCTCTGTCTGTCTCTCTCTGTACCTCTCTCCTCTCTCTCACTCACTCACTTTGCTGTCTGTCTCTCTGTACTGTATATCCATCTGTCTCTCTCTGTACCTCTCTCTTCTCTCTCACTCACTCACTTTGTAGTCTGTCTCTCTGTGTCTGTACCTCTCTCCTCTCTCTCTCACTCACTTTGCTGTCTGTCACTCTGTGCTGTGTCTCCCTCTCTCTCTCACTCACTCACTCACTTTGCTGTCTGTCTCTCTGTGCTGTGTGTGTGTGTGTCTCTCTCTCTCTCTCTGTGTCTGTACCTCTCTCCTCTCCTCTCTCTCAATCACTCACTTTGCTGTCTGTCTCTCTGTGCTGTGTGTCTCCCTCTGTCTGTACCTCTCTCCCTCTCTCTCTCTCTCTCTCTCTCGCTCTCTCACTCACTAACTCACTTTGCTATCGGTCTCTCTGTGCTGTGTCTCCCTCTCTCTGTATCTCTCTCCCTCTTTCTCTCTCTCTCCCTCTTTCTCTCTCTCTCTGTACCTCTCTCCTCACTCTCACTCACTCACTTTGCTGTCTGTCTCTCTGTACTGTATCTCCCTCTGTCTCTCTCTGTACCTCTCTCCTCTCTCTCACTCACTCACTCACTTTGCTGTCTGTCTCTCTGTGCTGTATGTCTCTCTTCTATCTGTCTATACCTCTCTCCTCTCACTCTCTCACTCACTTTGCTGTCTGTCTCTCTGTGCTGTGTCTCCCTCTGTCTCTCTCTCTCTCACTCACTTTGCTGTCTGTCTCTCTGTGCTGTCTCTCTCTCTCTCTCTGTGTCTGTACCTCTCTCCTCTCTCTCTCTCTCTCTCTCTCTCTCTCTCTCTCACTCACTCAGGTCTGTGTCTATCTGTGATGTGTTTTTTCTGTGCTGTCTTTGAATGTATCATGGCTGCCAGCTGGTATCAATTCCTGCTTTAGGTCCCGCTCCCTGATGACATATACATATATTTCTTATAATATAAAGAACAGTGTATGTCTCTCTGTGCTGTGTGTGTCTCTCTCTCTGTCTGTACCTCTCTCCTCTCTCTCACTTACTCACTTTGCTGTCTGTCTCTCTGTGCTGTGTCTCCCTCTGTCTGTTCCTCTCTCTCTCTTTCTCCCTCTCTCACTCAGCTCCGTGTCTATCTGTGATGTGTTTTCTCTGTGCTGTCTTTGAATGCATCATGGCTGCCGGCTGCTATCAATTCCTGCTTTAGGATCCCGCCCCCCGATGACATCACATATAATAGTTGTCAAACTACGAAACGTCATCACTCTTTGCGAGCTTGCAAAGCGAGCTCGCAAGAACTGCATCCCTTGCACGCAAGGGGCCGCATTTGCGGAAGGTGGAGGCTTTATGGCGCATGAGTTGCAAACAGCACAACCGCACACACCTCTAAACTCGCAGCACTTAGTCGTACGGTGACCCAAACCACCCCACACACCTCTAAACTCGCAGCACTTAGTCCTACGGTGCCCCAAACCACCCCACACAACTCTAAACTTGCAGCACTTAGTCCTCTCCTTCCCCTCCTCCTCTCCCTCCCCTGTGTCTCGTAAAACACCACACTATAGCCCCCGAACCGTGCAAACACAAAAACACTAAAAACACACTAATAAACCCAATAATTAAAAAAAACACACTCACCCACATCACGGGGGGACAGCCAGGACATCTGGAAGTGAGGTTACACACAAATTTAACCTCAAAAAATGGCTGACAAAAAAAATTAAAATGAGGCTTCACGTCCCTGGACCGCCCAGCCACGTACAACTTACCCTTGAAGGGATCCGAGATAAGACCGTAAAGGTCCTTAAAGGCCCCGTAATAAAAAAAAATAATAACCCTATAACTCATGGGGCTCTATTCAGAGCTCCATCATCCCCTAAATAACCGTGTCACTCATGGGGCTCAATCCAGATCCCCATGAACCCTTAATTAACCCTTGAAGGGATCCCACATTAACCCTCTCAGTGGGGGTCCCCGATCGCATGTGATCGGGAACCCCCGCTGCAATCAAAATTCTAAATTCCTTAAAGGACTTGTAATTAAAAAAAAATAACCCTATCACCCATTGGGCTCTATACAGAGCCCCATCAACACCTAAATAACCCTGTCACGCATGGGGGTCAATCCAGACCCCCATAAACCCTTAATTAACCCTGTCACTCATGGGGGTCAATGCAGACACCCAAAGAGTAAAGGCTGAGAAACTGCAGAGTGCACTAATTGTGCCCAGGTGAGAGGGGTGTGGCTTGACTGTTAAACTTGTATAAAAGGTTTGTGAGCTGGTTTGGGGCCTGTTTGCAAGTGGATTTACCTTAAAGAGTAAAGGCTGAGAAACTGCAGAGTGCACTAATTGTGCCCAGGTGAGAGGGGTGTGGCTTGACTGTTAAACTTGTATAAAAGGTTTGTGAGCTGGTTTGGGGTCTGTTTACAAGTGGATTTACCTTAAAAAGTAAAGGCTGAGAAACTGCAGAGTGCACTAATTGTGCCCAGGTGAGAGGGGTGTGGCTTGACTGTTAAACTTGTATAAAAGGTTTGTGAGCTGGTTTGGGGTCTGTTTACAAGTGGATTTACCTTAAAAAGTAAAGGCTAATAAACTGCAGAGTGCACTAATTGTGCCCAGGTGAGAGGGGTGTGGCTTGACTGTTAAACTTGTATAAAAGGTTTGTGAGCTGGTTTGGGGCCTGTTTACAAGTGGATTTACCTTAAAAAGTAAAGGCTAATAAACTGCAGAGTGCACTAATTGTGCCCAGGTGAGAGGGGTGTGGCTTGACTGTTAAACTTGTATAAAAGGTTTGTGAGCTGGTTTGGGGCCTGTTTACAAGTGGATTTACCTTACAAGTAAAGGTAGATAAATTGCAGAGTGCACTAATTGTGCCCAGGCGAGAAGGCAGAAGTTAATAGAAACCGGAGAAGGGGAACTTGTGAGCTTGCGAACATTTTCAGTATCAAGTGCAATTCTAGTAAAAGCCTAGGAGTTTAAATAAAAGGAGGGCCTTCAAAGAAAAGGGAGGGCAGATTTATAGTGCAAAGGAGGAAAACTTTATATAAATATATTATATTATATTCTTTATTTTTCCCACTGAAATTTCGTAGACAATAATAATAATAATTATGAGTCAGTCCAGTGGCAACCTTATTCAGTGTACATCCTGTCAAATGTATGCACTACTGGAACATATGATCCAGGGTCCATACCTCTGTGACAGGTGTGAGCATGTTGCCTCTTTGGAAGCTCAAATTGAAGATCTGGAGAGGAGAATTGCAGCACTTAGTGATATTGCTCCACTGGAAAGGGAATTGGTGCTCACGGAGCACAGTTTAGCTGGGCCTAGTATGGAGGGAGGAGCTGGGGCTAGGGAGGATGGCCAGGGAGGTAGCTGGGTTACAGTTACAAGGGGAAGCAGGGGGAACAGGAGGAGGCAGGCCAGTTCTGAGTTGTCAAACACCAACAGATTTGCCAGATTGAGTGAAACTGTTGGCGATGTCCATTCAGGAATGGCAATGCCAGATAGAGCTGTTCCCTCTAACAGCCGGGCGAACAGCTCTACTGGAGAAGAGGGAGGGCAGAATAGGCAGAGCAACAGACATGTTTTGGTGGTAGGGGACTCTATTATTAGGAAGGTAGACAGGGTAATTTGTCACCCAGATCCCAGCAATCGAACAGTTTGCTGTCTCCCGGGTGCTCGGGTTCGGCATGTTGTGGATCGGGTGGATAAATTATTGGGAGGGGCTGGTAATGAACCGGCGGTCTTGGTACACATTGGTACCAATGACAAAGTTAGTGGAAGATGGAGCGTCCTAAAGAATGATTTTAGAGAATTAGGGAATAAGCTTAAAGCAAGGACCTCCAAGGTAGTATTTTCTGAGATACTACCAGTGCCACGTGCTAGCCCAGGGAGGCAGAAGGAGCTTAGGGAGGTTAATGCGTGGCTAAAAAAGTGGTGCAGTGCAGAGGGTTTTGGGTTTTTAGAGCACTGGGCTGACTTCTCACTTGGGTACAATCTCTATAGCAGGGATGGATTGCACCTTAATGATGAGGGCGCTTTTGTGCTAGGGAATAGGATGGTAGAACGGCTGGGGGAGTTTTTAAACTTGTAGGTGGGGGGGAGGGACTATATAGAAGTATTGGGGTAAATAGGGTAGAGAGGGAAAGGGATGAATTATTTACCCATGGGGGAGGAGAAGGGGGGAGGGTTACAATAGAAAGTAGGGAGATATTAATAGGGGCCTCAAATACAGTGGCAGGCACTTCACATCAGCAGAGCCATAGCAACATAAAGTGTATGATTGCAAACGCAAGAAGTTTGCCTGGGAAAATGGATGAGCTAGAAATATTAGCAGTACAAGAAAAATGGGGCTTAATAGGCATTACGGAAACATGGTGGGATGAATCTCATGACTGGACTGTTAATCTGGATGGTTATAACCTATTTAGGAAAGATAGGGGCAATGGTAAAAGAGGAGGAGGGATCTGTCTTTATGTTAAGCCTGAATTTAAGCCTATAGTTAGAGAAGATATTTATGCTGGCACTAACGGCATCATTGAATCCTTGTGGGTTGAGCTAAATAGTGGAGGAGCTAATTCTAAATGCATATTGGTGGGAGTATGCTATAAACCCCCAAATATAGCTGAAAGTGAGGAAATACAATTATTGTTACAGATTGGAAATGCAGCTAAGCATGGGCAAGTTCTAATAATGGGAGACTTTAATTACCCTGATATAAACTGGATAAACGAGACCAGCAGCTCAGCTAAGGGGAGCAGGTTCTTGAGTACACTCAGGGATCATTATCTAGCCCAGGTAATACAAGAACCTACTAGAAATGGGGCCATCTTGGATTTAGTCATCACAAGTAATATTGATATAATATCAAATGTAAAAATAGGGGAACCCTTGGGGAACAGTGATCACAACACAGTCTCATTTGAGATTGAATACAAAAAACAGAGTTGTAAGGGGCCAACAAAAACTCTAAATTTTAAAAGGGCTAACTTTAATGGGCTACGGGCAGCAATACAACATATAGACTGGGACAAAGAACTTACAGGGAAGAATACTGAAAATAAATGGACAACATTCAAATCCTTACTAAATAAACATACTCATCAGCATGTACCATGTGGAAATAAAATAAATAGGAGTAAATCACATCCCATGTGGCTTAACAATGACTTAAAGATCATGATGAGGAAAAAGAAGTATGCATTTAAATTATACAAGAAGGAGGGAACAGAGGCATCTTTATGTGACTATAAGGAAATCAACAAGGCTTGCAAAAGGGCTATTAGACTGGCTAAAATAGAAAATGAGAAGTCAGTTGCAATGGAAAGTAAGACTAACCCTAAAATATTTTATAAATATATTAATGGGAAGAAGGCCAGGAAGGAATCGATAGGACCATTACAATGTGACACAGGCCATCTGATAATTAGTGACCAAGAAAAGGCAGATGAGCTAAATAGGTTCTTTTCTTCGGTTTACACAAGGGAGGTACCAGTGGTTGGGACACTGCAACATAATGGGGCTACACTACCTTCACTAAATAATTGGTTAACGCAGGAAGAAATACAAAAGAGGTTGGAGAAAATAAATGTTAATAAAGCCCCAGGTCCTGATGGAATACATCCAAGGGTACTGAGGGAGCTGGGTTCTGTAATAGCCAAACCATTATATCTAATCTTTAAAGACTCGCTCACTACAGGGTCTCTACCAGATGACTGGAGAAAAGCAGAGGTGATACCTATATTTAAGAAGGGATCTAGAGCAAATCCGGGGAATTATAGACCAGTGAGCCTCACTTCTGTAGTTGGGAAGCTTTTAGAAGGGTTAATAAGGGACAGAATACAAGAATATGTCTATTTGAACAGGATCATAGGTAGCAGTCAACATGGATTTATGAAGGAAAGGTCGTGTCAGACCAATCTAATTAGTTTTTATGAGGAGGTTAGTAGGAACTTGGATCAGGGCAACTCAGTGGATGTAGTCTTTTTAGATTTTTCAAAGGCATTTGATACAGTGCCACATGGAAGACTAGTGAGCAAACTAAGGGATACAGGAATTGCAGTAAATATCTGCTCATGGATCGAGAGCTGGCTAAAAGACAGGAAGCAAAGGGTTGTTGTAAATGGAACATACTCCGATTGGTCTAATGTGATAAGTGGGGTTCCTCAGGGCTCAGTATTGGGTCCTCTCCTTTTTAACATATTTATTAATGACATTGAAGTAGGACTCGAATGTAGTGTCTCCATTTTTGCTGATGACACTAAGTTGTGCAAGGTAATATAAATTAGAGAAATGGGCGGCTAAATGGCAGATGAGATTTAATACAAATAAATGTAAGGTTATGCATTTGGGAAGGAAAAATAGCCAAGCAATCTATAATCTTAATGGAGCAAATCTAGGGGTATCAGATATTGAAAGGGATTTGGGAGTACTAGTGGACAACCACCTAGGTAACAGCGCTCAAAGCCAAGCAGCGGCTGCAAAGGCAAATAAAATATTAGCATGTATTAGGAAGGGTATAGAAGCCAGGGAAGAAGATATAATTCTGCCACTATACAAATCTCTAGTACGCCCTCATTTGGAATATGGAGTACAATTTTGGGCACCACCTCACAAAAAAGACATCTTAGAGCTGGAAAAAGTACAGAGAAGGGCTACAAAACTAATAAGGGGAATGGAGGGGCTAAGTTATGAAGAAAGACTAGCAAAATTAAACTTATTTTCGCTAGAAAAAAGGCGTCTAAGAGGAGATATGATTACGTTATTTAAATACATCCAGGGTCCATATAAGGCTTTGTCAAGTGAGCTTTTTGTAGCAAGAGATTTTCAACTGACAAGAGGACATCCGTTGAGGTTAGAGGAAAAAAGATTTCACCTTAAACAAAGAAAAGGGTTCTTCACAGTTAGGGTGGTTAAACTGTGGAATTCTCTACCAAAGGAGGTGGTGACAGCGAATTCGATAGACAACTTCAAAAAGGGGTTAGATATATTTCTGAATAAAGAGGGCATTCAAGGCTATCCTAGATAACTAGCGAAGGAATATTGATCCAGGGAGAAATTTGATCGCCAGTTTCTGGGGTCAGGAAGGAATTTTGCTTTTTTTCCCCCTTATGAGACAATTGGCAAAGTTTCAATGGGGTTTTTTTTATGTTTGCCTTCCTCTGGATCAATTAACAATAATTAACAATTAACAATAATAATAAATAGTCCAAATTAAAAAGATCAATAGAGATCTAAAAAGGTTGAACTTGATGGACTAACTCTTTATTCATTCTCCAATACTATACTATTAATAATTATTTAATCAATAATTTAATTAATAACTAATCCGCATATTGCAGATCAGAGGAGATCTTAACAGGTTGAACTTGATGGACTGAAAGTCTTTTTTCAACCTTAATTACTATGTAACTATGTAACTATGTAACCCTGTCACTCATGGGGGTCAATACAGACCCCCATAAGCATTTAATTAACCGCCTCACTAATGGGGGTCAATACAGACCACCATAATACATTAATTAACCCTGTCACTCATGGGGGTCAATACAGACCCCAATAAGCAGTTAATTAACCCGGTCACTCATGGGGAGCAATCCAGACCCCCATAAACCCTTAATTAACCCTGTCCTGCATGGGGGTCAATACAGACCCACATAAGCACTTAATTAACCTCGTCACTCATGGGGGTCAATACAGACCCCCATAAGCACTTGATTAACCCTGTCATGCATGGGGGTCAATACAGACCCCCATAAGAACTTAATTAAACCTGTCACTCATGAGGGTTAATACAGACCCCCATAAGCACTTAATCAACCCTGTCACGTATGGGCTCAATACAGATCCCCATAAGCATTTAATTAACCCCTGGGGGTCAATACAGACCCCTGTAAGCACTTAATGAACCCCCTCACTGATGGGGGTCAATACAGACCCCCATAACCGCTAATTAACCCTGTCACTCATGGGGGTCCATACAGACCCTCTTAAGCCTCTATTTAACCCCATCAGTCCCATAAGGGTATATTAAGACCATTATGGGCCTGTTACAACACTACATTAACCACATAAATGCCATGACGGTCCTCAAGGACCATCATGACACTAAGTATAAACACTACACTGCACTATACCCCCAATAAAACATTAAATATCAACTAAACACCCTCTACACTAACCTATTAACACCTACACTACCTACCTACCCCCTAATAACCCCCACCACTCTAATTACAAAAAATAAAAAAGCCTAAAGTCACACACAAAAAATAATCTACATTACATAAAATAAAAAACCTAACTCACAAAAAAAATCTACATTACAGAAAATAAAAAAACCTAAGTCACAAAAAATAAAAAAAGGAACATTACAGAAAATTAAAAAAAACATTACAACCCCCCCTCAATACAGAAAAAAAAATTAAACCTGAAAAAGAAATACATTTAATATAAATACATACAATACAAATACATACAATATAATACATTCAATACAAAAACATATAATATAATACAATACAATATAATACAATACAATTAAATACAATACAATACACCCCTATCTAATATACATCCCCCAATCTATCTGAATAAATAACATAATCTAATATACAATACATGCTATGCTATCTATATAAAATGCATCCCCCTATCTAACATACAATAAATGCTATCTCTATATACAAACCCTAATTCTTAGCTAAAATAAAATAAATAAGACCACTTACCTTTGCAGGTGTCCATTCAGATCAGGCACCTACGGAATAAAATAAAAAAATCAGTGCAACAGTACATAAAGAGATATTCTATACATTTTAAATATTATACTCACCTTTCCGGCATGTCCCGTCCTTATTCTTTTAACCTTCTTCGGAGCAGCACCTGTTAAAATCCGGACTTGGGGCATCCCCTACTCGAAACAAGCTACTCCAGTATATGTACTTAGCCACCAAATCACACATTGCAAAGCAATGGAAATCAGACACACTGGAACTACATGCAATAAGGAGCAAAATAAATTATATAGCAGTGAACGAACACATGACACATATATTAACAGATGCAGTCCAGAAATACAGGGACATTTGGGATCCATGGCTAGTTAATAGGGGAAGAACAGGGGGAACAATGATAGAAAGAAATGAGGGGGATATAATAAAATAAATAAATAAAGGGGGAAAAAAAAAGGGAAAAGAGAGAGAGAGGAGGAGGAGGAGGCGGTGGAGGAGTCGGGAGGACCGGCAAGGAGCCAGAGCGCAAAGAGGAGATAAGGTAAAAAGCTAACATAAAGAAAGAGAATTTGTTTTTCCACCATACTGGACATTTAGAAAGGACCAGACTGTGTAAAGTTTTACTTGTTATCCAAGGTGAAAAGGTTAACTAAAAGGGGGATGGGAAAGGGCAAGGAAAGATAAAGATGAATCTCAGACCTCAAAAGGTTTAATGTTAATATAATAGGAGTACTCAGAGAAGATCATAAAAGAAAAATAAAGCCCTAGTAGAGAGTATTAGGCTCTAAAGTGATAAAGAGGTCTACATACCCCTAAATTCAGGCTATGTTACTTATTGTTATTTGTTTAGTTATTTAATGCAAGGTGCTTTAGCTCAAAGGGTTAGTGTTAATACGTATCAAGGAAGAAAGGGCGAGGAGAGGTCTTAGGTGAAATGGCCTGCACGGTCCGGGGAATGACACATCAAATGAAATGTAGGCCATGCTAACCTAGCCTGCGAGCTAAGCACTACTGAGACAGTTATTGAATAGACTTTAAGGAGTATTCCATAAATGTTTAATGTTTAGAAAACGGAAAAGGATGCTAGTGAGGTTTCTTAATCCATTAAGTTAAAGTATGCATCTATACAAGCTGTGAAATAGAATGATGTTGCCTGATCTGCGAATCATGGCATACTGATATACTGTGGAACCTTTTTCAAACGTGACCAATAAAAAAAAGAATGGAAAAAAACAAACAAAAAAAAAAAACATAACATTAATATACATACACATACATAAAAACTAAATAAAATAAATATAACCTACATTGTACTTACCTCCCCGCGATATCTCCGGCCTCCTCCGGATCCTATTCTGGCCGCCCTGTAAAAAAAAAAAAAAAAAAATACTTACATCTGCACTCACGGACACCCCCTACGCTAATGAGGCTCCCGGAGACTTTTCCCGGAAGAAAATAGGCAATGGCGCCTTCTGATTGGTTGAAAACGCTGTCTATCAAATTCACCCAATCAGGAGGCGCCAATGTGTGAGCCAATCAGAAAGGGATACACCCTAAAATCCCACTCTGATTGGATAATGCACCTGTAAATCTTTATTTAAACCAATCACAAGGCGCAGATGCCTTCAGCCAATCACAATTGAATACACCCCCACAGGGTGATTGGTTGGACTATCTGCGCATTCTGATTGATTGCACTGACAATAGCCAATCACAATGGAATACACCCCCACGTACTGATTGGTGAAGGATTTGCGCATTCTCATTGGCTATTGTTAATGTCAATCAATATTACAGCCAATGGGAAGGCGCAGATGTCTTCACCAATCAGTACGTGGGGGTATATTACATTGTGATTGGCTGATGGCAATAAAGGCTTAGGTTTGTTTTAAATAAAGATTGACAGTTGTGTTATCCAATCAGCATGGTATTTTGGGGTGTATCCCTTTTTCAGTGGTTTACAATTGGTGTCTTCTCATTGGCTGAATTTGATAGACAGCGTTTTCAGCCAATCAGAAGCCGCCATTGCCAATTATATTCTGGAACACTCCGTAGGAAGCTCATTAGCGTCCGAGACATCTGACAGGGCGGATGTGTGTTGTTGTTTTTTTTTAAACAGCACATATGCTTCCGGAGCAGAACACGAGGAGGCCGGAGACATTGCGGGGAGGTAAGTATAATGTAGATTGTGTTTATTTCACTTTGTTTTATGTTTATGTATGTGTACTAATGCCGCAGACGCAAAGATGAAAGACGGGACATGCTGGGACGGGACATGCTGGAAAGGTGAGTAGAATAATTAGAATATTTAGAATGTTTAGTTATTTTATGTAAACGTGTTGTATTATTTTTTTTTATCTTGTTTACCCTAGGTTGGTGATCTGAAGAAACATCTCAAAGGTAAGTGGTCTTAATTATTTTATTGTAGCTTAGAATTAGGGTTGCTATATAGAGATAGCATGTACTGTATATTAGATAGATAGGGGGATGTATAGTATATAGATAGTATTTATTGTATATTACATAGATAGATAGGGGGATGTATATTAGATAGTATTGTATGTTAGAAAGTGGGATGTATATTACATTACATAATGGGAAGTATATTACATAGTGGGATGTACTGTATATTACATAGTGGGATGTATATTACATAGGGAGATGTATATTAGATAGAAGGATGTATATTAGAAAGGGGTGTATTGTATTCTATTGTGTTCTATTGTATTGTATTTAATTGTATTGTATTGTATTGTATTTAATTGTATTGTATGTATTATTTTGTATGTATTGTATTGTATGTATTATATGTATTTCCTTTTCAGGTGTGTAATTTTTTTTTCTGTTGTGAGGGGGGGGGGTTGTAATGTATTTTTTTATTTTCTGTAATGTTCCTTTTTTTTATTTTTTGTGACTTAGGTTTTTTTTTTCTGTAATGTACATTTTTTATTTTTGGTGATTTTAGTTTTTTTTAATTTGATGTAATGTAGATTTCTGATTTTTGATGACTTTAGTTTTTTTGATTTCTGTAATTAGAGTGGTGGGGGTTATTAGGGGGTAAGTAGTGTATGTGTTAATAGGTTAGTGTAGAGGGTGTTTAGTTGATATTTATTCTTTTATTGGGGGGGTGTAGTGAAGTGTAGTGTTTATACTTATTGTCATGATTGTCCTTAAGGACTGTCATGGCACTTATGTGGTTAATGTTGGGTTGTAAAAGGCCCATAATGGTCATAATATACCCTTATGTGACTGATGGAGTTAAATAGAGGCTTATGAGGGTCTGGATAGACCGCAATAAGTGACCGGGTTAAAATGGTGTAGTGCTTACACTTTGGGTCATGAGGGTCCTGGATGACCCTCATGGCATTTATAGTGTTATTACATGCGTTCATTAGTGTGTTAGAGGGGTCTATATAGTTGAGGCACACAGTACACTCACATTGTGTGACAAACAGCATTTCAACACTTTCTTTTATTGACCGTCATTTTTTGACGGGCAAGTTGCTAGTACAATAAATAAACATTATAAACATTCTAAATATTCTAATCACATTTCCAGCATTTCCCGTCCTTCTTCTTTTCTTCTCCGGAGCAGCCCCTGTTAAAAAAAAACATGACATTAGTACAACATACATATAAACATAAAACAAAATAAAATAAACATAATATACATTGTACCTACCTCCCCCGATGTCCCCAGCCTCCTCCTCTTCTGCCCCGGCTGGGCCCTGGAACAATAAAATAATATATAGTATTTATTGCATGTTAGATAGGGGTATGTATTTTAGATAGATAGTATTTATTGTATGTTAGATAGGGGTATGTATTTTAGATAGATAGGATTTATTGTATGTTAGAGAGATAGGGGGTATCGTATTTTATTTGTATTGTATTGTATGTATTCTATATGTATTTCCTTTTCAGATGTGGAATTTTTTTTTTCTGTAGTGGGGGCGGGGGGTTGAAATGTATTTTTATTATTTCCTGTAATGTTCCTTTTTAATTTTTTGCAACTTAGTTTTTTTTTTCCTGTATTGTAGATGATTTTATTTTTTGTAATTACAGTGGTGGGGGTTTATTAGGGGGTAGGTAGTGTAGGTAGGTAGTGTAGGTGTTAATAGGTTAGTGAAGAGGGGTGTTAGTTTAGATGTAATGGTTTATTGGGGTGGGGTTAGTGCAGTGTAGTGTTTGTACTTAGTGTCTTGAGGGTACTGGAGAACCCTCATAGCACTTATGGGGTAATGTTAGGTTTCTAACTGTCCTATGAGGGTCTTTATGGGACTAATGGGGTTAAATAGAGGCTTATGAGGGTCTGTATAGACCCCCATAAGAGACCGGCTTAAAATGGTGTAGTGCTTACACTTTGTGTCATGAGGGTCCCGGATGACCCTCATGACACTTATAGTGTTATTACATGCGTTCATTAGTGTGTTATAGGGGTCTATATAGTTGAGGCACACAGTACACTCACACTTCAATACTTTTTTATTGCCCCGTCATTTTTGACGGGCAAATCGCTAGTATACATATATTTCTTATAATATAAAGAACAGTGTCTGCCATGCTGGGCGGCGCTTGCTGTCATTGAGAGACATGGCCATGATGTAATTGAGGGATGGGTATGAGACTAACTCATGCTGACTTTCCAGGTTACAAATGTGAAAAGTGTGTATATGGGTGTATATACGATCATAGTTCCAAAGGTTGTCAGTCTGTTTGCTTTTTTTTTTTTTCATAAAGTTTTTATTAAGGATAATCAAGAAAAACTTTTACAAAAAATAAGCACAGTCTATAAAACATAGTTTCACATGTCAAGAAAGGAAGATTCCTATCCTAAGCATCTGCTGCTCTTTGTTGAAATATTCCTTAATATAATTTTAATGTTTTCAGTGCACAAATTGGTATAATTAAAAAAATAGTATTACAATCAATATATTCTACGAACATATATGAAGAGAGAAAAGGAGAAATAGAGAAAGAGGAAGAAGTGAAGAAAAGAAGAGAGAAATAAACAAATAAACAAAAAAAATGAAGGAGTGAAAGGAGAAGAGCAAATAGTAGACAATTGCTTCCCATCAGCCCTTCTACTTCAGAAGATCAGGATTTGACTATAACGTGGCCTTTTCAGTTCCTGTACTACCCAACCTTAATTTTACTGTCGTTACCTTTCGTCCGAAGAAGCCTCCAGTTTCCTCTCCCGCTCCGCCTGTTCCAGTCCGCCCCCCCCTCCACTCCTCTTCCAAATGCAAAGAGCCTCCCTAGCTAAAATTCAACTCGTCCCCCCACTACCTATGAAATGCAGTCGGGGGAGGAGATCCAGGGTCCCAATATTTCCCAATATTTTTGATGTGTGTCCAATAGTGTATGTTCTCTCATTTATAAATAGGAAGTTTATTTTGTTTTTAATTTCCTGGAAGTTAATGGAGTTGTCCTTCCACCTTCTAGCTATGATGTTTTTTACTGCCAGATAAATCAGTTGTGTCAATGTATTGCCTACCCCTCCTAGTTCCTTATAATTCCTGCCTAAGAGACATGTTGCTATGGAAGGTTTAAGTGGGATATTAAATAATCTAGAAATTAGATCAGTCGCTCTAGCCCAGGTTTCAGAGATTAAAAGACATTTCCACCAGGCGTGGATGAAGTCCCCTCTTTCCTGACATCCCCTAAAACATTTATCCGAGTTCGTAAGCACAATTCTATTTAGTCTAGCGGGGGTCATATATGCCCTATGTAGGATTTTCAGCGAGGTTTCAGACAAGCTATAATTAAGGGACTCTTTAGAAAGGCTAGAGAAAGCTTTAGACCAGGAGGGCTCATCCCAGGTCTGTTCCAAGTCCAGCTCCCACTTCAGCATAAAGGAAGGCTTTGGTGAATCCAAGGGGGGAGCATTAATTATGTTATATATTGCTCCCAGATTACCCCTAGCAAGGGCTGAGTGTTTGCATACTGTGGTGAGCCAGGAGTCTTTAGGCGGGGCAAATTCCCTGAGAACTTCTTCCACCCAATGCCTGATTTTAATATAGTTAAATATTTCCGTATCAGGCAACTCCCTCCCTCTGCATACTGTTTCTAGAGAAATAATCTTCCCTCCTTCCCACCATGAGCCTAATTTATCTAATTTTTGCAAAGTCCAAAAATGTTTAGAGTTAGAAGAGAGGCTAGCCGAGAGAGTGGGAGAAGTGAAAATCGAGGTGAGAGGAGTTACCGGGTATGCGAGATTGTGGGTTTTCTTGGCCCAGTTCCAGATTTTTTAAGTAAACTGAGTGATTGGATTACTTATGTAAGAATTAAGAGTATTCGAATTCGGTGCCCATAGGATAGTACCCCACGTGAGGGGGGGCATTTGTGCCTCCTCTATGAAAACCCAATTAGGCTGGAGGGAAGTGGAGTGTGCCAGAGGAATAAAGGCCAGTTGTGCCGCTCTGAAATAGCTAGAGAAATTCGGGCATGAGAGACCTCCCTTGGATTTATGTCTATACATGACCTTCCTCGCTATTTTCGGGGGTCTATTCCTCCAGATGAACTTGAACACCAGGGACTGAAAGCGAGCTAATTCTGAGTTATTTACTTGGACAGGAAGGGTTCTGGCTAGATACAGGAGCCTCGGAAGGATGTTCATCTTCACCGAGGTTATCCGACCCGTCCAAGAAATATGCTTCCTCATCCAAATGTTCAAGTCCCTCTGGAGAACCCTGAAGAGGGGGGGGGGGGGGAAATTGGCCTTATAAATTCCCGCTAAAGAACTAGTAATATTTATCCCCAAGTAGTGAATATGATTGGCCGGCCAAATAAACTTGTGGCATGATTTCAACTGGGACAGAGTATCTAAGGGTATGCCTATGCCTAGTGCCTCCGTTTTGTCCTGGTTTAATCTAAGTCCAGAAAGAGAGCTAAATAAACCTATTGTGTCCAGCAGAGCTTCAATAGAGGGGCCAGGGTTAGTAAGAGTACACAATAGATCTTCAGCAAATAAGGAGCACTTTAAATGCTGGTTTCCCACTCGCGTCTGTTTGCTTTTTAACAGTAAGTGAGGTGTAAAAGTATATGATAATCACATTGAGGACAAAAAAATTAAATAAACTTAGTTAAAAAAAATACTATAAAATAAAACAAAGTGCCTACAACAGAAATGCCTATTTCTCACCCCAAATAGGTTGGATGACCCAAGTTCAGACTGTTCTAAAATAATATAATTCTGATATTCTTCAGTAATACAGTAAAATCCCCGTTATCCGACACCCACAGGGACTTCCTTTTGCCGGATAAGTGTAGTTGCCGGATAATCCCACAAAATGCCTTTAAAAAGACATTAGCACTTAAACTGGGCCATTTAAACCCAGAAAAAAACAATTTAAAAAAGAGCAAGTTTTTTTTTAGCAGTCTCGAACTGCCGAATAGTGCTGGATAGTGGCGGTTATGCCGGTTTAGCAGGAGTTTTTTTTAAATGGGTAATTGATGCCGGTGCTGGTTGCTTGAGAGTCCCAGTTAGTTGGGTACCGGATAACCGGGATTCTACTGTAAATATATTAATAACCAGTATTTGGTGTAACTAGGAGTGAAAAAGAACAGCTGTACCGATGCATCGAATAAAGCAGAAGAAAGCACATTTTCATACTAAAATTTATGCTTGGATTACCTTTAATACAGCACATTTATGTGGTTTATCAAAGCTTTTTGACATTCAAAAGTTTGCCATCATATTTATTATTCCTTTGACACAGGTTTGAATGCAGGAATTTAATTACCAAGACATTTGCACTTTATAGTTCATTAATTCATTAATTAATTATTCATTGTATGATGTATTTCATTCTTAAAAGATTGATTAACAAAAAAGGACATCTTGCTGATTTTGTGACTTGCAAAAATTTTATTGGCATGTATGTCAAGTGTAAATACATGATGTGCATGTTTATATCCAGAATAGCTGTTTCAACGTATTTGACTTTGCACAAAACTTTATGCCTTTCAAGCTATTTATGAAATGCAAGTGGACAGAAAAATATATAGCTTGCAATACGTTTCAGAGTTGTTTGTGCAAATAAAGAAAAGATAAGTTGGAAAACAGGATTTACATTTCTTAGTGACAACATATTTAATTTCTTAATGTACTAAAAATGGTTGCAAATGTTTTGACAGCGATAAGATCTTTAATAATGTTGCTAATGGTGGGCAAATTATACACCAAACATAGATACATAGGGGTATATTTATAAGGCAGGGATACAAATTTTAATAAACAGGGATAAGTGGGATAAGTAGGCATACAGTGGAAATAAAAAGTCTACACACCCCTGTTAACATGTTAGATTTCTGTGCTGTAAAATAATGAGACAAAGATAAATCATTTCAGAACTCTTTTCACCTTTAATGTGACCTATAAACTGTACAACTCAATTGAAAAATAAACTGAAATCTTTTAGGTGGAGGGAAGAAAAATAAAAAATAAAAATAATGTGGTTGCATAAGTCTGCACACCCTCTTATAACTGGAGATGTAGCTGTGTTCAGAATTAAGATATCACATTCCAAATTGTGTTAAATAGGAGTCAGAATACACCTGCCATGATTTAAAGTGCCTCTTATTAACCCCAAATAAAGTTCAGCTGCTCTAGTTGGTGTTTCCTGAAATGTTCTTAGTCGCATCCCACAGCAAAAGCCATGGTCCACAGAGAGCTTTCAAAGCATCAGAGGGATCTCATTGATTAAAGGTATCAGTCAGGAGAAGGGTACAAAATAATTTCAAAGGCATTAGAAATACCATGGAACACAGTGAAGACAGTCATCATCAAGTGGAGAAAATATGGCAAAACAGTGACATTACCAAGAACTGGAGCTCCCTCCAAAATTGATGAAAAGACGAGAAGAAAACTGGTCTGGGAGGCTACCAAGAGGCCTACAGCAACATTAAAGGAGCTGCAGGAATATCTGGCAAGTACTGGCTGTGTGGTACATGTGACAACAATCTCCCATATTCTTCATATGTCTAGGCTATGGGGTTGAGTGGCAAGATGAAAGCCTTTTCTTACGAAGAAAAACATCCAAGCCAGGCTACATTTTGCAAAAACGCATCTGAAGTCTCCCAAAAGTATGTTGGAAAAGGTGTTATGGTCTGATGAAACCAAGGTTGAACTTTTTGGCCATAATTCCAAAAGATATGTTTGGCGCAAAAACAACACTGCACATCACCAAAAGAACAGCATACCCACAGTGAAGCATGGTGGTGGCAGCATCATGCTTTGGGGCTGTTTTTCTTCAGCTGGAACTGGGGCCTTAGTTAAGATAGAGGGAATTATCAGGTAATTAATTGTTCCAAATAACAGTCAATATTGGCGCAAAACCTTCAGGCTTCTGCTAGAAAGCTGAACATGAAGAGGATATTCATCTTTCAGCATGACAATGACCCAAAGCATACATTCAAATCAACAAAGGAATGGCTTCAACAGAAGAAGATTAAAGTTTTGGAATGGCCCAGCCAGAGCCCAGACCTGAATCCGATTGAAAATATGTGGGGTGATCTGAAGAGGACTGTGCACAGGAGATGCCCTCAAAATCTGACAGATTTGGAGTGTTTTTGCAAAGAAGAGTGGGCAAATCTTGCCAAGTCAAAATGTGCCATGCTGAAATCAAAAGGTGCTTCAATAAAGTATTAGTTTAAGGGTGTGCATACTTATGCAACCATATTATTTTATTTTTATATTTTTTCTTCCCTCTACCTAAAATATTTCAGTTTGTTTTTCAATTGAGTTGTACAGTTTATAGGTCACATTAAAGGTGGAAAAAGTTCTAAAATGATTTATCTTTGTCTCATTTTTTACAGCACAGAAACCTGACATTTTAACAGGGGTGTGTAGACTTTTTATATCCACTGTAGTAAGTCAATAGGTAACACAACTACTAATAAAAGGTTTAAATAGCCCACTCTGATCTTTACTTACTTGGAATCAATCTCCTCTGGCTCCATACTCTCCCAAATGGTGTACATAGCGATAATCTGATGCCTAACGCTTACTGTGTCCACTCACACAGCGGCGACTCTCCTGGCGTGTGACCTCACTCGTCAGCGACGTCCCGTAGCCACCAGACGTTTGCGAATGCGCTGGTTCCTTGCTGTCGGGAGCTAGTGCGCAGTATATATCTAGCCCTACAGAGTCTGTGTCTGATTTTAGGCAGCAAAAACAGAGCTTTTAATAACTCCTTAATAAAATAAAGTACATAAAAGACAATAGATAAACTATTATACATTATCCCTAGTAAAATCCAGGAACCCTACATATGCCTTTGAAATTATACTGTGAGTTTTTTTCATGTTTAACCTGCTTTTAGTTCATCATTAATTAACATAAAAAATATGTGTGCAAACAGTAGAAAATCTAAACTTTAGCCAGGAAATATAATTTAAAAACACTGTTTACCTTATTACTACTACTACTACTAATAATAATGCTGCAGCCCTCTCCACTTCACATTGTCCTGAATATTACGGAAAGGAAATTAACCATTTTCACCTGGGATAACATTATTAAAGCATTACCAAGACAGCTTAATCAGTCTTATCTCAGGTGAAATGGTTCACTTCCTTTCCATAGTGCTCAGGACATTGAGAGTGGTGGGAGGGGTAAATCATTGGCCACCAATGAGGTAAACTGTGTTTTTAAAATGTATTTTCAAGCTAAAAGCTTGCCTTGCTGTTTTGCTCATGTATGTTTGTGTCTTATGTATTTTTAGTAATAATTAATAGCGAACTAAAATATAGATTAAGTAGATTTAAAACATGAAATATCTCCACTTCCTATGTTTCATATGGTATCATATTGAGATACATCTTTCAAACAGTTCAAATAAAAAACAGATAGAAATCAACAACCTTAATCGCATATACTTGACTTTTGTAGTCTTTAATGTATTTAAAGGGCCATTTACCTCACTGTAAGTGCTCTTAATGGTGTGAAGGACCACAAGATTGTATGTTAAAATAATAAAATAAAATAAATCACATTAATAACACCTAAAACAACTAAAAGTTTAGGTATTTTTACAAACTCATTCAAATGTGATTTGGCCAGCTGAATAGGGCTCTATATAAGCACAGAGCATATGTTTTTACAGAAGTTTTTAGTTAGTGAACTTCTATCCAAAAGCAAGGTCTTCACTAACTAAAAACGTCTGTAAAAAAATATGCTCTGTGCTTATATAGAGCCCTATTCAGTTGGCCAAATCGCATTTGAATGAGGCCCACTGTGTCCTGCCTACTGACCAATCAGTGACCATCTCTAAGCAACATTCTGTGATGTGCTGCTGAGACATAGTCCCGGATAGGCTATGACACAATACTGCACATACAGCACATTGTGTTTATTCTATATCATTTTTTATTTTTGTTAATTATTTCTTTGTTTGATAATTTAGTTTCTACGAGATCTGTTTGTTCTTCATAATCATTCATTATCAGAGCACAGCCTATTTGGCATATCTAAATTATTTTAAATGTCCACACTCTGCAGTTTGGAAACGTTAGGAGGAAAAGATGGGAGGAGCTTTCAGCCTTATTACTCCAGTCCATTGGAGTCTATGGGCCTCATTCAATTGTGATTTGGCAAATTGAATAGGGCTCTATATAAGCACATATCGTTTTTTTACAGATGTTTTTAGTTAGTGAACTTCTATCCAAAAGCAAGGTCTTCACTAACTAAAAACCTCTGTAAAAAAATATGCTTTGTGCTTATATAGAGCCCTTTTTAATTTTCAGATTTATTGTACCAATTGAGGTTTTGGATTGAAAACAATGCAATTGCCATTCTATTCAATGAGTCCATACTTGTCATTAGCTATTGTTTGACATTGTACCAGATTAGGAACGTTTGCTGTGTCCCTTGAAGTAATATAAAATGTGCTAAGTCTCCTTAGGACATGAAATGCAAGCAGTAAGACACAGTCTACAAATCTACACTGAGTATCCACTAACACTCAAACCAACTGGAAAACTCCAACCACTAACACACCAACCTGTGCTTACTGCTATATATATTTCAGCACGTTATCCCTTTTACGACATAACTCATTTTTTAGCTATGGAATTGTCAATTATAAATGTAATCATTCGGAGATGTAGTCATCAGACCACAATATCAAAATATAAATACCCTTTGATACACTCTGTTGCATTCAAATTATCTTTGTTATATTTAAACTGGGGTATTTGAGCGTTACATGTGTACAAGAATGATAAGTATGTGCCCATTAAAATATCCTTTTAGTCTGCCCTTTTAGTCTGGAAATCTGATCGCCACAATCAAATGTCCCACTAATGAATCATCTATGTTTGTACCAGACCATCCACAGCTCAGCTGTATTAGGTTTCTCTAAATTCCACTTAGGATCAGCGATGTTCATTAAAATGCCCACTTTCTGTTTTAATATTTGTCCGTCTGACATCTTTGTGTTCAAACAAAAGGCTGGATTGTGAGGCTATGAGACACCTGCAAGGAGCATCCACGCCAGAGCGTATGATTCAACAGGGTCCTCAGTGTAGTCAACAAGCAATTACTTTATTCTGTGGCAGGAGACTGTCATCTTCAAACAGAACGCATTCCTTGAGCAGATTAGTCCAAATTACATTTTATTACATAAAAAGGCTAAGCTCCATTCATTTGTTGCACTAATGGAATTCATCCTGGAGTTTTATATTGTTGTATGACATGTTTGGAGTTCTTGCGCTATCAGCCTGCATTCATGGGTGCTGCTTCAAACAATATCAGATAACAGTTTGCTGAATGCTGGACGAGGAGTTTTATCATCTTGTTGAACCAATGGCGGTGATTAAACTGAGCTTGTGCAAGTCAGACTGTTGAACTGCTTAATGAAAGAATGGCACACTTCAAAGATCAGAGAAAAGCATCATGAGCTTGCAGACGTTTTTGTACTGTATTTATGAACAATCTGTGAATGTAATTTTAACATTTTTAGGAAGTTAAAGCCAATTTTTAAGTTTCCTGGATTAGGAATGCACCTGGCAAAGGAGAATCAGTAATGTATGAAATGTATTTTTGCATGAAAAAAAAACTCGCCCTGATGTTTGCTAAATCTCTTGAGTTTGTAAGCAGTTGATTTTCAGAGCAAAAGCCCCTGCAAAATTCCTGCTAAAATTAGCATACAATTCATAATTTGTTTGGCCAATCACAGGCAGCTAATATATTGTAGCAATCTGTAAAGCCAGTTTGTTCACAGAAAAATCATGGGATGTGTAGTCCTGTTTTACCCGGGAATAGGAAGGAAGAAGGAGCCCAGACACTGCTGTGCATTGAGCTGCTGCTGGCTTGAAGGTTAGTAAAGGGTTAAAAACCAATCCCAAATGCAGTGTTTCTATTAGTAGGTACACTATGCCTATGTATCGTGGGGCTCGCAATGAGCACCTTCAGCTGAGTCTCTATAACGTAGCCGGGAGGAAAGGCTCACCTCTCCCGCTGCTCATCGCGAGCCCTGCCTTCGGCGCTCATTGCGAGCCTTTCCTCCCGGGTACTGTATGGGCCGCTCATTGCAGGGTTTGTTAACCTGCAAGTTTTGTGCTTGGGAATGCCATGTGTCTCTTTCCACCACCTCCCCCCTCTCCCTTCCCTGTGTGTTTGTCCTCTGCCTTTGCTTAACCTTGTTTTCATCCCGTTTCAGAGTTTTTCCGTTTTTTGTCCGCCATTTTTTTCTTTGTTTAGCCGATTTTCAATTAACGAAAAACAGCAAATATGGCTCAAATTCGCTTGTAACCTCACTCACAGGCTTCCTGGTTGTCCCCCTGTGCTGTGTGTGAGAGCGTGTTTTTTAAATTATTATTATTTTCCTTGTTTTGGGGGTTTTTCGAGTTACGCGCGTGAACTAAGTTTGGCCGTTAAATTAGCAAACTGCGTTCCTCTCAGTCAGCGGCAAAGTGCTACGTTTTTAGCGGCTTCGCAAGGCTCGCAGTGCAATGAGCGCTTTTGGCCCTCATTGAAGCCTAAGTCTTGCGTGCCTCAACTGCTCACCTCGCTTTGCGAGGCTCGCAGTGCAATGAACGCCTTCAGCGCTCATTGCAGCCTAAGTCCTGCGCTGCTGGGGGGGGCTCATCGCTAGGCCTGCAATGAGCGCCTTTGAGCGCTGGTGGAGATGAGCGCTGTAGGCCCCCCTACAGAGATGGAGGCTCCCATGTTGGCTGCAATGCCGGAGGTGGAGGCTCTAAAGCGCCTCACAACCAGTTACAAACGACCACACAAACGGGACTTCCCAAAAAAACACGCAATGACTAACTACGGACACAAAATAAATCACCTTAACGGACAACCCGCGCATAGCAAACATTAAAAACACAAACATACACACAAAAATAAAATAAAATAAAATAAAAACCTTACCCACTGCAAGGGGGGACACCCAGGATCTCTGCAACACAAGTTAAACCTCGATTTCAGTCAAATTTACAAAGTTTAGACACTCGAAAATCCCCTAAGCAAGAGAAAAAATGGCAGACGAAAAAAACGAAAACGAGGCTACACGACCCCTAAAGCCGCAATATACCGCAAAGCAAATACGTCTTTTACAAAAACCTGTACGACCTACAACATACACCATTAGCAAGGACGCTAAATCATACAAACCCCCCTACCGCATACACATTCGCCGCCATTTTACAACACTAACTTACAGAATGCGGAAGTACCCAGCTACACAAACCACTTCCCCTCGCGCACGCAGCCTATTTACACTACACACTGCACACATTGCTGACACTTACACCTCAGCTCCACAACACTGCAAATCTACATTATATGCTGCAGGTACATCAAAACAGATTGTTAGCTCTTCAGCACATTCCTTGCTGCATATAGTAATTACAAAGAGGTAAAGTATATTAATTTATCTTTTCATTAATTAACATTAAAAAAAATAGACACAAAACAAAAAAAAAAATGAACACCACACTAGCGGAAACAACCACAAACACCTTCACCGCGCAACCCACAAGGAGCGCCAACACTCCTCATAGGACACAAACTACACCAAGGGAGAGCCTTGCAATAAGCCACAAAACGAGATCACTTCAGACCTTACAATAAGCGCAAAAGCGCCTATGATAACAACAAATACACCAACCCAGAGGCTCGCAATGAGCGTCGAAGGTGCTCATTGCGAGCCATGCGATGAGCGCCAAAGGCGCTCAGCGCCAGCCTCGCAATGAGCACACCAGGATCTCAGACCACCAAAACACTTACTCTCTGTGGCAAACAGCATTACCTGCCTTACAATTTTATTGCCATCATTTTTTGACAGGCAAGTCGCTAGTGATGTTATAATTTTGTCCCAGAAGATACGGGTTAGAGAATCAGCTCTGCAGCCTAAGGTTATTTCTCCTCTTGTGACTTTGGCATATGTAATTCGGGATTTCATTAATTTAATTAATTAAAATGGAATGAGTGGAGTTAATCCAACAATCCCATATTTTTGTGAATTTTGGAAGAGTGTTATTCAATGCATGTGTCATTTTTTCGTAGATCATTATGTAGTTTAGTTTCTGAATTCTTTCTTTGCTATCTAATAATGGTGTCTTCCATTGTTTTGGAAACTTGATTTTTGGCAGCTAACATTAAGAATTGTAGATATTTATTGTGATGTTTATTTATATTTGTAGTTGGTATACCCAATAGGCATAGTTCTATAGAAGGATTTATAGTAATATTGAGAATAGTGGAGGCTAGGTTGGTGGTAGTAATCCACATGTGTTGTATTATGGGGCAATTTCCACCAAATATGGTGAAATGTCCCTATGGTTTTTCAATTTCTGAAACATTGTGCAGGGGTTTGAGGATAGAACTTTGATGGCTGTTTCCAAATAGCTGAAATATATAGAGCCCTTTGAAAGGTTAGTATTTATCTTCCCCGATTTGTTAAGATCCCAAGAGATCTCTATATCCTGTTCCCATTTTATCATATATTTTGATTTTTGTTCAGATTGGGACATGTTAAGTGTCACAATATAAATCTTTTAAAATTCCTCTTGTGAGTGGGGCTTGTTCACATATTCTTGAAAACCACGTGGCGGTGAGCTCCATTTCCTTATCATGCTTGAAATTTGGTGGTTGATTTTAGTATTACATATAATAGTTGTCCTATTGCGAGTTGTCGTTACACAATGTTGAATAATACAGGCTTGCGCTTGAACAATGAGCAAGGCCCACACGACTTTGCTGCAATGAGTGCCGCAGGCCCCTGGCACCAAGGCACCTGGCCTATGAGGGGACCCTGTGGCCCCCGTGGGTCCTCCAGTGCCCTACTCGGATCCTTAGTGGCCCCTACGGCCCTCCCGTGGCCCCAGCGGGGCACCTTGATGCCCCTGCGGCCCTCCCATAGCCCCGTAGGTCTTAGTTGACCCCTGCGGGTCCTCTGGCAACCCCCCGTGAGCACCCTGTGGCTCCCGTGTTCCCCTGTGGGTCTTCTGTGCCCTCCTATGGCTTTCATCAGTCCTCTGTAGCCTCTGTGGGGCCCCTTGGGCTCCCTTTTGCCTCCTGGGGTCTCTGAAGCCCCCAGGGCCCCCGCAGTCCTCCCATGGGTCCACTGTGGCCCTGCTTCCCCTTATGGCCCACTGTGGCCCCCACAGGCCCCATGGGCCCCTGTGCCCCATGCAGGACCTGTGGCTCCCTGCTTCCCCCTCAGACTCATGTGGCCCCTAGCAGACCTCTGTGGCCTCCCTCAGTCCCCTGTGTTCCCCCTCAGCCTCCTCTTGCACCTCGCAGACCTCTGTGGCTTCCCTCAGCCCCTGTGGCCCCCCGTGGCCCCTGTTACCTCCCTCTGCCCCATGTGGATACCTTGGTCCTTGTGGGCACCTGTGGCCCCTTGTGGATCTTTGCGCCCCCCTCAGACCTTTGTGGCCCCCCTCCTGCCCTCTGGCCTTACATATAAGTATATGTTATATGTATATGTACACTTATATATATTGACACAGACCCACATATATATATATATATATATATATATATATATAGTGACCGTTTGCCCCCTAGAGGATGGTGCCAAGTAAAGAGTGTAAAGAGTTCTTGACAGGAGTGAAGGAGTTAAACTCCTGGAGAACTCCTAAATGGTCCAGGTGCAGCTTCACTTTAAAGCCTGGAAAGCAGACATGGGATGCTGATTAGGCCCTGGCCAAACTGGTGTGAGCTAAGTGTGGAAGCTGCAGCCAGAGGCTCTAAGGCCTTGCAATGGACACAATCTGCAAGGAGTCTGGAGAGTACAGCTAGTAGAAGGAGCTGTCAGCTGTGTATGGAGTACTGCACTGCTGTTTCCTGGAGCTACAAGTGACAGGTCCTACTTGAGACCAGAAAGCCAGAGAGAAACTGAAACATAGTAAGTTTTTGTTTGCCATGAACTGTCAGAGTTGGACAACAGGGGTGGAAAGTGCTTTTTTGCATGCAGAGTAACTATAGTCTCACAGGGGGCAAGCTGTTTGCAATAAGGAGACCAGAGAGAGAGAGTATGACTGAGTTTATTATAGCCATTGAAATAAAAGGATTTTTCAGAGGAGTCTGGACCACACCAGTTTGGAGAAAAGCCTGGAGAGGGACTAAAGAAAGAATGTACTATTTAAGGCTTTTGCATAAACCCCAGGGAGAAGTTTGCAAAGTTAAGTTTTATAAGCTCCACTAAAAGTGTGTATCAAGGGTCCCTGTTGGTTGGGGTACCTGGAGAGCGGGTGGGCCAGGACCCCACCCCTCCAAGCAAGCAATACAAAGGACTGTTTTACCTGAGAACCGAAAAGCGGTTTTCAGGGGTAGTGAGGGAACTAAGTTGTGAGCTAGTCCGTTTAAGTAGATTTTTGTTTTGTGCTGCATTAAGCTATTTTCATTTATTGTCTGTCTGCACAATAAAAAGTAAACCAGAGCCCAGAAGTCTCTGCCGTTTATCTATGGGAGTAGCGATCACCGAAGGCGATTAGGACCCCCCCTGGTGTCCAAAATATTATTGATGAACAGGGCCGTGCAGCCAGTCTTGTCACAATATAAATATATATATATATAGAGAGATATTTATTTTTTATGTATTTTATATATATTTTATATATGTACTGTGTTAGTTGATGCTGGAGGGGGTTTGGGAAGTGGAAACAAAACTGTGCCTGCCCCTTCCTGGGGGGGGGGGCAACATTTTCTTTTTGCATCAGGGCCCCCCATGCACTAGCTTCGCCACTGTCTATGATGGCTGTTTCTTATTAGTTTATGCTTCTATATTAGTTATGCTCTTTGTGCCTCAGACACTCTAAGGAAATGAATATCGGAGAATTTTGCAAAGTGCACAAAAGTGAGATTCTGTCTTTCTCATGTGATAAAAAGTAATTTCTGTTAAACAATCATTCTGAATTAATTCCCTGTTATTAATATTTTTATGGAAGTCTCTTAACATATGAGTTGTTTTTAAGAAGAATACCTAATGAAACAATTCTCCACTGGAGACATACACACCATATTGCTCTGCAATGCATAACTGACTTCAAGCAACAGCGGGACATAGAAGGCTACATAGGAATAGTATGCTGTGAAAGCACCAGATCACAGGCACAGTTTCAGGTGAGAAAAGATATTTTATTTTCACTGAAGAAATATAACTTAAAAAGTTAAGGAACCACTGTAATTTGTGAAGTATTTATATATATATATATATATATATATATATATATATATAGTTTTATATATATATATATATATATATATATATATAGTTTATATATATATATATATATATATATATATATATATATATATAGTTTTATATATATATATATATATATATATATATATATATATAGTTTATATATAACAAACAACATTAGTAGCCATGAAAGACAAGAGCATAAAATAGTTTTAGAGAAAATGTTACAGGGATACAGCAAAGATGGTATAAATAAAACTTTGGATATACATAGGATATTTGCAGTTGTTTGTTATTAGCTTTAGACAACTGACTTTTAATATTGCTACTTTTAGGCAGAAATAACTTTTAGAGATCCCCCTTCCTGACCCAGTTTCTTATCTTAGGTCATCAAAGGGACATAGAGGGTTCCCTGTTTTCCATATTAAAATAAACAACATAAGTGTTAATTTGCATATGTAAACATAATTTTATTAACAAGTGCTTAAAAGCACAGCTTTTACTCACCAAAACCGTACCTGCAAAGTTCCACACCCTGTACCTCATGCAATGTTTCTATAGTACTAGCTTTATTAGCCAGTCACAGACTATGAGCCTCATTCAATTCGGGGCTTGCAACTCGATCCCAGACAGCCGAATGTCTGCAAGTGAGGGGCCAATAGCGAAAATCATAAGCCATTAATTTGTATGTAGCATTTGCGAGCTTGAACATGATCAATCAAGCAAGCCTGTAACTCCTGAATCGAAATAGCCAATGGAAACAGAGATCGTCATCATTACTTCAATGGAAAATTGAATTTTGATTTCAAAGTCCTATGGACTTAAATTACAGGTTTACGATCGGACCTACATTCCAGATAAAATGCAATATTAATAAAGCTGTAAATATGATATTCTATTACATGCAAGGTCCATTATATGTATTAACACATTGATTGCCGGGATCGATATAACAATATAAAGAATAAAATTAGACATTAAAGTATTTATTGGCCCGATTTGCAAGCTTGAGAATGTTGTGCTACCAATTCTAAGACCTAACATTACTTTAACTTTTAATCAAAGTACAGTAGTGTGTGTATATGCATTTACAGTGCTCTGGACATGTCATTAAGCCCATTGCGAGACCTCCTTGGTACCATTAACTTGTGGTTTGATTTTTGCCATTTGAAGGCTTGCTTAGCGAAGGGGAATCGGAGCAATTGAATTTGCGATTTTAGCGTTCGGAAGTCATGCGACCGTGAAAGATCAAAGGCCTGGAGGGCATTACCTTGCGATTTTAAAAATCAATATGAATTGCAGCTTGGAGCCCGCTCCATTTCCAAGCCCTGATCTCCAGAGTGGCTCAACTGAATGAGGCTCTATGTCTCAGGAGCATTACAGCAACATGCTCATTCTGCTAAGACACAGTCTGTGATTGGCTAATACATCTAGTACTATATACATTGTATGCATGAGCTACAGGGGGTGGACCTTTACAGTGATTGTTTGGAAGGTTTCACTTATTGATGTTCAAAATATGCAAATAAACAAATAGGTAGTTTATTTTAATATTAAAAACAGGGTACCCTCTATGACCCTTTATTTAATACTCACAGTGGGGGAAATTAGCAGGAAGCATGCATAGTGGGTTGAATTAAAATAAAATCAGAGGCTTTAACACTTATAGCTTGCTCAGATATTATACATGTACCACTGGAAACTGGACCAAAGTTACTGCATAAATAATAAAGTCCAACCTAGGACTGCAGAAAAGTTATTGGCAACAATAAAGTAAAATAAATCATTTTTACCTGTAGTCATTTGCTTTTCCTAGTTCATATTCCATGGCAGCATTCACCAAATGCACAATATCTCTGACTTGGGTGGGGATAAGGAGAACTAATTCTCTCAGATGTTTTAGATTGCCTGCAATCAATCAGATTAAACAAGAGTGATTTTGTTGAATGCTGCCATAAAATATTAACCAGGAAAAGAAAATGACCACAGGTAAGAATTGTTTTCTTATAGATGCTTACTCACAGATTATCATGGCAGCTCTTCATTACGTAATTCCCAAAGCAATAAGGATAAATGTTGTAATTTTTAAAACATAGGTAATGGCAAGTACTTTTTAAATTGAGTGCTATTAAAAGAATTGCAGTTTATTCTAGTAAGCTTACATTGACATTTTTTAATTTTTAACCTGTCAATTAGGGTTTACAATCCACCCACCAAGCTTGTGTTGAGGGTAGACTGGAGAGGCTGATCTCATCTTTTTATGACCTCGTCTTTACTGTTCAGGCTCCAACTTCGCCAATTTCCCATTCCCAGTCTGTCTTTAGCATTACCAAATTTCACCAAGTCCCTAAAAATAATCTACAGAAACTGCCTACCCTAGACACCAATTAAAATAAACTACTTATCTGCCCCATTAGCAATTTACTCTGTCCTAACTTGCTCCTACCACATTTGCCTGCCCCTACACACTTGTCCAAAACTAAAATGTAAACACATTTAGCCACATTAAATTTGAAGCCCATAACCGCTACGGGACACACGCAAAGGCTGCAGGCTTGAAATTTGGCTGCGCTATTAATTCAACCATGCCGCAAGCTACAGGCCGGAGACACAAGCCCGTAAACCATTCTTGCACAAGTTGCATGTGCGGCCTGAACATGATCAATTAGTCAAACCCGTAGTTACGGGTTTAGAGGGAGCCAATGGCAAATGAGATCGTCATCATTACGTCACTGAAAAATGGAGGTTGGATTTCAAAGTCTTACAGGTTTCAATTACAAGTTCCGGACACGAATTCCAGAAACTCGCATGGGCTAGAATATCATATTTCCTGATTTATTAATCAGGAAATATAATATTCTAGTCCATGCGAGTTCCATTATATGTATTAACACATTGATTGCCGGATCGAAATAACACAGAAATTACACATTAAAAATGTATTTTATATTGAGAGCTTGAGAATGTTGTGCTATTACTTTTAATACCGAACATCACTTTCCCTTCACATATAAGTACATTAGTGTGTGTATATTTTCATTTACAGTGCTACGGTTAGGACTTTAACCCCCTTGCGTGTCCTATCTAGTACCCATGGTCATTTTGGCTCCATTTGCGGGTTACGGGTTTGAACTCCAGTGATTTGTTGCAATTTAATAGCGATTTTCTAACATAACAGTTATAAGCTTGACAGATCAAAGGATGTGCGGGCGAGCAGGTCAAATTTTCACGACCCGTAGTGTTCTCTCGCTCTTGACCCCCAAATCGTCAGCGGTTTGCTTTACGGCGCCAATTTAATAGCAACAAGTCTTGTGGGCTACGTTATGGGCTACTGTTTTACACGTTCAGGGAATTTAATGTGGCTAATTGCCTTAAAAAGTGATCATGCTTTGGTAAAAGACTTACAGCAACCCCATAGACAACTCATGTATTCTCATGTTCTATAACATATTATAACTAGTATACATGTAAACAATGTACAGGCAACATATAGCCAAACAACAATAATACATAATCACAATGCAACAATGTCATGCGTTCCCGGCCATATCAATAATTACTGGTAATATTACAGTCACTAACCAATATAGTCATGACAGTAGTGTATGTTCTTTTTTCTAATAAACGTCTCAGAGTAGAACATTTTGTTTGGAAGTTTTACTGCTCTTGGTTGCTTGCCCTCTGACAGCCAATGAGATCTACAGACTAAAGTATTCTCTCCATATTTCCTGTTTTTTTATGTGAAGTTTATGTAATTCCTACCTGAATGCTGCGTCCATAATCCTAAATGGATACTGTACCTATGTTATTGACCTGTGTGAGACATGTAAGTGTACTCAGAATTATATGTTATTTCCTTCCTGGATATACAGTGGAGGGTTTTTCAATCATCTTACTACCCTCCATAACATATCTAGTGTCTACTTGAAGTATGTCAGGGCTCTGCACCAATAGATATGAAGCTCAATGGGTAAAAATAGAAAAAAACAGTTTATACCCAGAGCAAAATAATTTGTACAGGGTTCAAAACTAATGGTTAAAGGCATATATATGTTTCCTGGGTTTCAAATGTTTGGTAAGAAACAGGCAGTGATTATCAGAAAAATATGTGTTTTATATAGATAAGTTCACTGTACTTACAAAGTTATATGTAGGAAAGTAAAATCCAGCTTTGCACATCCACAGGGAGCTTACATAATCTAGTACACTGAGGAAAACAGCCAGGTACAGAGTTTGACCTTTCAAAGGAAGTACTTGCTGCTGGATAGAATCACATGGTTGGGTGGGGTCTGAGCTCACAGCTGAATCAGAGCACTAGAGAGAGAAAGAGACTACATATTGCAGGCTGCTTTGCAACATAAAAACCCCAGGGTATGACACAAATATATCAGCTAACCTCTGCTTTCTCCTGATTGGCCAAAGCAAATTATGAATTTTATGCTGATCTTTGCAAACTGAAAACATTTAGCAAACATCAGGGTGAGTTTGTAAATTTTGTCATTTTGGTATTTTTTCCATGCCTCACTTGCAGCACTATTTTATAAATTATATTTATATATAAACATATTTTAATTTTAAAATGTTTATAATATTTAAAGCCTGCTGTTTTTAATATATGACTTTTCAATTTGTGAGTTCACAAAGTTTTATAACCTTTCAAGTTTTTTTCATCAAAACAGGCAGTTGAGTTAAAAAACTTTAGAATCAGCAAAATATCAATAAAAACTTGTATATATTGATATGTGCTAAAATGATACTAATATTACAAGTTTGTCAGGAACCCTGATGTATTTATATTTTAATGTAATAAATTTTCACTTTTTCAGATGATATGTCAGCGTAGTGTTCTGTCATCCCGAGAGATAATGTAATTTGCCCTTAAACCATAATCAAATCTATGTTAGTTGCATTTCACTATAATCTTCCATACTCTGAATATCTCCAGCCCAACTTGGCCTAGAATATTGGCTGGAGCTCTAATTTTCTTTTATTAACAGTAAAAATCAAATCTTCTGATGATTAAAAATGACCGCAATCTGATTAACCACAAGTTTAAAAAGCTCTTCAAAAAGTAAAAGTGCTTTGCTCGTGCATATCGCTTTTTAATTAGCTAATTAATTTTCTTTTGGTTGTATTACAATGTTTGAAACATTGCTAATGTCCTTAGTGGAAAACACACGCTTTTTGAGAAGCATTGAAGTATGACCCTATGCTGTAGCATAGTCCTGCAGAACATTGCACGCTTTATGCAGTAAACTGAATTGTTTCTTCCGTGGCAACATTAATCATTTTACAAGCAGGAGAGGATAATTGATTTAGATAGCAGAAAATATACTTAAATACATACTAGAATTCACAGGAGATTTACTTCATGGGATTTTGGGAGGTACTAATACATAAATAGCACAGTTTATCTTATTTGCCTATATGAATTTTTGATATTGATGCATTTGCCGGAATCGTGTTACTTACAATAATGTTGTATAGTTCATATATTTATAATTAGGATTATGGCTGCATAATGGTGTATTTGCAACACGGACTAGGCCTAGGGGAGCACATTTGCAGGTGCAATAGTGTATCTGTACGTACGGAAATGGTGGTTAGTGGCCTTGTTTTCCAAATTCATGACATGAGTTAGTAATCGGTTAATAATTAGTGCTATATGGGGATAGGTCAGCTAACTCATGCTTATCCAACCGGTGCTATGTTCAAAAGCAGTGTTATAATAGGAGGCATAGTCTATTTATGTGCCATGTTAAAGGGGTTTTGGGATTAAAAAGTGAGACACATTGTAATCATATTTGCATGCTCCCGCCCACATATATTTTTTGTCATAGGACAATGGTATATACGAGAATATGCATATTGTAGATTATAGTTTACGCACTTCATACTGGATAAAGTACACCAAAATACATATTTTTAGCAGTATTTTTCCAGTAGTCAAACAGATGATTATAATCTATTTTGCAGCTCTGTACAAACCAATAAAAAAATATGATGTATGCAAAGCAATGCCGAATGAGTTGAAGGTCTAAGAGCAATTTGTGTAAATTTCAGCACAGGGTAATTGGAATTAATTTTGATGTTAATGTTCAGCTAAAGTCCATAGATTACACTTTTAGAACGATTGGCAATTAATACTAACAAATAACTTTATTAGGGAAGTTCAGTATATTCTTAGTTACTTTATTTCTACTGATTAAGAATTAGGTGGTAGTAAGACATTAAAAACTGATGCTGTTAGTCTCATTCTATTGGGTTAAATTTAGAAAAAAACGAAGCAGCATTAATATTTGAATAATTTGTGATATGTTGGTATTTGTTTTCTTTTCATAATTACAATAATTGGTGCATTTTTTATTTGTTTTCTAAATAATGTTTGCTGAAATTATTTGCTGAAATATCAAATAAAACTTTTGAAAATTAGGTTAAGTTATATTTATTATCATAGAACTTAAACATTTCCTGAAAAGACAGAGTTTTGGAGCAGACTGTTCTCTTTTTTGTCTAAGTTCACTTGGGATCTATAGCCATTCACCATGCAATCAATAATCATCAAAAATGATAATTCTATAGCTGATCTTTGCGTCAAGACGAACGTAATAGTCTGCACAAGACAGCCACAATCCAGAATGCGCTCCTTGATTGACTGATATTACAGGATATTTTATCGAACATACTGAATCTACTAAAAAGTATCTTTTATATACCTGGCAATATTACAAATAACCGAACATACAGAGAGTATTTGAAAAACAGATATAAATCAATTTAATTAAACATGTGTGTGCTCATCAATCATTCTCGATGAGGACCTTGATATCTCATTGATTGGTTGACCAGGCACTGTGAGTCTGAAAATGTCTGAGTAGTCCGATTCGTGCATGGAACGTGTTGTCACACATTAGGCAGACATCATGACACTGTCTGTGACGTGCGGGCAGCTCTAGACTTGCACAGTTCATGCTTTTCTTCAGCCTCAGCTGTACGTCTAGCCTCAGAGCTTTGGAAGACTTTGTGAATTAGACTGCGCCATGCTGAATGGTTCAGTGCAAGGTTTTCCCATGTGGTGGTGTTAATCTTGAGAGACTTCAAGGAGGGCTTCAGCGTGTCCTTGAACTGTTTCTTTTGTCCTCCATGGGAGTGCTTTCCCTGAGTTCTCAGTAAAAGAGATTTGGGCATGCCCTGACATTCTCACTACGTGGTCAGCCCATCTAGTCTTGGATTTCAGTAGCCATGTTGGAAATGATTAAACCATCACTCATGACTCCAGTACACAAAAATATTAGGTATTAAAAAAAGCTACTTAGTTTCATATACTACATAATTACCAGTAAAATATAAAACAAGTTATGAGGTTTACCTTGCTATCACAGTGATAGATAGCGGGTATGCAGTATATAACATCCTGGGGAGCCTCAGTAGTATTAGTTCAGTGAATTTTAGATACCTTCTGCATCTGGTTTTCATTTTTACTCGTTTATATAGGAAATTGCAAACCATTCCCCTACTCTCAGCATACACAGTTGCAACCAGGGACATATCAATTAACTTTGATTAAACATGCAGCATTTATGTGGGCATACATATAGAGAATCGCTGCTTCATCACTGCTTACATGTATGGTTTAATTATTATATCCTTATTGTATTTGACCCATTTGCATAGCTTCATTTTGTTGCATCCTGTGCCTGTCCGACCATATATGGTTCTGCAGTGCACGAAATTGCCTATACACATACTCAAAATAACTTACATATTTGTTATGTTTAAATAGTTACAAAAAATTAACTAAAATACCAAAGCTTCATAGGGTTCCAGTAAGAACTCCAGTAAGGCTGACATGTGGCTATGGGAGTTTCATAGGTAAATTTGGGGAGCTATTCTATGGCTCCCGCAAAAAATTATAAAGTAAAATTTACTGACACACACATTTCCTTGCAAAAGTATTCACCCCCTTGACTTTTTACATATTTTGTTACATTACAGCCTTAAGTTCAATGTTTTGTAAATCTGAATACACAATAGTCTAAAATTGGCATGTGCGTATGTATTCACCCCCCTTGTTATGAAGCCCATAAAAAGCTCTGGTGCAACCAATTACCTTCAGAAGTCACATAGTTAGTGAAATGATGTCAACCTGTGTGCAATCTAAGTGTCACATGACACTACATATACACTGTCATTACATATACACACCTTTTTTGAAAGGTCCCAAAGGCTGCAACACCTAAGCAAGAGGCACCACTAACCAAACACTGCCCTGAAGACCAAGGAACTCTCCAAACAAGTAAGGCACAATGTTGTTGAGAAGTACAAGTCAGGGTTAGGTTATAAAAAAATATCCAAATCTTTGATGATCCCCAGGAGCACCATCAAATCTATCATAACCAAATGGAAAGAACATGGCACAACAGCAAACCTGCCAAGAGACGGCCGCCCACCAAAACACATGGACCGGGCAAGGAGGGCATGAATCAGAGAGGCAGCACAGAGATCCTGGAGGCGCTGCAGAGTTCCACAGCAGAGACTGGAGTATCTGTACACAGGACGACAATAAGCAATAAGTGCGCTTCATAGAGTTGGGCTTTATGGCAGAGTGGCCAGAAGAAAACCATTACTTTCAGCAAAAAACAAAATGGCTCGTTTTAAATTTTGCAAAAAGGCATGTGGGACTCCAAAAATGTATAGAGGAAGGTGATCTGATGAGACTAAAATTTAACTTTTCGTCCATCAAAGAAAACGCTATGTCTGGCGCAAACCCAACACATCACTTTGCCCAAAGAACACCATCCCCGCAGTGAAACATGGTGGTGGCAGCATCAAGCTGTGGGGATTTTTTTAGCAGCCGGGACTGTGAAACAAGTCAGAGTTGAGGAAAAGATGGATGGTGCTAAATAAAGGGATATTCTTGAGCAAAACCTGTACCACTCTGTTTACATTATTCACGTTTTTTGCACATTCGCGGGGACCACAGGAAGGGAACCCCTGCAAATGTGGAGGGCCAACTGTATACAAAAAAAAAAAAATTACATATAAAATACAAATTAATTAAAAAGAAAGGAACTACCAAAAATAAACTATACCTTAGAGGACAAATTATACTTACTCTCTCCTTGATGACCCTCTAGTGACGATCATCCAAGCCCTGGTCCTCAATCTTCAGCGCTGGATAAAGCAAGCTCGTTTGTGTTGCTTGAAGTAGTGGGTCCACTCTGAGGAGCTCTCCCACCAACTTTCTGACACACATTTGCTTTACATTCTGATGTTATGGCTTCCCGCCCCATATGGTCCATAGGAGTACATAAAGACCCATATGCTGTAGTTAGGTTCCATGGGGTCCATAGGGACCCACAAGGTGGACAGACATGGTAGGGGGTTAAGTTTATGTACCATCAGTATTGCCCATAGTTGACTATTCCCCTGCAAGTCTGTGCTCTTATTGTTTTACTACATACTGTATGTTCGTCTCCACATCTGCACCCAGATTTAACACAGTTACTGATCAATCAGCAGATATACTAATTAATTTGTTTCATTATTTTGCTTATCTATAAACAATATTTGTTACGGCTGAAATTGCATTTTATGTGAAAAAAAATTACGTAATTCGATAAAATGTTTATTTACTATCATTAAATTATTTTCAGATATTCCTCAATCCTTCAGGCAGCATTCAAACCTTACATTTATCAAATATGGTCTGTTGCAGACTACTCTCATTAGCTGAATGTGAAGGCTACTGAGACCACACAGTTAACCTTTATATACTATTTTATTTGCTGCAAATGCAATGTATAGCTCATTATGATCTATAGCGTCTTCTGAAATATATTATGTGTGCTTATAATGTCCCAAGCACTCTATAAAACAAGCACATCTAAAGTACCTGGCCAGAAAATGTCAATGCTCTCTGCTGCTCACTGCGCTACTTCCTTTAATCAGAATCGCCAGTGTCTTCCTGATGGCTGTTATTGGGCCTCTGGTACCAAAGTACTTAGTACATTTTTGACTTCTCTTTGTGGATCACAGGAAGTAATGTATCCTCTCTTCTTCAGGTCTCCTTCTCTCGACTGATAAAACCACCAAAAAAGTGTTATATAATTAAAAAGCGGGTTTCATATATTTAAAAGAGCTATATTCATTAAAGTAAAAATAACCTTATTTGCAAAACGACTTTACACACACAAGCATGTTTCATAAATACCCTTAGCAAATGTGTTTTCTAAAAAAAAATGATGGCATATAAAACAATATATACATCCTTTATTAATATGGTGAGCCATATGTGCTAAAGGCTGAAGTGTGTGACTTATATACCACAACTGTAGAAGTTCTCCAACCACTCTGTAAATTGTCACCATTTCTACATCTGGACCCTATTTACATGAAGATAGATGTTGTACGCTAGTGGGGTTTGTACTTATTTTTTTATTTTATTCTAAACATTCATATACAATATCCAGTAGAGTATATCATACATAAATACACATAATTAGAACATGTAAAATAGTTTTTACCCGATAATATTATTGCCACTAGACCTTATTTATCACCCCCTCCTCGTTTTCACACCTCCTTCCCCTTACCTCCTTCGGAGACCTGGAGATGAGCACCAGGAGAGAGGAGGGAAAAGGATGGAAAGAGGAGGAAAAAAGAACTAAAGGTATAAAGACTAGCCCAGATCAAGTTTTCACCACATTAGACCAACAGTAATTTTCTTTTCTTTTTACATCTCTTTTAGGGTTCCACAAAAGATAAACAACACAAGAAACCCCCCTAGAAAAAAGTAAAGACAAAAGAGGCAAAAAACATTAAAAATAGGAAAGAACACATAGGATCTGAGGCAAAACCTGGAGGAAGGAAAGAGGAGGCCGCACTTACCTTTCATTATCTGCAAATAGCTTCCTAAAGGGTGTCTATTACATATTTGTCCCATAGTTCCCATTTCAGCCTGGAGTTTTTTATCACTCCTATTACCGAAAAATATTTTTCTTGACAACGATTTCTCGTTACAATTGCTTTTACTTCTGACCAATTAGGGACACTAGTTTGTTTCCACCTTGAAGCTATTAGCCATTTAACTACCATTAGTATTTGTGGCATAAATTGTGTCAGAAAAATATCTAGCAATGCTATTTCTGAAGATGGGGGAATAAAAGTTTTGAGAATTGTAGAAATCTGGGTAAAACAACTCGCTTAGAGTACCTGAATTACTTCACATTCACACCATATATTATAGTAGGAGCCTATGTGTCCACATTCGCGCCAGCAGAATTTCAATTCTTCTTTTTTCGTAATTTAAGTCAAATTTGTATCTATTAACCAGTTTGAAAAAAGTCTCAATATATGTGCTTTGCACTTATTAAGACCAGCATGTGTAAATGGAGGAATATGCTTAGGATATTCTGTTCAAGAAGAACGAAAATATAAATCACCTCTGAAACTTTAATAACTGCAGTGCCAGTTAAAATACCCATAATAGCAAATATTGACCCATGCGCTGCTCCTTATTGGTTCTTAACTCCAATAACCAGTTTTTGTTTCTTCTATAAATAATTCCAAAAAGGGTCACTGAGGCTTAATTAAATTTACATACTGCATTTACATACATATATATCACAATTTACTTCATAGCCATTAATATAGCTATAATTAATTAAATATCAGTATTTGCCTGCCATCTAGTGGCCATTGGTTGTTTTACATCACTAAAGACAGACTTTGACACAATACTACAGAAGGTTCATAAACCTTTTTTCCTTGGACCACTTTAACATTGCTGAATTTCTTAGCAGACATTTGTATGATTTTTCCGCTAGTTGTTACAACAAAACTATTGTTGTTATCACCAGAACAACTTTCAAATGCCAGCCTGTGTGCTAATCCCTGTGTGATGAGGCTAATACACGTACATTGACACATAATCCTATCATAAGCTCAAAGGCACAACATTATGATACTTTGTGTTAGCTGTGTAGGTGTAAGCAGGGCTGGCTCAAGTTTATTTTGTAATCTTGAGCAAGGCCATAGATATTGCAAACCATATAAATTACAGGAAGATGGAACACCTGCTTTAGTTGCTTAAAAAAGTATTATGATCCACCTAATTTGTTAACTCCCTGGGTGTCCATCCACTTTGCCCCCCTGGGTGTTGGTATGTCACTAGTATTTGACATGGTAAAGAGTTGATACCTCCTGCAGTATGCCTAGATAAGTTTAATGCATGATATCTCATACTGTGCACAGTACATGGCTTAGAGAGCTCTTACATACTGTTCTAAAAAGCCATTTTTAAGACCAGTGCTGGTCCCTGAGACCTTATTTGCTTGTTCTCAAGGACAAAGATGGATAATGTGAGTCTAACACTATTCACATATGAGTACCACTAATTGCAGTGACAGGTAGATTATTAATGAGCTTAACTTCAATTAAATTATGCTCAAAAGGTAAATTAGAATTTAGAGTATTACATATAGTACCACACTGGTAAAATTATTCCGGATCTCAAAGGTGGTGCCCATGAGCATTGGAACTAGTCTACAGATCAAAAATAGCACTTTTATACATTATTATTATCCTTTATTTGTGATGCACCAACATATTCCATAGTGCCGTACAGGGGTTAAATGTGTTTGAGCTTGTACCTTTGCGTGTATGAATCAGAGGCTGCTTAGTGATATGTTTCAGTGAGATGGAGATATGAACACATTATATAGTGGACTGAGAAGTGTAGCAAAGCTGGAAGAACTATGAGCCTCATTCAATTGAGCAATTGTAAGTTACAGTAGCCTGTAATGGAGGCCGTAAGTTAGTTTGCTATTCAATTGGTGTGTTTTTTTGCGGGCCGCAAACGCCCTTCATGTTACGGGCTTGAAATCCCTGCGGTTGTTAAACCCATAACTTACAGCCCATTAAAGCCTTTGATCTTTCACGTCGGCAAGAGTTCCGAGAGCTAAAATCGCAAATCGCTATTCAATTGCTACAATTCCCCAAACGCGCAAATGCTTTCACACCCGAAAACTGCAAATGTAGAAGATAATCTGACAGGTACCAGCTGGGATCCACAAAGGGGTTAAAGACATGTCCATAGCACTGTAAATGCAAATAAAAAAATCAATACTGCACTGTAAATGAGGGGGAAAGCGATGAAAGACATTAGAATTAATTGCACAACAGTCTCAAGCTTGCAAATCGCCCATCAAAATCATTTATTTTTATGTTTCAATTCGAGGATATATCAATCTTGGGAATCAATGAGTTAACACATATCAGGCCACCCACATGGACTAGAACAGTATCGCCATTCATTTCTATTATTTTTTATTTTGCAGTTTTGCAAGTCTGATCACATATCGCACTTCTAGACGGTAATTGATTGACATGTAACCTCCATGTTTTACTGACCTAATGATGATGGTCTCATTTTTTATTGACTGTTTCTAAATGGGTAGTTACAGTCTTGCTTAATTGATCATGTTCACGCCCTGAACGAGTGCATGGTTTACGCTTTTGGCTTTCGGCCCGTAAAATGCGGGCTTGATCAATTGAATAGCACCGGAATTGTAGCAGAGTTCAAACCCACAGCAAGCCCGCAGACATACAGCCTTTATACCGTAAGATGCGGCCTTCAAATTGAATGAGGCTCTGTGACTCTAGGCCTTGCATGACATGACATGGCATAAGCTGCTATTCTTAATGGCCATGGGAGTCCAAAATTAATTTGTACTGAAAAATGAATTCTATTAAATACTGTATCCAATATAAATTGGGGGGGAAATCATGTTTGTAAAGATTGTCACAAATTGACAACCTTAGCAGCTGTGGATACAAGCATTTTTAGGTAAAATCCTTACTTTAGTAGACACTGTAGTGTCTGAAGGATGTTTACTAATTTTTATGATGTATTTAAGAGTAGAATGAGGGGATTTGTTGACTAATTGGTGAATCTATATAATGTTTCAGCATTGGACCACCTCCTGATATATGCTTCATACAATACAGATTGCAAAAAAACTTAGAAATCTTCCTTTTCCTGCTCTGTACCATCCCCTTTTTAACTAGGAAAGGAAGTATAACTATTTTGACAGCTTTCATGTAGCAGTAGATCCTGCTAAAATGAAGATTTTCTCTGAAAATGCATTCACAGCTGCTAACAGTTGTTAGTTTATTCCATGCTTCACAAACACGTGAAGTTTTCCCTAATCTACAGTGATCCTTTACATTTAGGAAAGGGGTTGAGTGGCTATGATACCATTAAATAGCTAACTGAGCAAAGATACATAAGAAAGCTTTCTGAACACAAGCAGGCCCATTCCCCTGGCTAGCGTAAAAACAAAAAAACTGGAATGGTAAAGCATATTTAAATACAGTTTTGATGACATATATAGTGAAGAAGAAGAAAAGGAAAGCAAAAGGGATAGCAATGGACAGATGTAAGAAATGCCTACATTCTAGAGACGCTCAATAAAACAATATGATTGTCAAAGAGAGAGACATTGATCCATTTCCCGTGTTAAGTATTTACATTTGCATCAGCTTCTGAAGTCTTAGTGAATGCTTGTAGAAGAGTACCTTGTTGTGATTTAAGCCATGTTTCGGAGTGACAAGCTTTCCTATGAATATATATTCCCAGATCACCATTTCTCTCTGTGTCTGAAGGTTTCAGCAGGGTCACTCTCTGATATGTGAATGTGTACCTATTCTCTAGTTTACAGGGCTTGAAAACCACAGCTCCTAAAACTGTATTGATGGCTCCAACCTTTTTAGTTATCATACACATATTTCAATATAATATGTAGCTTCTAAAAAACACGTTGACTCACAAGCCTGATTGGCTCCTAAGTTTCAAATAAACTTGTTAACCCATAGTAATATTTGCCTTGATCCCTACATACAATACTCAGTCAGAGCATCCAATACATATGATTCGGTTGGAATGGTAACAGTTAAGTTGTGGTTAAGAGAAGGCCTCACTATCAGCCATTTTTAAATTTGAAGGTTGTCTGTAAGATAGCAAATGAGGTTCTTTGACTACTTTAAGTCTAAATATTCTGATCATGTCACAAGAGCCCAGCTGAACAGGGCATGGATGGATCCCACCAGTTAGGTCCTCTCCATTGCAAGTTTCTGTCCATTGGTGATAGAGATCAACCTGGAAAGAGGATTGCTTCAAGATCCATGGAGAACAGAAATGCAGTTCTGGAAAGTAGATGCAGGATTTCCAGGTAGCTGGACTGGGGTAAAGTAATTGAAAAGCTCTCTTCCACCACTCAGAAAAACAACTTATATGTTTATAAACTTTCAAAATGGGTAATGCACTTTCTAGAAAAACATAGGGACTTGTATAATTGGGTTAACAAACAGGTCCCAGTAATTCAATTAGTCTGGGTGCAGAGTAACAAAAGGTAACATAATTAAAATAGGCAGGTCATCTATCCTAATATCATTCAGCAGAAGGTCAATGCTGAATACCCCAATTGTGTCAGCTTCACAATAGGCCTCCCAGACCAGTCACCTCAAGCAAAATTTGGATTGCAGTATATGAATTACAAAACTAAAAATAAAAATACATACCAACATCAGGCATGTCAGTCATGGATACAATCGTCACAACAAGAGGTTAGCCACACAATGTTCAATACACACAGACACAAGGGATATTCCATAGAAAACCATGGTTATGATAACAAAGCCCAGGTGTGTCATGTACATCTTGTGCTGGCCCAGTGAAGGAACTCCCTTGGGAAAGACTGAACAAGATTACTTTATTACAAGCTTCTCCCCCATTAGGGCTGTTATTATGGCACAGTGGTAAATTGGGAGGTATAGGTGACAACCATTAGTAAAGTATCCTTTTTTTTATAGTCTAGAAGAGTCCATTCATGAATATTGGTGGCTCTCAGTATTCCGTTGTCTGTTACCTTGGCACTGGATCCGTGATTGATGAAGTCCTTCTTGAGTGTCTAAAATTAACAATAATAAACCATAAACCATGGTTTCAGAGCAGATGCAACTATATTGTATATTTTGCTTGGCTAGACTGTTTTGTGTTTAGGATGGAAGCTATTTATTTTTATTTTTGATAAGTTGGTATGTCGGTTTACACTAAGGATATGTCTTGATTAAGTTGTCTTTAATATGGATGGTAGTATCCAGAAATGTGTTGAAATGGATGAGTTTACAGTGGGGTGGAATAAATTATATTTTTTGCAGATTTTCAGATGATAAGAATATTGTCTAAGTAGCACAGGTTGAGTGGAGGTTTTATGTGGCAGGTAGACATGTATTGGTTGTCAAGCTTTGCCATAAGGAGATTAGTAATTATGGTGCCATGTTGATTCCCATCTTTTGTAGATAGGTAAGTGTTGTCGAGTATACAGTGAATTGGGTTCCCTGGTGGTCCAGTGGTTAGGATTCAGTGCTTTCACCACTGCTACCTGGGTTTGATTCCAGTCAGGGAACCAAGAGGTCACACCACCCAGAAGCCATGCAGGGCTGGGCCTGGTCAGTATTTGGATGGAAGACCACTTCCCATCACAGAAAGACAAGGGCTTCTGGTCATATAATGTCTACAGAAATGTAGCACTTTAAAATATTGCTTCAATTGGGACAGGCAATTCGTGTCACACTACCCTACATAATTTTAATAGACACTGTGGTAATTTTATTTATGGCCTTATGAATAATAAAACACTATAAAGGACAAATATTTTTATAAAAGCAATACATTTTTACATGGAATTATTCTTTACTGCAGACTTTCTTTATTGCTGCGTTCTGTTACTTTGGAAGATTTGTCATTGTGAACTAAATTAGCTTCCCTTTAGTCCTGCTAAGAACACTGACATTTGTAGATGCCACATTCCCCTTGTGCAGAAAGTCTTACCTCACTTCAGGAAGTTGGACTGCTGAAACCAAAAATGGTTGATCCCATAATTGTGTATAAAAAAGTTTTTAAAAAAATAGACTATATTTTACTAAAATGTTTATGACACAGATTATTTTAATTGGATAATGTTATAATTAGATCATTTTAATTCAAAGTAAAATAAAAATCAGGGGTTCAATGTCCCTTTAAATTTAAGAAAAGTAATAAGGAAAGCAACACAGAGGCAGATAAAAAAAAGTTTGATAGAACTTTTTCTTACCAGTGTATTGAAATAACTTGAGACAAAGTGTAAACAGGGACAAACATATGAACTTATCTGATTTACATTTAAAAAGTGGGAGCAAAAAAATCTATTTATGTCAAGAGATTTGTCATGATTACATTGTTTAGTGACTGTGTTATCACCATTGATTATGGGTATGGCCAAAGAAGAGTGACATTGTTGCATTGTGATTATGTATTGCTGTGGTTATATGTTGCCTTGACATTGTTATCATGTATGCTAGTTATTATATGTTATAGAGGAAAAATGTATATAGAACAGGAGAATACATGGGTATAAGGTAAAAATCCTCACACATACAGGCCCTGAAAAAAAGCAGCCATACAGATGCATGCACTTCAAGCAGTCATAAGCAAACATTTGAGATTAACACCAAGGTTTTCTGCCCTAGCTAGCTATAGACATCTGTCATCTGATGAGTTTTATCTCAAGTGCTCTATAGCAACCAAAGCTGCAATGCAGATGTGCTGACATCACACACATACACAAAGGTACACAAGGGCGTGGTATGGGAGATGTATAAATATGTTGGTTCTATGATTCAATAAAGGTCCAGTTCCAGATTCACATATCCAAGGTGTGGGACTGTTTCTGTGTTTGTGCCCTGAATTGGTGAGTGGTCTTATTATAGGCCACTAGTAACCTGCATTTAGTATCCTCTGCCTGTACCTTTGAGCATTGTCCTACTCAGAAGTCACCTTTTGTGCCAGAGAGAATGAGGTTCTGCTGGGGTAGGTTTGAACTAGTTTCATATCAAGCCCCCTTAAAGTAGCAGATTGTGACAAGATTCACCCATCTCCCTGGCCCTGTCTCTGTTATTCTGCTTTAATAGGAACTTGGAAGATTCTTTGGCCCTCATTCAATTGCAACTTGGCCAATTGAATAGGGGTCTAAATAAGCACATAACATATTTTTTTTAAAGAAGTTTTAGGTTAGTAAACATCTATCCAAAAGCAAGATTTTCACTAACTAAAAAGTTATTTAAAAAATATATGCTATGTGCTTATTAAGAGCCCTATTCAATTGGCCAAATCGCAATTGAATGAGGGCCTAAGTATTTATTTGCATATCTAAACATTTTACTAACAAGTGCTTAAAAGCGTGTTTTACTCACTGAAACCTTCCAAATAGTCCCTACAAAGGTCTGCCCCGGTAGCTCATGCACAAAGTTTTTCTTGTTTTACTAGATGTAATTTCTATACACTGTATGTCACTCATTTATTATTAAAACACACCTTTGTGACATATAAAATATGTTTTAAATGCATAATGGAATTGCTGTGACTAGTGTCCCTTTTGGCTGCTCACATAATTACAGCAAATGCATATGAATGCACAACCCCATGAAAGCATAGCTGTTCTTAAGGTCGTAAGGGGTATAACTCAGTGTATGCACTCACTGGTTACTCGCTTGCCAGAGTCATGTGGGATATTTCAAGACACTGATGTGAAATATGAATTAAAACAAATATAAATTAGCTCACATGTCCAAAAATCAAGTATCAAAGCTATAGGAGGTTGGACAAAATAACAGAATCATTTCAAAATATCAAGGGTCACCCTTTGCCTTCATAACAGCTTCAGTCCTTCTTGGAACGTGGTCATACAAGTCCTGAACTGTGTGTAGTGGGATATTGCATCATTCTTCAAGAAAAATCCTCCAGGAAGATGGAAATTTACTTTCCACACTGTACACTAGAACTTCCCATAACTGTTAAATGATGTTTAAATGGGGGATATGAGGAGTGTGACGACCCGAGGGTAGGGGCTATACAAGCCCAGGACCACCTGATATAGACTACAGGTTATCTACCCACAATGACCATTTGGGTTCTTGGAAATCTCGGCACCAGCACCCTGATATTTGGCTTATGCATCAGGATCCTTGCATCAGAAATTAGCACTTCCAGGGTACCAAGAGACTCCAGATCTGCTTCTTCTTAGGGGACCTGATAAGTTACTTGTTACAGTCACTTACAGGATCCTACAGAGTCTCCCAGCAGCCATCCAGGAGAACAGGAGCAAAATAAGAGGCACACAATTTCTATATGTCTCCAGAAGTGAACCGATTTATTTTTGAAAAGACAGCAATATTTATAGCAGTTAGATACAGAGGCGGTGTACACAATGAGAGGGTGTGGCAGACAAATACAGGAGATGACCCCACATGGGGTCTTGCGGTACCTTGATAGCTGGCACCTGAGAATAATAAGGCTACCTTCTAATACACATCCTGACATCTCCAGCTGCCAAGCACATGGGAAAGGTAATCGGCTTATCTGGGCAAACAATGGGATAAAACAGATAACATTTCAATAGAGGTGTCTGCTCACTACAGACTCAGCACATCAGAGATCTGCCAACAATGGGATAACGCAGATTACAATACAATGGAGTGGCTGGAGCCAAGCCATCTGTCCTTTAATGGGCTAAGATCTAGGAACTGGAAAAAGGGATCCTTGACAGGGAGGCCATCTAAGAAATTTGACTTGAAGTGGTGTTCACGATATCACTGTTGAGTTTATTTAGGGCATTGTTATCCTGGAATACGGGAACAGTAGTCCTGTAAAATAGCCCCATATCTCATAGTTGTTCTTCAACCATGTGGAACAATAATTGGACATAATAACAGCTGGCAGCAGGCATTGTGGTTTGAAGGCATGCTTTGGCATTCTCCGAATGTAAACCCGCCCAGATGTATGAAATATGGTAAGGGATGCCCTCCAATTCAGGAACAGACTGCTTGGCCTCTTTGGAACTCGTAGTTGCCTCATGTTAAAAGCTCACATATCAAGGTGCACAGTGGATATAAAAAGTCTACACACCCCTGTAAAATGTTAGGTTTCTGTGCTGTAAAAAAATGAGACAAAGATAAATCATTTCAGAACTTTTTCCACCTTTAATGTGACCTATAAACTGTACAACTCAATTGAAAAACAAACTGAAATCTTTTAGGTGGAGGGAAAAAAAATAAAAAATGTGGTTGCATAAGTCTGCACACCCTTAAACTAATACTTTGTTGAAGCACCTTTTGTTTTTTTTTACCGCACTCAGTCTTTTGGGTATGAGTCTATCAGCATTACACATTTTGACTTGGCAAGATTTGCCCACTCTTCTTTTCAAAAACACTCCAAATCTGTCAGATTGCGAGGGCATCTCCTGTGCACAGCCCTCTTCAGATCGCCCCACAGATTTTCAATCGGATTCAGGTCTGGGCTCTGGCTGGGCCATTCCAAAACTTTAATCTTCTTCTGGTGAAGCCATTCCTTTGTTGATTTGGATGTATGCTTTGTGTCGTTGTCATGCTGAAAGATGAAGTTCCTCTTCATGTTCAGCTTTCTAGCAGAAGCCTGAAGGTTTTGTGCCAATATGGACTGGTATTTGGAACTGTTCATAATTCCCTCTATCTTAACTAAGGCCCCAGTTCCAGCTGAAGAAAAATAGCCCAAAAGCATGATGATGCTGCCACCACCATGCTTCACTGTGGGTATTGCGTTCTTTTGGTCATGTGCAGTGTTGTTTTTGTGCCAAACATATCTTTTGGAATTATGGCCAAAAAGTTCAACCTTGGTTTCATCAGACCATAAAAAAAATTCCTGCATGCTTTTGGGAGACTTCAGATGTGTTTTTGCAAAATGTAGCCTGGCTTGGATGTTTTTCTTCGTAAGAAAAGGCTTTTGTCTTGCCACACTACCCCATAGCCCAGACATATGAAGCATACAGGAGATTGTTGTTACATGTACCACACAGCCAGTACTTGTCAGATAGTCCTGCAGCTCCTTTAATGTTGCTATAGGCCTCTTGTTAGCCTCCCAGACCAGTTTTCTTCTCGTCTTTTCATCAATTTTGGAGGGAGCTCCAGTTCATGGTAATGTCACTGTTGTGCCATATTTTCTCCACTTGATGACTGTCTTCACTGTGTTCCATGGTATATCTATTGCCTTGGAAATTCTTTTGTACCCTTCTCCTGACTGATACCTTTTAACAATGAGATAGCTCTGATGCTTTGGAAGCTCTCTGTGGACCATGGCTTTTGCTGTGGGATGCGACTAAGAAACTTTCAGGAAAGACCAACTAAAGCGGCTGAACTTTATTTGGGGTTAATCAGAGGCACTTTAAATGATGGCAGGTGTATGCTGACTCCTATTTAACTCAATTTGGAATGTGATTGATTAATTTTGAACACAGCTACATCCCCAGTTATAAGAAGGTGTGCAGACTTATGCAACCACATTATTTTTATTCCCTCCACCTAAAAGATTTCAGTTTGTTTTTCAATTGAGTTGTACAGTTTATAGGTCACATTAAAGGTGGAAAAAGTTCTGAAATGATTTGTCTTTGTCTCATTTTTTTACAGCACAGAAACCTGACATATTAACAGGGGTGTGTAGACTTTTTATATCCACTGTAGATGGTCAGACATCTTTTATAGCTTACACGTACCATTGGCAATCAACCTAAAATATTTCATCTTTGCAGCTGAATTTGTAATAGTGATTTCTTTGCTTCAAAGACAAACTCTGAAAGTCATGCAGTGTTCCCATTATTATTTTAGCTCTTGTGTATAGTTCAGACCTCCAGAAGGTATTTGAGAAGTAAATACAGAAAAAAGCAAGAAACTAATGGAGAAACATCAATATTAAAAGTGAGGAATCAAAACCATTACATTTTCAAATATTTTATTAAATCACGAACAATTCATTTACATAAAAACATATCCGGTCAAACACAAACACTGATATTTCTGAAATCTTTACATTTGAAATGTATAAATACATTAAAGCCTTCCAATAAGTGCTGTTACTCCACATTCTTCTTTAAATCCAACAAAATTGATAAAATGTATAATGTACATGATGCACTTCAATAGTAGACTCATTCTCCAATAATAATGTTTAATAAATGGCAGCCCAGCGACAACCATTGGTAGTTTCACGAAGAAACAATTCAAAGGCTTAATATAAATAAACATATATAAAAAGGCATGTAATCTTATATTATACAGAGTCCATTTACAGAGTATTAAGTGATGACGTTGAATAGGTGGCTTTCATCTTGCAAACACACTGGAAGCACCATTAACTTGCTGTATTTTCAGATGCCTATTAAGGAACAAAATGAAAAATAAATAATGGGAAACATATTATCAAATAAGAAAACAGAGGACAAAAGGAAATCCTTTATGTTTCCTATTATAGCAGTTCAATACCAGCACATGTACCCTGCATTTTCTTTTTATTATAAGCTATGGACTCTTATGTGAGAAGTCTTTAAGGTATTAAATGTGTATTGCCTACATCAGGGGTGATATATATGGTCGCTAAACCAGCTCACTAAAGTTGTGACAGCAGACCCATTTTTATTCTCTACAACCAGAACAGTACTCTATTGCTTATAAAGATTTTCCTCATAGTGTATTGCTTAATTACATATAATAGTTGTCAAACTAGGAATCATCGTCCCGCTTTGCAAGCGTGGGGGGGCACCCAGGACCTCTGCAAGTGAAGTTACACCTCAATTTACACGTGGCTACACGATCCTAAAGCCGCGTAAACAACAGCAAACAGACGGATTTTCCAAAAAGACGTACGAGGTAAAGATACACTTTTAGCAAGGACGCGAAATCATCCACAAACGCATACCACATACACATTAGCCGCCATTTTACAAAACTAACTTACACAATGCGGAAGTACACAGCTACACCAACGGCTTCCCCTCGCACACGCAGCCTATTTACACTGCACACATTGCTGACACTTACACCTCAGCTCCACAACACTGCAAACCTACATTGTATGCTGCAAGAACATCGAAACAGATTGTCAGCTCTTCAGCACAATGCTTCCTGCATATATTACTTCAAAATAGGTAGAGTATAGGAGGAGGAGGGCGAGGGGGGGAGGAGGAGGAGGAGGGCGGGAGGAGGAGGAGGAAGGCGAGGGGGGGGAGGAGGAGGAGGAAGGCGAGGGGGGGGAGGAGGAGGAGGAAGGCGAGGGGGGAGGAGGAGTAGGAAGGCGAGGGGGGGAGGAGGAGGAGGAGGAGAACGAGGGGGGAGGAGGAGAGCGAGGGGGGAGGAGGAGAGCGAGGGGGGAGAAGGAGAGCGAGGGGGAGGAGGTGGGGAGGAGGAGAGCGAGGGGGGAGGAGGAGAGCGAGGGGGGAGGAGGAGAGCGAGGGGGAGAGGAGGAGTAGGAAGGCGAGGGGGGGAGGAGGAGTAGGAAGGCGAGGGGGGGAGGAGGAGTAGGAAGGCGAGGGGGGGAGGAGGAGTAGGAAGGCGAGGGGGGGAGGAGGAGGAGGAGGAGAGCGAGGGGGGAGGAGGAGAGCGAGGGGGGAGGAGGAGAGCGAGGGGGGAGGAGGAGAGCGAGGGGGGAGGAGGAGAGCGAGGGGGGAGGAGGAGAGCGAGGGGGGAGGAGGAGAGCGAGGGGGGGAGGAGGAGAGCGAGGGGGGAGGAGGAGAGCGAGGGGGGAGGAGGAGAGCGAGGGGGGAGGAGGAGAGCGAGGGGGGAGGAGGAGAGCGAGGGGGGAGGAGGAGAGCGAGGGGGGAGGAGGAGAGCGAGGGGGAGGAGGAGAGCGAGGGGGGAGGAGGAGAGCGAGGGGGAGGAGGAGAGCGAGGGGGAGGAGGAGAGCGAGGGGGGAGGAGGAGAGCGAGGGGGAGGAGGAGAGCGAGGGGGAGGAGGAGAGCGAGGGGGAGGAGGAGAGCGAGGGGGGAGGAGGAGAGCGAGGGGGAGGAGGAGAGCGAGGGGGGAGGAGGAGAGCGAGGGGGAGGAGGAGAGCGAGGGGGAGGAGGAGAGCGAGGGGGAGGAGGAGAGCGAGGGGGAGGAGGAGAGCGAGGGGGGAGGAGGAGAGCGAGGGGGAGGAGGAGAGCGAGGGGGGAGGAGGAGAGCGAGGGGGGGAGGAGGAGAGCGAGGGGGGAGGAGGAGGGGGGCGAGGGGGGAGGAGGAGGAGAAGGAGGAGGGGGAGAAAGAGGAGGGCGAGGGGGGAGGAGGAGGGCGAGGGGGGAGGAGGAGGAGGGGGAGAAAGAGGAAGACGAGGGGGGAGGAGGAGGGCGAGGAGGAGGAGGGCGAGGGGGGAGGAGGAGGATAAGGGGAAAGGGAGGAGGATAAGGGGAAAGTGAGGAGGATAAGGGGAAAGTGAGGAGGATAAGGGGAAAGTGAGGGGGATAAGGGGAAAGTGAGGGGGATAAGGGGAAAGTGAGGGGGATAAGGGGAAAGTGAGGGGGATAAGGGGAAAGTGAGGGGGATAAGGGGAAAGTGAGGGGGATAAGGGGAAAGTGAGGGGGATAAGGGGAAAGTGAGGGGGATAAGGGGAAAGTGAGGGGGATAAGGGGAAAGTGAGGGGGATAAGGGGAAAGTGAGGGGGATAAGGGGAAAGGGAGGGGGATAAGGGGAAAGGGAGGGGGATAAGGGGAAAGGGAGGGGGATAAGGGGAAAGGGAGGGGGATAAGGGGAAAGGGAGGAGGATAAGGGGAAAGGGAGGAGGATAAGGGGAAAGGGAGGAGGGCGAGGGGGGAGGAGGAGGGCGAAGGGGGGAGGAGGAGGGCGAGGGGGGAGGAGGAGGGCGAGGGGGGAGAAGGAGGAGAAAGAGGAGGGCGAGGGGGGAGAAGGGCGAGGGGAAAGGGAGGGGGATAAGGGGAAAGGGAGGGGGATAAGGGGAAAGGGAGGGGGATAAGGGGAAAGTGAGGAGGATAAGGGGAAAGGGAGGGGGATAAGGGGAAAGTGAGGAGGATAAGGGGAAAGTGAGGGGGATAAGGGGAAAGTGAGGGGGATAAGGGGAAAGTGAGGGGGATAAGGGGAAAGTGAGGGGGATAAGGGGAAAGTGAGGGGGATAAGGGGAAAGTGAGGGGGATAAGGGGAAAGTGAGGGGGATAAGGGGAAAGTGAGGGGGATAAGGGGAAAGTGAGGGGGATAAGGGGAAAGTGAGGGGGATAAGGGGAAAGTGAGGGGGATAAGGGGAAAGTGAGGGGGATAAGGGGAAAGGGAGGGGGATAAGGGGAAAGGGAGGGGGATAAGGGGGGAGAAGGAGGAGGGCGAGGGGGGAGAAGGAGGAGGGCGAGGGGGGAGAAGGAGGAGGGCGAGGGGGGAGAAAGAGGAGGAGGATAAGGGGAAAGGGAGGAGGATAAGGGGAAAGGGAGGAGGATAAGGGGAAAGGGAGGAGGATAAGGGGAAAGGGAGGAGGATAAGGGGAAAGGGAGGAGGATGAGGGGAAAGGGAGGAGGATAAGGGGAAAGGGAGGAGGATGAGGGGAAAGGGAGGAGGATGAGGGGAAAGGGAGGAGGATGAGGGGAAAGGGAGGAGGATGAGGGGAAAGGGAGGAGGATGAGGGGAAAGGGAGGAGGAGGAGGGGAAAGGGAGGAGGAGGAGGGGAAAGGGAGGAGGAGGAGGGGAAAGGGAGGAGGAGGAGGGGAAAGGGAGGAGGAGGAGGGGAAAGGGAGGAGGAGGAGGGGAAAGGGAGGAGGAGGAGGATAAGGGGAAAGGGAGGAGGATAAGGGGAAATGGAGGAGGAGGAGGAGGATAAGGGGAAAGGGAGGAGGAGGATAAGGGGAAAGGGAGGAGGAGGATAAGGGGAAAGGGAGGAGGAGGATAAGGGGAAAGGGAGGAGGAGGAGGAGGAGGAGGATAAGGGGAAAGGGAGGAGGAGGAGGATAAGGGTAAAGGGAGGAGGAGGAGCATAAGGGGAAAGGGAGGAGGAGGAGCATAAGGGGAAAGGGAGGAGGATAAGGGGAAAGGGAGGAGGAGGAGGATAAGGGGAAAGGGAGGAGGAGGAGGATAAGGGGAAAGGGAGGAGGAGGAGGATAAGGGGAAAGGGAGGAGGAGGAGGATAAGGGGAAAGGGAGGAGGAGGAGGATAAGGGGAAAGGGAGGAGGAGGAGGAGAAGGGGAAAGGGAGGAGGAGGAGGATAAGGGGAAAGGGAGGAGGAGGAGGATAAGGGGAAAGGGAGGAGGAGGAGGAGAAGGGGAAAGGGAGGAGGAGGAGGAGGAGGAGAAGGGGAATGGGAGGATAAGGGGAAAGGTAGGAGGAGAGGGGGCAGGGGTAATGGTGTCTAAAGGCAGTATGATTATGTCCGTATTTTAGAATGTACCGCTTTAACATTCTAAATACTGACATAATTATACCGCTAGGCGGGTTAATGATTAATAATGTGCCCACACCTTATGCAATGGTACGTACACAGAAGGCAGTCTCTAGATTTGGTTCACTTGGGCTATTATAGATGGGGAAATATCAGGGCAGGCTAGTCCTGAAGTTTTATGCAGATAAGATTGGCTTTAGATTATTCCCTGTGGCAGCAGTTGGTGATATGCAGGATAACCGACACTCCGATCATGTAGGACATTACAATGGAGGCAGGTTGTTAGCTTATCCAGCTATTGTGCAGTTCCTGCATAGTTTTTGCATTGAATGGTTAAAGAATATGTCAAGCATTCAGATATGGGACTCCTTGCTTACACTGCCTCTGAAATTAGCAGTAAATCACTGACAAAAGCCAACTGAGGCTGACACATAGACCTTATGTTGGCGTTATCTCTCATGTAGAGGAGATTTACCTTGTACACTGGAGCTAGAACATCTTTGTTGGAAGATTCACACTAATAGTATCACTAAAGTGATAATGATGGCAATAAGCTGGCTGGGTTTATAGAGAGTAATATTACATTTTACCAAGCTGTGAATCTTTTACATAAATATAACTCGCCTTTCGAAGTTTCATTGTACAAAGCAAATTCCTTATCAATGATTTTCTCTGTGCACTCGTCTATTTTTCTAATTTTGGATTCAGTTTGAATCTTCCTCACTCCTGAGCACAACATACTGAGGCCATCATTCAATTGCGATTTGGCCAATTGAATAGGGCTCTAAATAAGCACATAGCATATTTTTCTAAATACGTTTTTAGTTAGTGAAAACCTTGCTTTTGGATAGATGCTTACTAACTAAAAACTTCTTTAAAAAACATATGTTATGTGCTTAGAGCCCTAATTGCAATTGAATGAGGGCCTGAGAGATTCAACATGGCAAAGTGGATTTACATATGGTGTTAACCATAAGAAGTATCCCTCATTGAGAAATTTAAGGAATAATTCTCCACTGGACCATTTCATGGTGACACTTTATTAGGTACCGGATGTAGAAAAGTGACTGTTTTATATTTATATTTACATTGTTTACAACAGCTATCTTACCAGTGTTATGGTCTGAACTATATATATTGCTGTACATGCATGTTTAATAAATTCTATCAGGATCAATCGTCTTATGGACTGAAAACTGGCAGTAATAGAAAAGCTCTATTTTATTTTACAATAATATACTGGCTTGCTTTAGAAGTGCTAATCTTTTCTGTATAATAGTTGATTAATAATAATCAATATAATACAGGACATTTCTCCATAGTAAGGAAAACCTTCTGCGAAACCGCACCAAGTAAGTAAGGGTTCCCTGGTGGTCCAGTGGTTAGGATTCTGGATTCACCGTTGCAACCTGGGTTCAATTCCAGTCAGAGAACAAGAAGTCACAGTGTTGGGCCTGGTCAGTACTTCGATGGGAGACCACCTAAGAATACCAGGAGATGTATGCTGTGGCACACTGGAAAAGGAACTGACAATCCACTCCAGTATTTGTGCCATGAAAAATAAGTGGATCAGCATGACCATGGATCTAAAGATATGTGTGGTGTGTTATGGTCCATGTGGTCACAGAGTTAGAAATGACTAAACCAAAAAAAAAACGGAGACCTGCCTATCCTAATATTTGTGTATGTCACATTGTTTTGTAGATTGAGTAGTGAATACCCCTCCCCACCGTTATAACAAATATAAATACTGCTCACCTTTAGAGCATCTGTTGCCCTCCGCAACTCTTTTATAACTGATGACAGGGCCTCAGGATTGATTCCTTGCTCACAAAGTCTCACACAAATTGAGAGAGTTTCCATATCTAGGCCAGTGTTCAATAATCTTGAAATTTCAAGCAGAACTGTGAAAAAAATTAAATTAAACCAATAATTCTGGTATAGGACGATAACAAAGATATAATTTGCTCTGAAAGTTGTGTTCATAGTTGCACTTAACTGGTACGAGAAACGATTTCTTACAGCCAGATTACACAATATAGGGGACAGTATACCTGCTTTCAGTTTTAATAATGTTTTTTTCTCATTATTACTAGTAACTTGCCTGTCATAAATTATGGTATCATATGTTATGTTCAATTGTCTGTGCTGCCTCTCTCCCTCTCTGTTAACCTCCCTCATTCTCTTTCCCTCCCTCATTCTCTTTCCCTCCCTCATTCTCTTTCCCTCCCTCCCTTTCCGCCTCCCTCATTCTCTTTCCCTCCCTCCCTTTCTGCCTCCCTCCCTTTCCGCCTCCCTCATTCTCTTTCCCTCCCTCCGTCACGGCCTCCCTCATTCTCTTTCCCTCCCCCCCTTTCCGCCTCCCTCATTCTCTTTCCCTCCCCCCCCTTTCCGCCTCCCTCATTCTCTTTCCCTCCCTCCCTCTCCGTCCTCCTTCATTCTCTTTCCCTCCCTCCCTTTCCGCCTCCCTCATTCTCTTTCCCTCCCCCCCTTTCCGCCTCCCTCATTCTCTTTCCCTCCCTCCCTCTCCGTCCTCCTTCATTCTCTTTCCCTCCCTCCCTTTCCGCCTCCCTCATTCTCTTTCCCTCCCTCCGTCTCCGCCTCCCTCATTCTCTTTCCCTCCCTCCGTCACCGCCTCCCTCATTCTCTTTCCCTCCCTCCCTCACCGCCTCCCTCGTTTTCTTCCCCTCCCTTTCCGCCTCCCTCATTCTCTTCCCCTCCCTTTCCGCCTCCCTCATTCTCTTCCCCTCCCTTTCCGCCTCCCTCATTCTCTTTCCGCCTCCCTCATTCTCTTTCCGCCTCCCTCATTCTCTTTCCGCCTCCCTCATTCTCTTTCCGCCTCCCTCATTCTCTTTCCGCCTCCCTCATTCTCTTTCCGCCTTCCTCATTCTCTTTCCCTTAGGACACTTAATCACTGCTGGGGGTCTTGGAGAACCATGTAATTATTCTGCTTCAGGACAGTTACAATGTGGTCTATGTACCCAGTAAGTGAAGCTCTGCATCAGGGTTTACAATGGTGTGTTATGTACATGTCTCTCTGACATAGCATTGCAATAAACCATCCATGTGATGATCAGAGCAAGGCCATACACCAGTTATCTGAGCACACACATCTTACAGATCAAGCGGGTCCTTAGTTACTCTGCGTGGGGAGGACAGACCTGCACACTCACCGTCCATAGTCTCCCGCACTGCGCTCAGACTCCCGGGCCCGCTCGCCATGGTGACCAGTAATACAGTAGGAGCCCGGGAGAGACGCGCCGTGGAGACGTCACACCAACTATTTTTGGGAGGAGCCTATAGAACCTTGCATGGCTGATTCCAGAGAAAAGAGACCTGAAAAGATGTGAATAGGGTGGAGCTTCTAACACCAACATCCGGCCTCACGCACAACGCAGAATGATTATCACGTTCCCATAGTGATGACGCTACGTGAGGGATGTGACTAAGATTCGAATTCGTGCGGTAGGGATGTTCTGATTGGTCAGTTGTGCAGTCTGTTTTTATGTGTGCCTGTGATTGACTGAGACGTGCAGGCAGGCGTGCTGATTGGTTACGTTGAAGTTGCTTCTACACAGTAAGCTAGCTGGGTGAGTGTGTGTGGTGCTTCGGTACGTTAATCCCGGGCAGCGGCGGGATATACACCGGGAGCGCAATGGTCGGGTGGGGCTCCACTCTAACGGTGGTACTATAAGTTATAGGGTGGGAGGAAGCCTAGAAGTTACTGAGAGTGCAGAGGGGACCCTAACTGCCAGAGCTGGAGCTAGCACTGTATATGGGGATGTGTGTCTGGTCTAGGTAGCAGTGCTTGTCTGAGAGTGTATGTGTGTATATATATATATATATATATATATATATATATATATATATATAGGCGAGATAATAATAATATTAATAATAAATATTTTGGAAAATTACATAGGACCCTTGATACAAAACCTGTGACCTTTCCACCGTGTGTGTGTATGTATGTATGTATATATATATATATATATATATATATATATATATATTATATACACTCACACAAAGTAACCATCAGTATATGTAATTTTGTTTTTTTTTAAAGGTTTATATGTTGCTAGTTTAAGAAACCAATCTAGTCGCCTTCATTTAATGCACATAATGTATTCTGTTATATATCATTGCATTTGTCCTTCTATATCCAGGTATTACTGCCCACAGCTGCTGTCATCATGGGGGATGTCCGTGCCCAGCTAACACCAGAGCCACCAGTCCAAGCCTGTGTTCTGAATCCATTTGAGAGCCCAAGTGATTTTTATAGCCTGCAAGAGCCTATTGTCTCTAGTCCTACTATGTTCATATCAACAAAGTCTTCAGTTGTAAGCGATCTATAACTAGCACCTTGTTTACTGTACTAGGTTATATTGTTGTTGCTGTTGTGTCAGAAAATATTTGTGTTTAGTTTGTTAAAATGTTTTATGCTTTTTGTTTAGTTGTTTCTAATTATAGTGCATGATCTCTAAATTCCCCAGCCATTTTTGCATCCACCTATCTCCTCTTTAGATCTTAGCTATTTAGAACCACTTATCCGTAACTAAGCCATGAAATCTTACAGTGGCAAAGATTATGTCTGTGTAGCAGTGAAGCTCATTGCAGTACGATTGATGTACCTTCACTATACAACACTAGCGACTTGCCCGTCAAAAATGACGGCAATAAAATGTTAAGCCTGGCAATGCTGTTTGGAGGGCTCTCCCCCCTCTAACTTGCATGCCTCGCGAGGAGACTCTGCCACTCCTCGCAATGAGCATCTTCGACGCTCATTGCAAGCCTCTCCCCCCTCTACTTTACGGTCCTCTCTGGCGCTCAACGTGAGCCCTTACAATGAGCAGCTTTGCCGCCCGTTGCAGGCATCGTCCAACCTTTTTGGCGCTCATTGCAAACCTCTCCCAACTCTCTGATCCCTGTGTCTGTTTCCCCCCTCTCCCTCCTGCTGTCTTTTTGCCCCCTCTCCCTGCCCTTTTTTGTTTTTTATCCCCTTTTTTGACTCACCTGTGTCTTTCCCTCTCCCCCACCCCCTCTGTCTCTCCCCCAACCCCCTCTGTCTCTCTCCCCTGTTTCTATTCCCCCTCCTCTGTGTCTTTCTCCTCCCTCTCCCTCCTCTGTGCTCTACGTATCTGAAACCATTTTCGGGCTTGGGAAATAAATACATTTCCCCAAGCCCTAAATGTGTTTCTGATTTACTGGCTTGAAAGTAAATTACGCCTTTAAACAAAGGCGACTGTTAAAGGTGTACATTTTTCAAAGTCTTGCAGGCTTCGGCGCTCATTGGCAGCCTTTTTCAAAGTCTTGAGTGCCTCTCGCTGAGCGCCTTTGGCGCTCATTGATCATGAGCACACCTGTAATTTTTAACATAGCATGACCGACAAATCGCAATGACCAGGTTTTCATATCACAATTATCCGATAAACTTTTCTTGTTAAATATACCGTATTTATCGGCGTATAACACGCACTTTTTCTCCCTGAAAATAGGGGGCAAATGATAGGTACGTGTTATACGCCGATTATTCCCTCCTCACTCTAAACCCCCTCCTCATCCTCAACCTCACTCTAAACCCTCTCCGCATTCTGACCCCACCTTCTCAACCTAAACCCCCTTCCTCCTCAACCTGGTTGAGGAGGAAGGGTGGTTGAGGAGGAAGGGTGGGGGTTTAGGTTGAGGAGGAGGGGGGGTTGAGGTTGAGGATTTTGCTTCAAAGTTCTTTATTTGAATTTTATTTATTTTTTTCCCTGAAATTCCCTTCTTAAAATGAGGTGCGTGTTATACGCCGGTGCGTGTTATATGCCGATAAATACGGTAAATGGAACTGTAATAAAGTGACTGTTAATGAAATAGCACATGTGTATCACTTTTGTTCATGTGTGTTTTTGTTTTTTATATATAGACACCTCTACAATTTAGGTGGTCCATTGATCAAATAGCTGCAATAAACCCTGTTGAGATTGACCCAGAAGATATTCGTCGCCAGGCTTTATATTTAAGCCATGCAAAGTAAGCTGTATTTACATGTTCTACTTATTTTGTTAGTTCTGTTTTTATGAAGTACACCAGCGTTATGAAAACAGGCAACGCACAGATTATTATTGTTGTTATTTGAGCCCTGTCTTTGAGCTGTAAATCAAACGTATACCATGCTTTCCCTAAAGCACTGACAAGACTGAAAACTCACAAACTTACAATCTAAAGGATTCCCCCTGTGTTAGTTTGACTGGAGAAAATTATTTCAAATTGGACATGTACAAAGAACGTCACTAATTATTGGTCTAGAGAAGGGTCTGGGCAATGATTGTTTATTCATACCAACATATTTTAAATTTCATGAAACAATAAGAGTAATACGATTTGATTTAAAGTCCCCTCCCCCAGAAATAATCAAATCCAGGTGACTTGCTTCACGCTAATAGATGGCTAAACATAAGACCTTCATGTATTAAAGGTTGCTATAATGGGTTTCAATGCTTTTTGTTGCTATGTGCAATGACTTTATTTTTATGATGAGAATCGGGAAGGGTAGCAAACCTTGTTGGCACAGAGCTGTAAACAGTAAACTTTCCTTGTTGAATTGTCACTTGGGAAACCCAGTCTTGTCCTTGAATCAATGTTTTAATGGATGTAGCTTTGCATACATGGTTATAATACGACTCATTCGCAGCCTAAGATAACATCTATTTTATTATAGAATAGATAATGAAATAGAAGAAAGAAGACAGAAGGCTATTGAACAGGTAACTTTCAAGCAAAGTATTTACAAATTAAAGTCTCCTATGTGGATGAAGGGGGTTCCAAAATTGTAAACGCTGTATAGTTCAAGCCTCTTTTCAAATGTGTCTTCAATGAGAAGATTTCACTTTATTAACTATTCTTGTATGTATGCATTTCATTTCTCTGGAACATAGAATTATATAGAGAGTGATTTACAAGCTAGTAGTGATCAATTATTATTAGTGATTATTTAACAACAAATATGTATATGGTGGCTGTTAAGGGACCACTGCACTTTAAGAAAACACACTTGTGAGGTATTTACAAGCTAACAATATTTGTATAGGTGTAAATAATTTTGTGGAAAATCTTTTTTTTTTTAAGACTCTGTTTATGAATACAGGAATCCATTTTGTTTTCATCACGTCCTGAGAGCTGGATGCTAGGATGTATGTTTGTAGTTATAGGTGGATGGTGGAGTGAGGAAGCAGGCAACAGGCAGAAGTTCAAAGCCTTTGTTGGTTAATAGCATAAGATTGAAACTGACACCACACCCCTCCTCTCTCACTGGCCCAGAAGCAGAACATTGCATCTAATGATGGAAGCATAGCTCTATAGAAATGTAAGAAACACACACACTTTTGACCCACCTCTGCTATATGCCCACTAACAGACAGAAGAGTGGAAGTGCAGATTTTTAGGTTTTCTTTTTTTTTTTTGCTGCTCCAAGAACAGACATCTTCTTTTTTACAGAATTTTTTATTTTGTAATACCGTATATATTTTAATTAACAAAATAGATAATAAGAATTCTCAATAAGATACTCAAAAGTTTAAGAACATATTGTTTAAAAGATAAAATATATACTTTCCACTTCTATTTTTTTTTCTTTTTAGATCAATAATTTATACACATGATAAACAATAATCAAATGAATGCGCCAGCATAAAATATTATTATTAAATATTGACAAAACCGAATAAAAGCATATATACTGGGACAATTGCAATTGATTTAACTGTATTGTTTTTTTATACAATTATTAACATCCAACTTTTGAATACATTTATTGCAATTTACATCTGAGTCTCTATATACTTGTTACTGATATCATTTTATACATTTGTTATACATATCCATCCACAGTTTATAATAAGAATAGAGGTTTTTGATTGTTAATAGGTGATGATATATAAAGTAATTTTAATTAATACATTTGTATGTCCTGAGAGAGTGCTAAGTATGTATTAAATATTTTAAAGTGCTCTAAGTTGGAAATAGAGGGTCAGTCCCTGTGCTGTCTGTGACAAAACTGGGGATCCTCCACTTACCCCTCTTCTTAGAAGTGCTACTGACTTAGCCCTTTACCTAACATCTATTCTACCTACTCTAAATATCTGTGGCTTCTGACCCAATCCTAAATAGTAAAGAGGACTTTGCTTATAATGGTGTGACAGGCCCACAGTGCCACCACATTTATGTAGTTTTGTTCACTAGATTAGTATAGTCAGTAGCACTTCTTCTGATTTACCAATGTAGGTTCTCCTTAAATAATTAAAAAGGTATTTTTTGCCAAAGATTCTCTTTAACAAAATATTGCCTAGAAGTGCAGTACAATATCTGAGTGTGAGGGAGCCGTGTCCAAGTATTTATTAGGCAACATGTTTTATTACATAATGGAGTTACATGAGCAATACTGCATTATGTCGGAACATGTACACGCAGTAGACTGTAAGCTACTGTAGGAGACTTGTAAATTAAATACATTACTAATCTCTCTTCTCAGTAGAAGATGGTAGTGATAATGTTGGTTAATGGGTTTTCTTGCTGTGCATGGAATCCAGTACCAATAACATCTCCACAAGAATTTCATATCCATGAGCTCCCTCTTTAAGAAATGTGTTAAATCAACTTACTGTTTTCTGTCAATCGAAAAATAGTAATTTTCATTAAGTTGTCTTTTAAAAGCATGAAAACCCAGCCATTATATTAGCCACTTTTTCTGGAGTTTTTAATTCCGAAGATGTTCACTATGGTTTGTGTGACATTATGCAAATTCGGCACTTATGTTAATTTGTTGTATTGGTCAGTAAAACGGTCTTGTTTGCTCCCACAGAAACAATGTGATCTCATCAATTTTAGTATCTAGCTTCAAAAGGCATCGGACATTGCATATTGGCATAATGGTTGCTATGTGGACAATCATTTTTACTGTTTAGGAAATATCTAGTATAATAATGTATAGCCAGTTTTCAGGGCTATTCTGTACTTGTTGTTAGGGTGACAACCCCTTTAAGTTCTTCTAGTCTGCATTTGAAATGGGCACCTACAAAAACAATAAAAAAAAGTATTGGCTTACTAAACTTCTTTACCTACTTCTTACTCAACCCATTTTTATACCATCACATGAATTAATATATTTTACATGAACCTATAGCTATACAATAACAGCAGGGTTGTCATGTATTTGAAATGGCAGACTTGTTTGCTTTAAAATCTCAACCGCAAATTCTGTTTTTCAGTTTTTTACCAAAAGATCGATTGTTCCTTCACCCTGGACTCAACATGAAGGGAAACCAGCTTCTCAGTTTCATTCAACAAAATGTAGGTCTTCTGTAAATTTCGTCATGTTTTATGGAATTTAAGTTGCAAATTATCATATGCACAAGAGATACCTTACATGGACTTTAAAAAAAATGAGTATTCTGCTTTTTAAAGCTTATTTGAAAATATTCAACTATTTTAACTTGTAGACATTAATAGTGCTTAACACCTTATATTTTAATAAGGTGTTTTTTTTTTTTTTTTATTACATTTTTTAGCTATTCTATGGGATTAGCCTGGATTACTTTATATTTTATTATACCGTTTGGAATATCTGATGCTAGAAATAGCACCAGTTTTTTTAATTATTGTATACAGCATTTTTTGTCATTTTTAACAAATCCTTATTAAAATACTTATGTATTTTTAACTTGTACTCCATCCTATTTTATTTAAAGCACCAGATAGCCATGTAACATTTGGGGCAATGGTGGCTTGCAAATCCTTAAATATTATTTATAATAAAGGTATTTTGTTTCAATGGACATTTATATTATGGGTAAAAGTGTTGATCAACTTATGGGGTCCGCATTTGCAAAGGTGGAGGCTCTACGCTGCCTCACAAGCGGTTGCAAACCCATACACTTTGAAAAAAAAATCTAACACGCAATGACTAAAAACGGATTTACACAAAAAAAAATATGAGCCGCGGGACTTAGAAAAAAAAACCGTAAAAATACGACCTTAACGGCCGAAACGCGCACAGCGGAAAACATAATAACCCCCCACAAAATACACACAAAAATTCAATAAAATCCTTATCCACAGCATGGGGTGACACCCAGGAAGTATGGAAGTGAGGTTACACCTTAATTTAAGTACTATTTACAGAGTTTAGACACTCGAAAATGCCCTAAGCGAGAGAAAAAATGTCCGAAGAAGAAAACGAGGCTACACGACCCCTAAAGCCACAAAACACCACCAAGCACATACAAATTTTACAAAAAGCCGTACAAGATACACTATTACCAAGGACGCTAAGTCACCCACGCCCGTGTACCACATACACATTCGCCGCCATTTTACAACACTAACTTACAGAATGCGGAAGTACACAGCTAGACTAACGGCTTTCCCTCGCGCACGCAGCCTATTTACACTACACACTGCACACATTTCTGAGACTTACACCTCAGCTCAACAAGACTGCAAATCTACATTGTATGCTGCAGGAACATCAAAACAGATCGTTGGCTCTTCAGCACATTGCTTGCTGCATATATTAATTACGAATAGGTAAAGTATATTAATTTCTGATTTCATTAATTTAATTATCATGAAAAACTACATATACACAAAAAAAAAACGCAACGGTATCGCAATAAACGACAAAGCCCTTCACTGCACGCCTCACAAGGATTACCAACGGTGCTCATAGGACACAAACTACACAAGTGGAGAGACTTACAAAAAGGAGATCAGCACGGACCTTATAATGATAGCAAAAGTGCCTCTCATAACAAAAAAACCACCAACCGGGAAGTTCGCAATGAGCGCAGAGGGATCTCACACGACCAAAACACTTACTGTCTGTGGCAAACAGCATTACCTGCCTTACAATTTTATTGCCCTGTCATTTTTGATGGGCAAGTCGCTAGTGTGTGTGTGTGTGTGTAATATATATATTACACACACACACACACACACAACCTTGCAAAAGTATTCACGCCCTCCTTGGCATTTGTTGCCTCACAACTTGGAATTAACATGGATTGTTTGAGGATTTGCATCATTTAATTTACAGAACATGTCCACAACGTTGAAGATGATTTTTTTTTTTTTTTTTTTTGTGAAGCAAACCACAAATGGGACAAAACAGAAAAAATCAAAAAAATCAATATCCATAACTATTCCCCCCCCCCCCCCCATAGTCAATACTTTGTAGAGCCACCTTTTGTGGCAATCACAGCTCTAAGTCATTTTGGATAAGTCTCTATGAGCTTGCCACATCTTACCACTAGGATTGTTGCCCATTCCTCCTTGTAAAACTGCTCTAGCTGTTTCAAGTTGGATGGTTTGTGCTTGTGAACAGCAATCATGAAGTCTGACCACAGATTTTCTATTGGATTGAAGTCTAGGCCTTGACTAGGCCATTCCATCACATTTACATGTTTCCCCTTAAACCACTCAAGTGTTGCTTTAGCAGTGTGTTTGGGGTCATTGTCCTGCTGGAAGGTGAACCTCCGTCCTAACCTCAAATCACGCACAGAGTGCTACAGGTTTTGCTCACGAACATCCCTGTATTTAGCACCATCCATGTTTCCCAGTCTTTGGTGTTCTTTGGGTGATGTGATGTCGGGTTTGCCCCAGACAAAGCGTTTTCTTTGATGGCTGAAAAGTTAAATTTTAGTCTCATCAGACCAGAGCACCTTCCTCCATACATTTTGGGAGTCTCCCACATGCCTTTTCACAAACTCAAAACGTGCCATTTTGTTTTTTGATGAAAGTAGTGGCTTTCTTTTGGCCACTCATTTATTTATTTATTTTTTTAAATCTTAAGTTACAGCCGTTGAGTTGGTTTATTTTTTAACAAACCCAATCTCTGTGCTTTCAGGTGTTGGTCTTAATAAAGAATCGCCTACAGGAAGAGAACAAGACACGCCATCTGGAAAGAACACAGGTGACTTATTAAGGCTGAATTATCCGCCATGTGGATTTACCTTTTATATTACAGGGATACTTCTGGAATCATTTTTTGGTGATGGTTAGCATTAGCTCAGCAGTCCAATTAGTATCCTAAATGATACATTTTTATGTATTTGAAGGCATACAAAGTAAAACATAGTTTCTATTTAAACTATTTCTATAGTTTTTTCTTTTAAAAGCAGGGCCTAACAAAGCTAAAAAGTCCCGGCCGAACCCAGAGTTAATGTTTTGTAGAAAGCCTCTATGTCTTTGGGAAGTAGGTAACACATTAACATTAACTGCTATGTAAGCCATGGACACAATCATTTGCAAAAATGTAATTTATTAAAATGTTTTTTTTTTGTTTTTTTTGACAGTTGGTTGTCAAACACTATTGTCATTACCAATTGACTTTAATTTGGAAAGTCTTCTAGGTAAGTGGTGGATCATATGTATAATCACATGTTTTAGGTTGCTACTGCATGTAATTTTTTATATATATATATATATATATATATATTTATAATGTATGTCAGCCTATTGGCAAGTCTGAAAATAAGTTAAACTTATTTCTCGCTCAGGTTTCCCAGAAACAGTCATTGTACTGCACTCTGAGCCACTGGGTGGGGACATACAAATGAGAAGACAACGTATCTTACTCTATAAATAAAAAATAAATTCCTTTTTTTTTTTTTTTTGATTATTAAAGTCCTTTAAATGTACATCTAGAGCCCCTCTTAATAAAATGTCCTTGAGAGAAAAACTTTTATGGAAGAAAAGAGACTACTGCACAGATTCTACTGCAGCTCTGTTGGACACCATATATAAAGGGCAGAAAAATCACCTGCTTCAATCCCCTACTTTTTAAAAATATCTTAATGATCTAATTCGTAAGAGAAAAATATTAACACTTTTTTTGTTGTGCTTGATTTAATATGGCAGTTTTTATAGATACAGTCAGCACACTGAGCACACTGTTACTATGTGTTTTTTTTGTTTTTTTTTTAAGGAGGTTTCTTTAGAGCCCATGAAAATGCTGATCAATCCCAGGAAAATCTGAGCGCTTCATCTCTTAGAAGAAAACTATTTTTGGATGGCCGTGGCAGCCTGTCTGAAGGTTCATCTCCACCATCACCTCACACCGGGCTCTATGATGCACCACCTGCGTCTCTTGGTGTTCTATGCTCTTTGGATCTGTCTCCCGTTCGTTGCAGAAGTCCTATGCAGACGCCAAGTTCAGTAAGTATTTTTACACCCACCCACCAGTTCAATTCTGTGATATAAAATTACAATTTGTGTAACCCTTCGTTTTTATAGTACTTTATTCAATTCTCTGAGGCTGTATGAAATTCAGTTTGGTGTTTTCTGTATTTGTAATCTCCTACTTCCCGTTGTGAGAGAAGCTTCATTTTAGTAAAATGTATAAGTTTCTGTGATTTACACATTCCCTTTTTGTTTTAAAGGGTCAGTTCTCTTCAAGTCCAATCCAGGGTGGAAGACGAGCTTTTAGCTTGGGCAGTATTGCAAGCCCCACTTTCTTAGAAAACTCTCCATCTTCAATTCCTTCACCATCCTTTTCACCAATAGTTTCTCAAGTGGGAAAAACTCCTGTGGCAGGTATGTGAGTATTTATTGGAGATTTGTTTTTTGTGTGATGTTTATAGAACCCCATAAGTGTAAAGTTGTTCATCTTTTGAAAAAAAAAAAAAATCTAAAGAAAAAATGTTACTTAATAAACACATGATTTTGTACTAATGCATTGGTAAATTGTATCCATTTTTGATACAATGTAATCGCTGTTATTTTTAGTGCTGTAAAAGAACCACTGCATTAAGTGAATTCTTTCATCAGAATAATAAAAAAAATAAATAAATATATATATATATATATATATATATATATATATATATATATATATATATATATATATATATTAATTTTCTATTTTTTTTTTATTTCCCATATCATATCATTGTTTTTAATCAATATTAATAAACTTAAGTTTTTCAAGTTAATTTTCAGTGGATTTATGTTTGAATAGAGTCTATGTCTTGTCTCTCATGGGGTTCTGCTTTCTTTTCTCCCCAGGGCAATAATTGTGTTCATGTTTTTTATATTACTCTATTACACTTAGAGGTGGGTGTTGTCACTTTTTTGTCAAAGGGTAAAATGTTGCAGTCTTCAAGTAAAACCTTTTTAAATTAAGATATTTAAATGTGACTATTGAAATAATACATTTTATTTTTCTGTTTCAAACACAGAAAAGAAAAAGCTAGTATTTCCTTCTCCTGACACCCTTTCTGCCTCAAGGTCAATGGTTAATTCCTGTGCTAGAAGTCCTTACATAGAAGGGTGTTCTCCAATCAAAAGTATTTTCCAAATTGGGTCACGATCATGCAGAGGAAATTCACAATATAGGACTTCCCTTTTTCAAATACCGTTTTCGCTTGATCATCAAGAGGATGAAAAGGAGAACTCTCCACCTCCTAAGCTATTGTTACCTGAAGGGGACATTGTAACACAATTTCATAACATGGATAACTTTGCATCTGAAGCTTCTTTGGTTAAAAAAAATATACCCTTTGTCTCACCCTTGTCTGATGGTGAGGTAGAGCAAATTTCAGTTCAAGCAATGGAAGGCCTAAAGGACAATGACACTGTAGAAATGATTGATCCTATGGAAAATGAAGATGATCCAAATTGGGTTAAGGAATCCGCAGTGACTGACAACACCCCAATGACCAGTTTCATGACTGGCATAACCTTTAGTGTAGAAAGTTCCCACATGTGCATGTCTCCTCTAGCAGAGAGTAGTGTTATCCCATGCGAGAGCAGCAGTATCCAGGTAAGGTTTGCGGTTTTTAGTTCATTTTGTTTCCAAACTAGATAGGCGTATATGATTTATTTTTTTAATTCAGTATTTAAATGAATGGTGCATAAATGTTGTAACGAATATACACAAACAAATGTGTTAATAGAGTGGATACTAATTTCAGTTCTCACATTCACATTGCATTATAGCATGTTTAATATGTGTATTTGGACTTGCCATGGCTGCAGTGTGTGGAGTAATAAATTGGCAGTTTTATATGACATTTCAGTATACTTGTAAAAATAAATATGCTAATTATGCAAATATATGCCATGTGAATAATAGACTGTAAAATACAACAGTACTACTAATATACTACCATTCACTGGTAAAAGTTTTGAATACTTCCTCTTTTTTTTTTTTTTTTTTTTTAAGTTCTGCTTATTGGTGTACTAATTCAAATATGTGATTACGCCCAAATCACTTTGCCTATGCATCTTAAATGTTTGCATCTTACATATTTTTGTAATTTATTTTTTTGTTGCTTCTCTGATTTGCTTGTTGCGTAGAGATGGAGTAGTCTGATCAGTGACCTTTGCAAATGTACATCCTGGCTATATATCCAAGAAACATATAATAGAGGTCTTACACTTCTTCTCTGCTGCAGACATTTACATTTTCTAAGTTGAAGGGGGGAAAAATGGTCAGTAGGGTTGAGTTCAGGGCACTGTGCAGGTTTCATCAAGGGTTTTATGTGAAGAAAAAAAATGCTATACATAAATTTGTATATTTTTTCTTTTGAATGGATTTCTGATCAGGTGGACAGTGGTTACACTACACAAACCCATAGTTCAAGTATTATGGATGGAATGGGGGCAGAGGGTGCCTACAGAGAAAATGACAATCAAATTTGTGAAAGCCACATTAGATCTCAACATTTCAAACCAAAGGTATGTATTTTGTTTTGTTCTATTTTTGGTCTTGAAATCATGCATTGGGTGTCCTATGCTGAAAATATATGACAAACCTCTACCCTTTGTGGGATAAAGTTATTGAGCAGATTTTTTATTTTATTTTTTTTCTTTAAAAAAAAATAAATGCTGGTTATTACCACCCTCCGATTGCCAAGGTAACACTGAGTCTTCTGTCATAATGATCAAGTAGTTACTTGGGGCTCTTCTCTTTTAGGACACCCACAAGGTGGTGGTTTTTGTGATTTCCCATTACAAGTCCTAATTGAGTGGTTGAATTATTACCATGTTTGACATCAGAGGGTACAGAGAATTGATTACAATTCAACTGGGTAAAAGCTGTAGCCACACAGACTGCCTTAGAGTAAATGATGTAAAAGTATTAAGTAAAGCAGTAACTTTCTCCATGTTTTGCAGTATCATTGCTACGATATATTGGGAGATTTGGGGAGTTAGATTTATTTATTTTTAAAGCGAGGCTAAAACTTTTAGTTGCCAAAATAATTTAGAAAGGCTAAAGCTTTTTCTCTCCTGGATAGGGATGATAGTGGCCTTGACAGTAAAAAGAACAAATGATCCAGTGAAATGTGTTTGGTGAGGCATTGTGTGATTAGACCTATTATTTGTTGCCCTAGGCTGGGAACCTTAAGACTGTTCCACCATAACTGTAGATAAGTAACCACATCCCTTCTAACATTAAACTATAATCTTGATAGCTTATATAATATAGCCTGGATGGGGTTAGGTATCATCATCCAACCGCAAGCCTGTTCTTTGCAATTGGAACAGTGGCCTTATCTGGTAGCTTTTCTCCCAAATCTCTGGCCCTCCTTTCAACATAAAGGAATTTCTTTTGTGGTTTTGTTAGATGAAAGGAGAGCATATATAGTAGGAACTAGAGATTTATATATTGTTAGCATTGTTGTTCAAATGCCATTAGGGGCATGGTACCTATTTGTTTGACTGTGTGGCTAGACTGCAAGCTTTTGCATATCAAATCTAGTCATGTGGGGTAGAGTAGTTCTTGATTGTAGGGTTTCAAGAGAGACATTTTTACCATTAATATACAAATCCTTAAGCCTGAATGTTTCTGTAGATTATATTCCTTCCTCCTCCCATGAGAGGAAGTTTATTCCATCTCTTTAAGTCTTCTTTTTTCCTTTTTTTTTTTTTTTTTTTTAAATATCGATTGGAAATTGGCCTGATATATGTCCAAAAATAATCTGGTTATCATTTCTTGTTCTTTCAGGCTATCGCTGCCTGACCATGTTAGTCTATTGACATTTGTTTCATGAGGGATGGAAGGGAATATTGAATATTAGGGTTTTGCTGGATTCTACTCTGGAAAGGTTCCAAAGGAAGACATTGAGCAGCCCTGTTTAATACCATTCTATATGTCAAATCCATAGACACGCATGCTACCTTTTACGATGACTGCATAGATTTTTTTTTTCCCCATTGTTTGTGTTGGAGTTTGAAAATGTAGGGATTCATTTAATCTCTAGTATTGCCAGGAAGAATGTTTACATAGTGGAATCCAACAATGTAATAGAGCTATATCCCTGGGGGTGAGAGTTTATGAAACCAAGTTTTATCAGTCAGGAAATCTATTTGAGAGTAGGATTTGTGTGAGCAGAGGAACAACATGGATTGTGCAGCATCCTTAAACAAGGAGTGAAAGAGTCTGTTGACTGGAGAGAGTTTGAGTGGTTTGATCCAGAGTTGTCTAGGGCAGGACACATAGTTGTGTTAAAGTCTCCTCCAATAAGTAGGAGAACAGTCGCATGTCTCTGTATAAATTAAGAGGTTCTCTTAAAATGTAGCGGGCCTCGACAGGAGCATATATATCCAATAAAGTGATCAGATATAAGCCTAAGGTACCATTTTTAGTAGGAGGATACGACCATTCTTAGGCGTGACTTGAAATGAGTGTAAAATGGCACAATCTAGCTGTTAGGATGGAAAACCTGTTTGTTTTTAGGAGTGCAGTGGAATGGAAAGCTTGATTATAGTGTCCTCAAGCTAAGTTAGGCATTTGTGCTCTTTTGTAATCTGGTTTCTTGGGAAAATATATCCCATTTTTACCAGACATGTCTTCAATTGGATTTAGGTATGGGGCTGGAATGGCCATTACAAAAGCTTGATTCTGTGATGCGTGAACAATTTTTTTTTTTTGTGTGGATTTGGTGTTCTTTGCTGAAAGATTCAACCATGACCTTGTCTTTGTCTCCTGGCAGTTACATTTTGATCTAAAGTCTCTTGGTGTTTCATGGAGTCAATAATGCTATGTATCCTAACAAGATTTTTAGAAGAATGGCTCCACAATGTCACAGATCCACCTGCGTGTGTGTGTGTGTGTTCTTTGCTCTACCCAGTGTCGCTGGAAGGATGTTTGCTTTCCATATCACATTGTATCTATACCCCAGTGAAACATGTTATGGATAATGTTAGTTCATAAAGACTAAGGTCTTTAAAGTATGAATGGGAATATATGTCAAGTATTTTTCTTTCTTTTAATAATTTTCCTCTCTGAAAGATTAGATTTCTCGTGTTGAGTGTAAGATTTGTTTTGGAGGGCATTGAATAAGGCTAAATTAATTATGCTGAAAATATGACTTCCTCCTAAATAAATTGTCAAGATGTTTTTTGCATGAATTAAATGTATTCCTTTTTGTTTTATAACCAGGACATTTCAGACTATAAAATTCATAACCGACCAATAGAGCCTGAATCGCCAGAATGCCTAAAGCAGAGCCAAAGAAACAGCAGTAAATTGGCTTCACATGCTGTCAACAATGGGACCTGGAAAAGCAATAGTGAACGTCCTTTGCACAGATTAACAAAGAATGGTATGTTTAGAGTATTATATTTGTATGGATGTTGCATGTAGTGTTTCTTTATTTTTAGAAAGTCCCATTTGATATGTAAAGATGTAGAAGTTTTTTTAGTTTCATATTGTAAATGTATATCCTTTGTAAAAAGGCCACTGAACTCCGATATTTATAAGAAGGTTTTTATTCCTATTCTTGTGCTGCAGCCAAACATTTCCCCAATTTTATTGACATACACGATATATATATGTACAAAAATAAGACTTGGTTTAAAAAAGATACGTACAATGTGTGAATATTTATTAATTTGTTTTTCCTCCTCAGGGAGAATGCAAAGCCCACCAAAGGGAAAAACATTGTCCCGTTTCCTTCAATAACCTTTAAAACAAGCAATTCTTTTGTGGAATTTGTATTCAAGACTGTATAATAACTTGAACTCAAAACTACTTTAAATGTGAAGATTTTTTTGAAGATATATAATGGATGTACTACAACAATGTGTGAAAATGCCCTTTCTACAGCTGCTTTTGCACAGTCTATGTGTCATGAATGAATCCTATAATTGCAGTTTGTACCCCTTCCAATATTGGAAAGACATGCAGGGAATTGCAGAATAATGTTGCTGGCACATCATACCAAATTACACTTGAATCCTGAAATAGTAAACACAACTGTGCTTTTCTGTGTGCACTTGTGTTCACATGGATATTTATCTTTATTTTGATTGAAATATGAGGGGTGCTTGCTATGTACAGAGTTCAATAAATTATAGGGCTGCTGTAAGGAACATGATGATTGTGTTACGGACAATGTTTTTACACTATATATTGTTCTACAAATACTTGATTTATATTGGTCAAAACCATGTTTGCCAGAAGGAATTACCACTCCTATGTGTTGCAATGCAGCCTGGTAACTGTGTTATCATTTTTGACTGAGGTTTGTTAGCACGGTTTTATCATTTATTTATTTTTTTCCTTTGCCAAAATCTTGAAGCTCCTAAAGCAATCCCTCATTTGGATGACAGAAATGCATTACATAGTGATCTGTAACATGAACATAATCTGGCCACTCCAACTGTTTACTTTATTTTGAAACGGTGAACGGAGCCAAGATCATGTTCAAAATGTGCACACAGAGAAGGAGGGTCACAAATTGTCTTTAGCTTATGATGCATTGGGATATGTACAGTGGTCATCATCATTTGGATTTTTATATTTGTTCTGAGAAGCTTGTATAGGTGGGATCCAAAAAAGAAGTTTACAACTAATTTGTACATTTTGTCAATAAAATCAAAACCTTGAATGTATAAATACTAATGTGTTTTGTTTTTTTGTTTTTTTCCCCTTGGTCAAACTATATAAAGTAGTACTAGATTTCAATTTTTTAATTCTCATTTTGCTGAAAAAGACCACTGTATACAATATATATATATATATATATATATATATATATATATATATATACAATATATATTTTGATTGTGTAAAACCCTAGAAAATCCCACCTGAATTAGAATAACATTCAAATTCAGAATCCTGCTAATACATTGTATCATTCTTCACCTCAGTGGCTTCTTGCATGTTCAGTGCAATAACTGCAACAGTTACTTCCTGTGCTCTGTACCAGAAAGGCCAAAATATGTACCCTGTTATATTTCTTGTGTGTGTCTGTGCTTATGAAAGTGTCCTGTGGGTGTGAACAGCTGTATTTGACTTTTGTGCAAATAAGTAAACTGAACTTTTCTATAGAACAGATGTTTTCATACACTACTAATTATCCTTTATCAGATGCATTAATAATCCAGCTTACATATCACTTTATGCAGGAAAACAGATGTAAATCTATTTTTTTAGGCGTATAAGGGGCATTTAAAGTCCTAGAGCGTTGCAGTTGCATCCATTGCTCTATATTTTTATTTTACTAAATAAACAAATGTTAGTGTAGCCTTGCTATCTGGGCTCTTTGTTTCACAATTTTCTGCATGTTTTATAGAGATTAATTATTTTAGCGTGCAATTGTTCCTCTACTACTTAAATGAATTCATTTAAATTATTAGTATTGGTGAATTATTTCAACTACTGGTTATTAAGGGCATAAATTAAATTTCTACAATAAACACCATTTTAATATTCTTCTGCCAGAGTATTTTTTTCTAAAGCAATAATACTATTTGACAAATACAAATGAGTATTTTAATATCCAACTCTACTTTCAAGTCTAATTTTAAGACCATTCATCTTGTTGAAAAATGCTAAAGACTATCAGTCTCATTAAATTGCGATTCGGAAAATTTAAAAGGGCTCTATTTAAGCACACAGCATATTTATTTTACAGAAGTTTTTAGTTAGTGAAGACCTTGCTTTTGGATAGAAGTTCACTAACTAAAAACTTCTGTAGAAAAAAATATGTTGTGTGCTTAAATAGAGTCCTTTTAAATTTACTGAATCGCAATTTAATAAGGCTGTAAGTTTTTGTTTTGTTTTCCCTTTTATTCTTTAAAATCCAAATGTTTCCCCTCCTTAATGTGATTGTACGTGTGGCGTACAGTAGTGTAAACCCTTAATGTTTGTTGATAATGCTGATTACATTATAATTGTGAATCTTTAACTTCTTCGGCCATTTGTTCCTGTTCTTCCTACTAATTAACTGCTATGTGAGAGCACCGAAGGATCTCAGACCACCAAAAAAAATCATGTCTGTGGCAAACCGCATTACCTGCCTTACAATTTTATTGCCCCGTCATTTTTGACAGGCAAGTCGATAGTAATATAATATTGAGAAAACCCTTCATGAGGGACAAATAGATCCACCAGTGGATTAAATCTAACTGGCTATCAACTTCACTTCAGAAGCATTGAATGGAATGACAACATTATCAAGCAGAAATCATCAAAAAGGCAGAACAAAAAGGAAAAATATATGCAGTCCTTGGGGGAATCATTCAAGAAATACCTCACATGGAGGGCTTCCAAGGATGGTACTCAAATCTGTTCATGACATTAAAAGCAAGCAAGAATGGAGGCTAATCAACACCCAAAATCCTCAACAAAAAATTAAACATGAGGAAATTCAAGATTTAATCATAAGAACCATCATGGCAATTTATGTCTCCCATTTGGTCTTCCCACTTATCCCAGATCCTTTTTCCAAGATGCTAATGCCTCTAATCCCAGAATTAAGAAAGGAATCAGCTTTTGCATTGCCTGGACAATACAATCATCCTATATCGGAAATGCTAATAGAGCACATGCCCTTAGTCTTGGAGACATGGATGGGAAGTACCAGTCAGGTTGGAGCTAATCTATCAATATAAGCAATCCTTATTTGATTGCTGAATAACCAATCGGAGATATTCAAATAGATTATTCTTATTGGCTGTAAGACAGATGTCATGGCTAAAAGTATGTATTCAGCATAGGACCTCCTCCTCTGAGTTCTGTTAATTACATTTTAATAGCTCAGAGTGGATTTTTGAAATGATACCCTTTGCTATGGGGTGAAGGGAGGAGGTATGGTTTTCATTTAAGTTGGAAGAGGTCCATTTCCAGGAGGGACAGAAAATGAGGACTAGGGATTTCAATCAAATTTAAAGTGGCCACTTTTTGAGGCCTAAAGTTTGAGGACCAGGGCAGCATGTATCATCGCTGGATGAAGGATAGACAATGTATTAATTAACCACTCCCCCCCCCCCCCCCCCCCTACAGGTTTATTGTTTTTTATTATTTTCCCAATTTCTGTGTAATTTATTTGAATATTTTAATAGAATTTTGTATTTTATATTTATTTTCTATTATCTGTTTTTATAATTGTAATTCTTATTTTTTTTTTGTACTTAGTTTAGAGGGGAGTTAGTGTTATAGACTATGAGAGTCCTTGTCCCCATGGGGGATAGGGTCCATAAGGCACCTATGGTAGGGATTAGTATACCATGGGGTTCACATAGGGATGCACATAGTTTCAGGGTCATTTTGCATGCCATAGTAGTTATCCTTAAGAACCCCATGGAAATAAATAGAGTTGTTATGGGGGTCCATAGAGGCTCCCTAGGATATCAGGCAGATCTTAGAGCACAGTAGTGGATCAAGCCTTAGAACACTTTGGTGCCCTGACTACGGGAAAGTTAGTATGATGAAAAAGTTACAAGGTAGCAGTCTCTGATAATGTCATGTGCAGCAAAGCTATTTGGAATATCAGTCACATGCTGTTATTGAGTAGTTCAGTCATTACCAACTCTCCGTGCAATATGGATCATAGTACACCAAGCACATATTTCAGCCACTGCTCTAAACTCCATCAAGCTCATGCTCATTGCTTCAATGACCTGATCTATCATGTACCTTCAATCTTTGCCAGCATCAGAGTCTTCGTTAAGGAATTCTGTCTTTTTATGATATAGCCAAAATATTAGAGCTTTAACCTTGTCAGAACTTTTGTATGAATAAAGTTCTATCTTATATGGATATTTATAGTATAATATAAAATAGTGGTTAATAATTGGAATATCATATCCAATGTATTAATATTTTATATGCTTTATATATATATATATATATATATATATCTATGCATGCAATTCCATTATTTGAATATATCTGTGTAAAAGATATGTTTTCACGGTTTCTCACCAGTGAGTTATCCATGGTTGAATGGTTCTTTGTTCTATAGAGCTAAATATCTGAGTTAATTCCTAAACTAATGGATAAAGGTCTATAAAGGTTATGCTCCTTAGAAATCATGGAATCCTCCCTAAGATTTCACATGTGAAGAATTTGTTCATAGACACCAAGTCTCCTTCACAGAATAATAAATCTGTTTAGGGGTATCTAACTGATAACCATTCTTATAACCCCATTTTGTTTATAGGTTGTGGGTCAAAGAGGTCATTAGATAATTAAAGGGATGAAAATTCAAAGGTCAGAGAGCGCCATCTTGTCGTTCAAGGAATAAATGTCTCTATAGAAAAATATATTCATTATAAAATTTAAATATGTGATGACATCATGAAAGATTCTATTGGTTACTAGATACTTTTAACTGATTTGGGATTCTGATTATGGATAAAAAGAGGAGACAAAGGGAGAAGGAGAGAGAAAAAGGAAGTAAGAGAGAAAAAGTTTGATCCCGTGGAAAAGGCTAGACAATTTTGGAATTAACCAGTGGAATCTTGTCCTAATTGGTAATGTATAAATTGAAATATTTTATTTTATGATATAATTGAAAACCATTACCATAATTTCTCTGTTTGGTTTATTTCTTATCAAAAAGTTATTTAGATTTCCTTTTGTCATTGAAATTTATAAATCCGGATATAAATTTTAATACAAAATTAGATATCTCATTTTTCTTTTTGACCAATACAGATAAATTAATTTTACTTAGCTAACTTATCAATTATATTATAAAATACTTACCATAATTGTGTTATATTTAATACATTCCTGTATAGCTATATTATAATATCATTAGACATTATTAGTACATGTTAAAACGTTATTTTGTGTGAATTTTATTAATTGATTTATCTGATTTTGTTCTATGGGTTACTATTCCAGGTTTTATTGTACATGTGATTGAGATAAACTTTTATATTGAGATTTTAGGACTGTATAGAAGATATCATAAAATATTAAGTATTAAAATATGATGGATTAATTTTCTTTTAATATCTGGCTGGTTATATTTTGTTTTATTTGTATTTGATTTGATACATTACATTTTTATCATTAGACTTGTTGATTTTTCAATAAATGTTATTTTATAAAAAGGAATATGTGTCTATAAATTGATTCTGAACACAAAATTCATTACTCTACAGGGAGTGCAGAATTATTAGGCAAGTTGTATTTTTGAGGATTAATTTTATTATTGAACAACAACCATGTTCTCAATGAACCCAAAAAACTCATTAATATCAAAGCTGAATCTTTTTGGAAGTAGTTTTTAGTTTGTTTTTAGTTTTAGCTATTTTAGGGGGATATCTGTGTGTGCAGGTGACTATTACTGTGCATAATTATTAGGCAACTTAACAAAAAACAAATATATACCCATTTCAATTATTTATTTTTACCAGTGAAACCAATATAACATCTCAACATTCACAAATATACATTTCTGACATTCAAAAACAAAACAAAAACAAATCAGTGACCAATATAGCCACCTTTCTTTGCAAGGACACTCAAAAGCCTGCCATCCATGGATTCTGTCAGTGTTTTGATCTGTTCACCATCAACATTGCGTGCAGCAGCAACCACAGCCTCCCAGACACTGTTCAGAGAGGTGTACTGTTTTCCCTCCTTGTAAATCTCACATTTGATGATGGACCACAGGTTCTCAATGGGGTTCAGATCAGGTGAACAAGGAGGCCATGTCATTAGATTTTCTTCTTTTATACCCTTTCTTGCCAGCCACGCTGTGGAGTACTTGGACGCGTGTGATGGAGCATTGTCCTGCATGAAAATCCTGTTTTTCTTGAAGGACGCAGACTTCTTCCTGTACCACTGCTTGAAGAAGGTGTCTTCCAGGAACTGGGAGTTGAGCTTGACTCCATCCTCAACCCGAAAAGGCCCCACAAGCTCATCTTTGATGATACCAGCCCAAACCAGTACTCCACCTCCACCTTGCTGGCGTCTGAGTCGGACTGGAGCTCTCTGCCCTTTACCAATCCAGCCACGGGCCCATCCATCTGGCCTATCAAGACTCACTCTCATTTCATCAGTCCATAAAACCTTAGAAAAATCAGTCTTGAGATATTTCTTGGCCCAGTCTTGACGCTTCAGCTTGTGTGTCTTGTTCAGTGGTGGTCGTCTTTAAGCCTTTCTTACCTTGGCCATGTCTCTGAGTATTGCACACCTTGTGCTTTTTGCCCCAGTGATGTTGCAGCTCTGAAATATGGCCAAACTGGTGGCAAGTTGCATCGTGGCAGCTTCACGCTTGACTTTTCTCAGTTCATGGGCAGTTATTTTGCACCTTGGTTTTTCCACACGCTTCTTGCGACCCTGTTGACTATTTTGAATGAAACGCTTGATTGTTTGATGATCACGCTTCAGAAGCTTTGCAATTTTAAGAGTGCTGCATCCCTCTGCAAGATATCTCACTATTTTTGACTTTCTGAGCCTGTCAAGTCCTTCTTTTGACCCATTTTGCCAAAGGAAAGGAAGTTGCCTAATAATTATGCACACCTGATATAGGGTGTTGATGTCATTAGACCACACCCCTTCTCATTACAGAGATGCACATCACCTAATATGCTTAATTGGTAGTAGGCTTTCGAGCCTATACAGCTTGGAGTAAGACAACATGCATAAAGAGGATGATGTGGTCAAAATACTCATTTGCCTAATAATTCTGCACTCCCTGTATATTATTTAGAAAATAATATGTTGTATTAATCCCGACAACCTCAAGATCATACATTCCAGTGAACAGTTTGGCTTGAGTTCCTGTAGTATGGATTAATTGGATCTTGTTGCAATCCAAGGAACGCTAAACAGTTTTCCCCAACACCACAATTCAACGGTATCAAGTCTATGGTGCTCAGCCTTCTTTATCGTCCAGCTCACATCTGTATGGGAATACCATAGCTTTAACTATACAGACCTTTCTTGATTTTGATATATATATATCTTTAGTTTTTAATAGTTTATCCAAACTTGCCATAGCTTTCCTCACCAGAAGCAAACGTCTATTAATTTGATGGGTGCAGTAACCATCTTCATTTGCTGTGCGCCACTTCTTCCCTACCTATTTGCCAAGAACTGAGATTGCCGTTTGCCATGCACTTCATCATTTTAATGTGGAGCAGCAGGCTAGCTTTTTCACTCTCTTCTTTCACCCTCATCAACAGGCCCTTGAGTTCGTCCTCACTTTCAGCCATCAGAGTAGCATCATCCATGTTTCTGAGGTTGTTGATATTTCTCCCAGCAATATTAATTCCGGTTTTGGATTCTTCACGTGATGTATTACACATATGAATTGAATAAATAAGGTGACAATATACATTTTTGTGGCACTCATTTCTCAATCTTGAGCAGGCAGGATTACGCAGAAGTTTGTTGTTTTGGGGAGAACTGAAATTCCATTTGTAATACATTTGCGGCAGGCAGCAGGATAATTCCTTTGCAATATACCAAGTATTCAAAAAGATAACAAAGATATGAAGAAATCTACCTATAGATCTAATCGGCTCCAAATACCCATTTTTTGTGCAAGATAGAAAGAGTGAATGAGCTAGGGTCAAGTTGTGTTTTCCATAATCTAGAATTAATGTATGCCTTTCCTCTAACTCCGCTTATAAAAATAAAAAAAATAAAAGATATCTGGGTATTCTCTTCCGCACATACGAAATAGAGAACCACCTATCATTCTTGCAGAATCCGGATCTCCTATTATAAAGGAGTCTAAACTAAAACACGCTAAAGGTTCACATTTCCACAATCTCTGCTTAATCAGGAATGCAGTGGGCTACACAACAAGTGATACAAAGATTTATGCAGTGTTGCAAATTAGACTTTCAAGAAGTCAAGTCCCAGTTATTTGAAATCTACCTTTAGTTCTTCTGGTGCCCCTTTAAAAAAGCAAATCTTGAAAAGTAACACTTGACCGATTCCAGACTTTTATCCCAAATAGATCAAGGTTTTCTTCTGAACAGTGAGATGTCTACCATCATTGATAATCTTTTAAGAAAAATATATCCATATGGAGAAAATTTACTAGAATATTCATCATTTCTAATGGGATCTACAAAGTCATGGGGGAGACCGTACAAGTTTTAAGGCTCATTTTACAGCTGCCATTTTGTCTTGCTTTGCTATACAATAGCAAGTATCAACCAATCAGATCTGTACTACTACTTTGACATACTATCTGGAATCAAATGCAGTTTTTTGATGTAATGTCCTTAGTTTAATAACTTTTGTGTGTATTTATTCCTACCTTATATAAAAGCTTTGATGTTGACCTAGGTGTTAAATGCCACCAAAACTTTCAGTTATAGAGAACATTTAATAATAATAATTACAGTAAATTTCATTTATATGCCAACATTTAAAATGCACCACAGGGTTATATATTGTCACCTTATTTATTCAACTTACAAGCAGATTTATCAAAGCCGGAATCAATATTGCTGGAAGGACTATCAACAACCTCAGATAAGCAAATTATACTACTCTGAGGAACTATGGACCTATTGATGAGGGTAAAAGAAGAGAGAGCAAAAGCTGGCCTGCTGTTCAACATTAAAATGACGAAGATCATGGCAAACAGATGGGGAAGAAGTGGAGCCAGTGACAGATTTTATTTTCCTGGGATCCAAGATCTCTTTAGATAGGGATTGTAGCCATGAAATTAAAATACATTTACTTTTTTTTTTTTTTTTTCCATAAAGTTTTTATTAAGGATAATCAGGAAAAACTTTTACAAAAAATAAGCACAGTCTATAAAACATAGTTTCACATGTCAAGAAAGGAAGATTCCTATCCTAAGCATCTGCTGCTCTTTGTTGAAATATTCCTTAATATAATTTTAACGTTTTCAGTGCACAAATTGGTATAATTAAAAAAATAGTATTACAATCAATATATTCTACGAACATATATGAAAAGAGAAAAGGAGAAATAGAGGAAGAAGTGAAGAGAAGAAGAGAGAAATAAACAAAGAAACAAAACAAAAAAAAATGAAGGAGTGAAAGAAGAAGAGCCAATAATAGACACTTGCTTCCCATCAGCCCTTCTACTTCAGAAGATCAGGATTTGACTATAACGTGGCCTTTTCAGTTCCTGTACTTCCCAACCTTAATTTTACTGTCGTTACCTTTCGTCCGAAGAAGCCTCCAGTTTCCTCTCCCGCTCCGCCTGTTCCAGTCCGCCCCCCGCTCCACTCCTCTTCCAAATGCAAAGAGCCTCCCTAGCTAAAATTCAACTCGTCCCCCCACTACCTATGAAATGCAGTCGGGGGAGGAGATCCAGGGTCCCCATATTTCCAAAAATATTTGATGTGTGTCCAATAGTGTATGAGTCATTCTCTCATTTATAAATAGGAAATTGATTTTGTTTTTAATTTCCTGGAAGTTAATGGAGTTGTCCTTCCACCTTCTAGCTATAATGTTTTTTACTGCCAGATAAATCAGTTGAGTCAATTTATTGCCTAACCCTCCTAGTTCCTTATAATTCCTGCCTAAGAGACATGTTGCTATGGAAGGTTTAAGTGGGACATTAAATAATCTAGAAATTAGATCAGTCGCTCTAGCCCATATTTCAGAGACTAAAGGACATTTCCACCAGGCGTGGATGAAGTCCCCTCTTTCCTGACATCCCCTAAAACATTTATCCGAGTTCGTAGGCACAATTCTATTTAGTCTAGCGGGGGTCATATATGCCCTATGTAGGATTTTGAGCGAGGTTTCCAACAAGCTATAATTAAGGGACCCTTTAGAAAGGCTAGAGAAAGCTTTAGACCAGGAGGGCTCATCCCAGGTCTGTTCCAAGTCCAGCTCCCACTTCAGCATAAAGGAAGGCTTTGGTGAATCCAAGGGGGGAGCATTAATTATGTTATATATTGCTCCCAGATTACCCCTGGCAAGGGCTGAGTGTTTGCAAACTGTGGTGAGCCAGGAGTCTTTTGGCGCGCCAAATTCCCTGAGAACTTCTTCCACCCAATGCCTGATTTTAATATAATTAAATATTTCCATATCAGGCAACTCCCTCCCTCAGCATACTGTTTCTAGAGAAAAATTCTTCCCCCCTTCCCACCATGAGCCTAACTTATCTAATTTTTGCATAGTCCAAAAATGTTTAAAGTTAGAAGAGAGGCTAGCCGAGAGAGTGGGAGAAGTGAAAATCGAGGTGAGAGGAGTTACCGGGTATGCGAGATTGTGGGTTTTCTTGGCCCAGTTCCAGATTTTTAAAGTAAACTTAGTGATTGGATTACTTATGTAAGAATTAAGAGTATTCGGATTTGGTGCCCATAGGATAGTACCCCACGTGAGGGGGGGCATTTGTGCCTCCTCAATGAAAACCCAGTTAGGCTGGAGGGAAGTGGAATGTGCCAGAGGAATAAAGGCCAGTTGTGCCGCTCTGAAATAGCTAGAGAAATTCGGGCATGAGAGAACTCCCTTGGGTTTATGTCTATACATGACCTTCCTCGCTATTTTCGGGGGTCTATTCCTCCAGATGAACTTGAACACCAGGGACTGAAAGTGAGCTAATTCTGAGTTATTTACTTGGACAGGAAGGGTTCTGGATAGATACAGGAGCCTCGGAAGGATGTTCATCTTCACCGAAGTTATCCGACCCGTCCAAGAAATATGCTTCCTCATCCAAATGTTCAAGTCCCTCTGAAGAACCCTGAAGAGGGGGGGGGGGGGGGGGGGGGGAAATTGGCCTTATAAATTCCCGCTAAAGAACTAGTAATATTTATCCCCAAGTAGTGAATATGATTGGCCGGCCAAATAAACTTGTGGCATGATTTCAACTGGGACAGAATATCTAAGGGTATGCCTATGCCAAGTGCCTCCGTTTTGTCCTGGTTTAATCTAAGTCCAGAAAGTGAGCTAAATAAACCTATTGTGTCCAGCAGAGCTTCAATAGAGGGGCCAGGGTTAGTAAGAGTACATAATAGATCGTCAGCAAATAAGGAGCACTTTAAATGCTGGTTTCCCACTCGCAGCCCCTCTATAGAGGGATTTGCCCTAATCGCTTGAGCCAGCGGCTCTATTGCAAGGGCAAAAAGGAGAGGGGAGAGAGGGCATCCTTGTCTCGTTCCACGCCCTATCTCTATAACCGCCTTCTGGGAGCCCGGGAGTTTTAAGTTAGCTTTGGGAAGATTGTAATAGGTGCGAAGCAGGTTTAAAAATTGGCCATTGAACCCAAATTTATCCAGAGCGGCATATAAGAAAGGCCATTCCAGGGTATCGAAGGCCTTCTCTATGTCCAATGCGAGCAGGCAAACCGGGGTGTTTCTATGTCTAGCCAAGTGGATGATGTTTAGGGTCCTTCTAATATTATCACTTGTCTGCCTGTATGGGATGAAGCCAGATTGGTCCTTGTGAATCAGGGAGGGCAAAAAGACAGAAATCCTTTGTGAGAATATTTTTGCAGGGAGTTTGATATCCCCATTAAGGAGCGAGATCGGTCTGTAATTCTTTGCCTCCTTTGGGTCCCTACCTTCCTTGGGGAAAAGGGTCAGATCCGCGAAATTAAGTTCTGGGGGAATTGGGTCCCCTTTCAAGATCGTGTTAAACAGGCTGCATAAGTGTGGGGTCAAAATATCCAAAAACTTTTTATAGTAAATGTTAGTAAAGCCATCAGAGCCGGGAGATTTCCCCATTTTTAGGTCTTTAATTGCCTTCCTAACCTCCTCTTCCGATACCTCTTTGTTTAGGTTAAGAAGATCCGACTCCGATATTTTAGGCAAATCTAAGGAATTCAAGTAGGAACTAATAGAGTTCCCTGGAGGGGAGTTGTGGGAGGAGTAAATGTGCTGGTAAAATTCCCTAAAAGTCTTTTGTATCTCATTTTGGCTAAACGTGAGTACTCCCTCTTTGGTTCTAATTTGAGAGATTTTGGTCTGAGAGTACCTTGCCCTCAGACTTTTTGCCAATAATTTGTCTGGTTTATTCGCTTTAGCATAAAAGAGGTGCTGTGTTCTTCTCAGGGCTTTATCTGTTCTAATAGATAAAATACCATCTAGCTCCAACCTAGCTTTGTCAATTTGGTCTCTTAACGAGGAAGAAGGGAAAATTTGATTCTGTTTCTCTAATTGAGCTAAATTTTTAACAAGATTTTCCTCAGTTAGTCGAATTGCTTTTTTATTTTGTGAAGCCAATTTAATGCATGTACCCCTAATATAAGCCTTATGGGCCACCCAGACCCAACCTGGCGAAGTTTCCCCACCCGCATTGGACACAAAGTAGGCTGCCAATTCAGAAGTAATTTGTTCCTGGTATGTGGGTATTGAGAGCAAATATTCATTTAATTTCCAGGAGAAAGGTAGTCTGGATTGGGATCCCAGGTCAACCTCTAAGGAGACTGCAGCGTGGTCCGACCACGTGCAGGGAACAATATCTGCCTTATCCGAGCTGTCAAAAAGCGAGGTACTAATAAGAAGGGCGTCAATACGGGAGTAGGACTTATGGGTGGGGGAGAAGAAGGTGTACTCTCTTCCTTTCGGGTGGTGACCCCTCCAAACATCCACGAGGTCTAAACAATGGAGCAGTTTTTTTTATTTGTTTAATCCTCTTAGAAAAGCGGATGTGCTTAGAGACGCTGGATTTATCCATGCTCTGGTCTAAGACCAAATTTAGGTCTCCCCCTATTATCAATTTCCCCCACTACCCACCCCCTCCAGTGTCCTTAAAAGTCTAATCAACGCTTTGTGTGGGGCTACGGTGGGGGCATAGAAAGAGACAAGCGACGTAGGGGTACCCAAGACCTTCCCTTTCAAGATAATATAATACCCTTCCCGTTCTATAATTTTGGAGTCTAGCTGGAACTGAAAATCCTTGTGCAAAAGGATCGCTACTCCCTCTTTTTTCGAAGCCTGGGTAATATACATTTACTTTTGAGGAGAAAGGTTATGGTAAGCTTGGACAAGCTAGTGAAAAGTAAAGATATAACACTATCAACAAAGGTCCACATAGTTAGAACTATGGTATTCCCAGTAGTAACGGATGTGAGAGCTGAACCATAAAGAAGTCTGGGCACTGTAGAATTGTTGCCTTTAAGTAGTAGAGTACCTTGGACTGCAAGAAGATCCAATAAATCAGTACTTCAGGAAATCAAGACAAACTGTTCACTGGAAAGTATGATCAAATATTTTAGTCATATCATGAGAATACAGGATTCCCTAGAGAAGACTCTGATGCTGGGAAAGATTGAATGTACACAAAGAAGGGGATGACAGATACAAAGATGGATATATGAGGTCTTGAAGGAGCTCAGAGGGGCAGTGACTGACAGATGTACCTGGCATGCTCCAGTCCATAGGGTCACAGAGAGTCAGATATGACTGAAAGACTAAACAAAACAAAACATCATATTCACCCTCTCCCTTCTATCCTCTAAGGCTAAGATATATAAGTATTTCCTTATAGATTTTGCGTTTTATACCGTGTAACACTTCAGTCACCCTCCTTTGAATGTTTTTCTATTTTATTAATATTTTTCTGGAGATACAATCTCCAGAACAGTATTATAGGTGTGGCCTATATAGGGATCAATAGAATGACATTATTATATCCATTTTTCTAACATTAATTTTCTCTCCCAATACAACCAAGCATCTTAGTGGGTTTTACTGTGGCTTTGTTGTATTGTTTAACTCTTAAAACATTTATTATACTTCCAAGTCCATTTCCTCTTCAGTTTAATTATAAACAAAACAACACGATACGTTTTTGTCAACTGAGAAGGGATTTTAAATGCAGATATGGTTCACGGCTTTCCTGCAACTTAACTGCCTTAGCGATAATCCCAAGCGTGGCTCTGGGTTAATTTTCATTACCTAGAGCAGCAACCCCGAGCCTTGCTTCCTTGCTTGGGATCACGCAATTTCCTCCTTCAACATCCCTGCGAGCGTAGCAAAGCAGGGGGCGCAGCAAGGCGGTCTGGCCGCATCAGCACCCCTGAGTGTACCGATTTAACACTCGGGGGCACTAACACGGCCAGATTGTCAGGGCGGTTAATACACGATCACATGATTCCAAAAAGGAATATAATTACAATTCATCCAGCTACAATGGCCAACCTCAGTAAAAAAATAAAAAAAATAATAGCTCATAAAAAAAAAAAAAAAATTAGTAAGAAGAAAATTATTTTGCAAGGATGAAGGTCCACTGTATGTATGCCCGGTGTCAAGTGCACAAGAACAAAAATTGTTGAAACTTCGATAAATTGAAAAACTCTACAAAGAGAGATGACCAAAAGTGGGTTTGGATAATTGGCATACCTACGAATCCCTATAATATAATATTATTATTATTATTCTCGTTTATTTGTAACACGCCAACATATTCAGTAGCACTATCATTTTGTGGAAAAAAAGATGTTGGTAATAGCAACTTGGGTCGGGTTAATCATAAAACTCAGACACTAAATGTATTTATTTTTTAAAGGCACAAAGAAGTCAAACAACAGTTCGTAGTTTATCAGTGACATAGCACCCATTCAGAAGAACCAATCCAAGTGTTGGCTATATAGTATAAATACATTAGACAGCAGTTCTTGGGTTGGGCCTAACCTAAACCAGCAATCTAGTAACAGAATGCATTAGAACAGAGAAGAAGCATAACATCAGAGCTCCTAACAATAAAGCATAACAAACCCTAAAATTACAAATCCATATTAATCATTTTTGATCTAGAAGACCAGGTGAAGAGACTGGAGTGTCTAGATTGCCCTGTGACTGTGTTGCAACCTTCAGACTCCATCCATTTCAGCACATATCTGAATCTGTTTGTTTAAGATACTACACTGAAAGTTACTCCTGCTGGGTGTGTACACAGGAATAATCTGAATAAGACTCCAAATAAAACACACATCTGATTGAGTGTGGGATTGGAGGAAAGTTCTTTAGACACACGAGAAAGGTGTCTTTAAACACTTATGAAAGACAAAGTCAAAATAGAGCTGCTTGCTGGGAAGGGAATGTATTATTAGACTATATCTATCTCTCTCAATAATCCCTCTCCTAGCCCTAATGTGGATGTTTGGGATTCTACTAAGATTCTACTAAGATGAATCCCATTTGTGTTTTTCATATGCATCTCATTGCATGTACAATGCCTTGCAAAAGTATTCACCCCCTTGACTTTTTACTTATTTTGTTACATTACAGCCTTAAGTTCAATGTGTTGTTAATCTGAATTGTATGTGATGGATCAGAACACATTGGTCTAAGTTGGTGAAGGGAAATGAGAAAAATATATACATAAAACTTTTTTTTTTAAATAGAAAACAGAAAATTGGCATGTGCGTATGTATTCACCTCCTTTGTTATGAAGCCCATAAAAAGCTCTGGTGCAACCAATTACCTTCAGAAGTCACATAATTTGTGAAATGATGTCCACCTGTGTGCAATCTAAGTGTCACATGATCTGTCATTACATATACACACCTTTTTTGAAAGGCCTCAGAGACTGCAACACCTAAGCAAGAGGCACCACTAACCAAACACTGCCATGAAAACCAAGGAACTATCCAAACAAGTAAGGGACAATGTTGTTGAGAAGTACAAGTCAGGGTTAGGTTATACAAAAATATCCAAATCTTTGATGATCCCCAGGAGCACCATCAAATCTATCATAACCAAATGGAAAGAACATGGCACAACAGCAAACCTGCCAAGAGACGGCCGCCCACCAAACTCACGGCCCTGGCAAGGAGGGCATTAATCAGAGAGTGAGCACAGAGACCTAAGGTAACCCTGGAGGAGCTGCAGAGTTCCACAGCAGAGACTGGAGTATCTATACATAGGACGACAATAAGCCGTACTCTCCATAGAGTTGGGCTTTATGGCAGAGTGGCCAGAAGAAAGTAATTACTTTCAGCAAAAAAAACCAAAATGGAACGTTTTGAGTTTGCAAAAAGGCATGTGGGAGATTCCCAAAATGTATGGAGGAAGGTGCTCTGGTCTAATGAGACTAAAATTGAACGTTTCGGCAATCAAGGAAAACGTTATGTCTTGAGCAAACCCAACATATCACATCACCCAAAGAACACCATGCCCACAGTGAAACATGGTGGTGGCAGCATAATGCTGTGGGTATGTTTTTTCAGCAGCCGGGACTGTGAAACTGGTCAGAGTTGAGGGAAAGATGGATGGTGCTAAATACAGGGATATTCTTGAGCAAAACCTGTACCACTCTGTGCGGGATTTGAGGTTAAGACAGAGGTTCACCTTCCAGCAGGACAATAACCCCAAACACACTGCTAAAGCAACACTTGAGTGCTTTAAGGGGAAACATGTAAATGAGTTGGAATGGCCTAGTCAAAGCCCAGACCTCAATCCAAAAGAAAAACTGTGGTCAGATTGCTGTTCACAAGCACAAACCATCCAACTTGAAGGAGCTGGAGCAGTTTTGCAAGGAGGAATGGGCAAAAATCCCAGTGGTAAGATGTGGCAAGCTCATACAGACTTATCCAAAGTGACTTGGAGCTGTGATTGCCGCAAAAGGTGGCTCTACAAAGTATTAACTTTAGGGGGGTGAATACTTTTTCTGTTATTTTGTCCTATTTGTTGTTTGCTTCACAATAAAAAAAAATAACATCTTCAAAGTTATGGGCATTAAATTAAATGATGCAAATCCTCAAACAATCCATGTTAATTCCAGGTTGTGAGGCAAACGCTAAAAATACCAAGGGGGGTGAATACTTTTGCAAGGCACTGCAAACAACTGCAGTGAAAGAGTATTTTTTCTACTCTTGGCTAAAATAATCGGCTTAAATTTATACTGCCATCTACTGGCTACTCTAGAAGAAACATTGTGATTTAACATATTCTCTAACAAAATCTGAAACTGAAGGTCTAAATAAAGAAAGCAAAAAAGATTGCTGGAGCTACTAAGAGACGTTCTTCAAAAAAAGATTCAAGATTATTGCACTACAAATCAAATAGTGCATTCTTCTGAACACCTTTCTACCCCAGATAAACAATTACCGAAAAGTGGAACAGAAACTTCTGCACCCAGCATTAAAGCAGATTTTCCAGATCTGAGATTTTAGCTGAGATACAAGGAGTCTCTGTGGAACTAACAGCAGAAATAAAAGCATTGGCAAAGTTCTAGAATTAGAGGACAAGTATAATAACCTTCGTAAGTCACATATAGAAATGGAAAAGGATCAGATTGTGCTTAAAGAGGAACAAATAAAATGTAAATCCATACAAGATGATCTAGAAAATAGATCTAAGAGACAAAACATTTGCATATGTAATTTATCGGAGTCAGTACAAGAGCTACCTCTATACATGAAAGATTTATGTGCCAAGCTTTTATCAGATCTAAGTGAAGAAGAACTTTGATTGGCCAGGATTCATAGAGTCCTAAGAGTTCCACTATCCTCCAATGAGTGACCAAGAGATGTGGTCGTCAGATTCCATTATTTTTCTACAAAAGTCTTATTCATGAAAGCAACTAGATATGGTGTTCCTGAAATTGAAGGAGCTCAATCAGCTACCTTCTCGGACTTATCACTCACTACTTTACACAAAGGAAACTCCTGAAACCCTTTTTAGGGGTGATTACAAAGCATGGATACTAGTCTACTTGGAGTTTTCCTTTAGACTGAACATATCAAAAGAAGGTAGACATCCCACAGAGGAAGGTGAAGCAATGCTCCATTTCTGGAACTTACCAATTCCAAACAACGTGGGACAAAATCTAAATTCACCCATGCAAAGCGGACCAAACTACCATTCACATTCAAAAAACAGAAGAGACACCAGATCAGAAGTAAATGAAGAAGAAAGTCCCAATTTTAGGATACAATCCATCATAAAAAAAGAGGGACATTGATTGCTCGCCTCTGAACTGATGTTATTTTTTTTTAAATTTATTGTTTAAACATCGACATGTACATTAAAATCCATTACATACAGTTTCTTTAACACGTATCTATATCCATATTAATTAGCATAAAAAGAACAAAACAATACATATAACACAAAAGGCCTTAGTGAAGTTAGCAAATTATTCTTTGTTTGGTTATATATTGGTCCCATAAATGCCATTTGTTAAGGATTTTTAAATGAGTTTTATTTATCGTTAACTGGTAATCTTTTTCTAGTCTATTTCTTTTGATAACTATTTTGTGCCATGTAGGTATTCTTTCTGTTTTCAAGTTTTTAGTGATTAACCATTTTACTGACATTAAAATTTGAATTATCAAAACTTTAGTTTGGTATTTTATTTTATTGGGGAACATATGAAAACCAATGATTTGTGAAATCTGTTTGATGCATAGTGACCAAAGTTCCTGAATGATTGGACATGTCCACCAAATGTGGAGATGTGTACCCTTATGTCCACATTTTCTCCAACACAAGTCAGAATACTTCTCTGGAAATATCTTGTTTATTGTTACCAGTACTCTATACCACCTTTGGATAAGTTTGAAATAAATTTCCCTATAGGTGGAACATTTCTTTGTTTTTTGTGTGATTTTACAAGCTTGAAGCCAATAATTACTAGGCCACTATTTTGCAGTGTGCCAACTATTTTGTAGTTTATAAAAAAAAATATCTTTATATACAAACTTATCCAAAGTGGTTTGTAAATTCCACAAAAGAAATGTGGGCATTTCCAATAGTATAGCTCTAATTAAGTATATGACTTTTGGTAGTATGACCATTTTAGCCACCGATATTCTTCCTAACCAAGATAACAATAAATCTTTCCATCTTACTTGCAATATTTTAATATGTTGATGTAATATCTCAAAATTATTCCAAATCAACTTTTCTAAGTTTGGAGTACATATTATAATAATATAATACCTAAATAAAAGATTTTATTTTCTTGCCATTCATATAAAAATTGTCTGCCTAATAGCTCTAATACTTATTTGTCTAAATTAGCCATAGAGTTTACGAGTTTTCCATATTTACCTGTCAGAACTTTTGTATGAATATAGTTCTATCTTCTGTGGATATTATAGTATAATATGATATTCCAATTATTAACCACTATTTTATATCCAATGTATTAATATTTTATATGCTTTATATATTTATATATATATATATATATATATATATATATATGCATGCAATTCCATTATCTGAATATATCTATGTAAAAGATGTGTTTTCACAGCTTCTCACAAGTGAGTTCTTCATGTTTAAATGTTTTTAATAGTTCTGTAGAGACAAATATTTGAGTAAATTCCTAAACTAATTGATAAAGGTCTATAAAGGTTATGTTTCTTAGAAATAATGGAATCCTCCCCAAAATTTCACATGTGAAGAATGTGTTACTAGACATTCAGGGCCTCATTCTATTAGCGGCCGTAAATCGGCCGTAAGGCTGCGATTCCTTGTGGGGGTTCTGTTAACTCGCGATTCTATTATACGGCCCCGCAAGGATCTCCTCTTACGGCCGGCCGCATATCTTGAAACCGGCCGTAAGCTGTGAAATATAAAAACTCAAAAATAAATTCAAGCCTGCACTGTACAGCTCTGTAAATGCTAGGGATCATATTGGGGGACATGAGGATTAAAAGGAACCCACTCTCAAGCTTGCACATCAGCCCAAACCCAAGTTCAAATTAACTGTTTATTTTCCGGATGCGGCGTGGGCATGTCTGAGGTGCTCCAAGCACTTTGGACTTTTTACATGGATATTTTACGGATATTAAAAATAAAATATTTTACGGATTTGAGTATAGGATAATTATGTGCTATTTTTTCTAACACCTAAAATCCCTTTATAGTCTTCTCAAAGTGCAGGATGGATTTATTTGAGCTATTTTATGTGCTTAATTGGTGCAAGCGGGACCTCTTTCCTGCAAGTAAGCAGCGGCTCGTTTTTAGCCTTGCAGAGAGGTTTCCCGGAGCAATTGAATTGCAAAACTCTTGCGGCCGTTTTAGATCAAAGGCTTTCCTCTGGCGCGAGCGGCCGCAAGAGATAGCAAGGCACCGGCCGCAAGCCTGCCGGAGCCTCCGGCCGTAAGGGAATAGAATAGCCGAATAGCTTGCGGCCGGTCCTTGCGGCCCCGCAACGGCTGCGGCCGCTATTAGAATGAGGCCCTCAGTCTCTTTCTCAGAATAATAAATCTGTTAAGGGGTATCTAACTGATAACCATTCTTATGACCCTATCTTGTTTATAGGTTGTGGGTCAAAGGGGTCATTAGTTAATTAAAGGTATGAAAATTCAAAGGTCCGAGAGCACCATCTTATGGTTCAAGGAATACATTTCTCTATAGAAAAATATATTCACTATAAACATTTAAATATGTGATGACATCATGAGAGATTCTATTGGTTACTAGATACTTTAACTGATTTGGGATTCTGATAGGCAAATTAAGTTGGAGGTATAATTATGGATAGAAACAGGATCTGGGGGAGAGAGGGTTGGAGAGAAAAAGAAGGTAAGAGTGAGAGGAAAACTTTGATCCCGTGGAAAAGGCCAGACAATTTTGGAATTGACCAGTGGAATCTTGTCATAATTGGTAATGTATAAATTGAATTATTTTATTTTATGATATAATTGAAAACCATTACCATAATTTCTCTGTTTGGTTTATTTCTTATCAAAAAGTTATTTAGATTTCATTTTGTCATTGAAATTTATAAATCCGGGTATAAATTTTAGTACAAAATTTGATATCTCATTTTTCTTTTTGACCAATACAGATAAATTAATTTTACTTAGCTAACTTATCAATTATATTATAAAATACTTTACCATAATTGTGTTATATTTAATACATTCCTGTATAGTTATATTATACTATAATTAGACATTATTAGCACATGTTAAACGTTATTTTGGGTAAATTTTTATTAATTGATTTATCTGATTTTATTCTTTGGGTTGCTATTCCAGGTTTTATTGTACATGTGATTGAGATAAACTTTTATATTGAGATTTAAGGATTGTATAGAAGATGTCATAAAATAATAAGTTATACAATATGATGGATTCATTTTCTTTTAATATCTGGCTGGTTATATTTTGTTTTATTTGCATTTGATTTGATACATTACGTTTTTATCATTAGACTAGTTGATTTTGTTATTTTCAATAAATGTTATTTTATAAAAAGGAATATGTGTCTATAAATTGATTCTGAACTCAAAATTCATTATTCTATATTATTTAGAAAATAATATGTCGTATTAATCCCGACATGTTTGGAGGTCCCACCGAGATCAATATCTTTATAGACACGTGGTCAATTATTTAATTGATTTAAATCTTTTTATTGAATAACACTTGTTGAAAAAAAAAATGGCTGAAGGTGTTTTTGGTTTTGAAACAGTAGGGGCATTATCTTTAGATGAAATAATTGGTCATGGTAAACAGGGAATGGAGTTATTAATTAAAACTTTAATTTCAAATGTATATCCTGTTTGTGAGTACAGGGAACAGTTGTCAGAATATTTGGATAAAATACATCCTCAAATTGATGGTGATACAATTGATAATTGGTTACATGATAAGAATTTGTTGACAACTGTGATGAGTACTATAAATGCAATTCAAATTAAATCAGAAAGAAAGAAGCATTTAGCTAGGTTATCTACTGTTTGGATTGAATTAGCCAGAAGCTGGAAATATCAAAATTCCCAAAAAGAAATTACCATAAAAAATTTAAATAATCAAATCTAGGAGGTCTCTATAACCTGTCAAACCTTGAGAGATTTACATGGAGAAAAAATGCAGCTAGTAGATCAGTAGTTTATCAAAATTAAAGAATTAAAGAAGAAAGTTGTAGAAACGACAGAGACATTTAACGCAGCTCAAGATTTAAATGGTAAATATTCAGAGAAATGTGATGAATTACAGGCAATAATAGATGAATTGGTAGCTGAGCTTGCAAAAGATACAGGTGAGAAAAGTCAAACATCAGTTCAATTTGAGGAATTGTCTGAGAAATGTGAATACTTAAATGAGAAAGCTGAACATGCTGATGAATTAGCGCAAAAGTATGTTCAGGCTTGTCAGGACTTAAAAATAGAACAGAAGAAATTGCAACAAAATATTGAATTCTTAACTCAAGAATTAACTAATAAGAAAATTCATGAGGCTGAGATATTTGTAGAGAATAAAGAGATCCAAAAACAACTGACTGTAGCTAAGAAAGAGATAAAACAATACCAACAGGATGTTGAAAATCTAAAAATGGATTTAAATAGGGCTCAAGATTATGCCTCAAGCAAAATTGTGATAAAGGACTTTAGTGATTCTGAGGAAGAATTAGAAGTAGTACCTTCAAGGAATAAACATAAACGATAACCCATAAAAACTTTACATAGCTCTAAAAATGAAACTGATAGTGATGAAGATGTACGATCAATTAAAAGACTCTCTTTCCATGAGAAAGCCCAGGCTATAAGAAAATTAATCTAACCCTACACCAAAAATTCAAAATTGTCCATAGAAGACCACCTTGATTCATTAGAAAGGGTGATGGTTGAACTAGGAATAAGGGGGGCTAATGATAAAATATCATACCTCCCTTGGTCATTTGATAGCTCTTATACCTCATTTTTCACCTCTCTCCATGATAGCGATATAAATGATTGGGAGATATATAAATCTGAGGTGAGAAAATACTTTTCTCAGTAAAGAAACCCACAGGCTGCTATGAAAGCAGTTCATAATCTCAGATGTAAGCCTGACGAAAGTCCAAAATAATTTTTTATCACATTAAAACACGCCTATAGACAGACTGCAAAAAAGACAGACCCAGAATCTCCTGGATTTAAGAGAATTTACTTCCATGCACTACCAGTGCAGAGAAATATGGCGCGTGATTTTGTTGACGCCAAGCCTTTAAGTTGGTTGGTAAATGAATGTACTAAAATATATGAGATTCAGCTTGATGATGGGAATAATTATAAGCAAAGGGAGAAATGTAATAGTCAAAATGTGGCAGAAATTTCTGTTAAACCTAATCTACAGTATGAGACAGGTACAAAATCTTATGCAGATGTGGTTAAAGGTTCAAAAATATCGTCAGGCACAGTCATCATTTAGGCCAGTAAAAATTGCAAGTGAAAAATCTCAAAATGCAAATAGTGATTCTTTTTATGTTAGTCCAAATTACATGGGAAACAAGCCTATTAAAAATTATGTCTGGAGGCCAAAATCTCCTAGTGCAGAAGGAAGATTAACCCCTCCAATGCCCAATACTTCAAAATTTTCAGAGAGCCAAAGGGTTAAAAGATATAACCAAAATCTAAATTCTAAACCATCATCTAATTTAGAAGAGCAGGTTAAAATTTTGACACAACAAATGGCTGCATTTATGGCAGGATTTAATACTCAGTCAGTGAAATAATCGAACCCAAGATGGTCAAAATTCCCAAAGCCAAAGCCAATGACTGAATACTAATTGTGAAAATAGATTAGTGGTCAATACAACACAAACAGAAGTGATACCTGTGAATCTCTTGATTCAAATAAAAACATAAAAGTATGTTCTAAAAAGAATGTTAATGATTTATTTCTTCTCCCTCAGTATCCTTTCTCTTCGGAAATTCCTATTCAGCAAGGAAGGGGTGTTTGCAAAACCAAGGAAGATGACACAGAAAATATAACTGTTGACCCTTTAAGTTCACAGGAGGTAACACAGATTGAACCAGAGTTTACAGGTAAAGGGTTAATAGCTGAAGTAGGAGAAGAGCATTGCAATGCCATGACAGATGATTTATTACCTGTTCAGTTTATTGAAAATGAAACAAATGTTAATCAGGAAATTGCTGATAGTCCTACAGAAATAGTTATAAATTGGATAGATCATACTCCACAATCTGACTTCTTAAATAAAAATAAACAATGTAAGAAGTTAGAGATGTGAAGACATACACATTTCTTATGTGAAATGGAGGAAATACAGAACCAATATTATGTTTCTGTTGGTATACAGAATGTTGAAACCTTAAATCATAAAGCATTAATTGATACAGGTTCTCAAGTCACAGTAATTTCCAAAGATACATATGAGGAAATTGAGAGTAGAGCCAAAAAGAAAGCTATTCTGAAACCATTCGTTGGAATTGTTAGAAATTTTGATGGTATTAAAGTTAATACTGTAGGCCATGTGTGGTGATCAGAAGAGGAAATAAACAAATGAAACATCCAGTTATTATAGTGGATATTCCTAGTTACAAAATTATAATTGGGACTGATTTACTTACTGATTTAGTCCAGTAATTGATTTTATTGAAGGGGTGATATGGTCACAAGTTAAATTTCCCATCAATTATGATCAGGTTAAACAACCTCATATGCAAAGGAATTGTCATGTTATTGAGAAAAAAGAGGAATCGGTAGAGATTCACTTCCAAAATAATCAAATGCCTGAGATGACAGTACTTATATGTAAAGACATTAATGGAGAACAAGTAAATAATGAAAATGTGATCCAAATTGATCAGGCGCATATTAAAAAAAATTCAAATAGAGGGAAATGTATTAACTATCTCTTTAAATAAGAACGATTCAAGCCTTTAAACATAAGTAAATACTCTAGATTTCTAGTGGAAATAGAAACCAATGATGAAGGTTTATTTATTCCTGTTGATATTCTAGGTATGAGAAATTATCAACAAGCAAAACTAGCTCTAAAATATGAGCATAGCTATGTTAATGAGAGTTTATTAAAACAAATAAAGAATACTAATTTAATCCGAAATACACAACCCGATGATCAATGGGTATATAAGATAAATCATGAAACTTCAACTCATGCTAATATGGCAAAATGTTTATTACCTCTTTTCATTGGGGGCAAAAGGGTTATGCCCCTATTCTTAGTTATTGAGGGTTCCCAATATCCAATCTATATTGGAAATGATTTATTACATTGCTTTGCATCTCAAATTGATTTGATCAATAATGTTATTTGGTCTAGACTACAGGATAAACCCTTAGAATTCGTAAACGACTCAGAAGCATTGAAATCTGCACAACAAATGCCTTATGCCGTAACCGTGCAAATGGAACAAAGTGTTACAATACCAGAGGGGGTGGCACAATTTCCTCTCCCTTTACAGGTAAAAAGGGGTCAAAAGATTAAAGGTATTGATGCCTTTGTAAATCTTAATCATCAGATGCAACGAAAAGGCCGCACCCTCATTCATACACATCTAATTACCACAACACAGATATCTTTCATTATTCTCGTAAATAACACAGCATCCCATCCAATACATTTGGAGAAGGGATCCCTAATAGGTATGACTACAGATTCTGAGTATTTTACTTCTGAGTTTATGAATTTTGTTATTGGCTTGATACCAGAGAATTATGTAAATGATGACCAGATTATGGATCAGTGTTTTGACACACAACCTGAGGGATTATTTACTGTTCAGTCTATTTATCCTTTTAGTTTCACTAAAAGTAACTGTGATATTATGGATAATGAACTTATTTTTAACCAAAACATTGATGAACAAGAGTATGAGAAAAATCAGAACACTGAGACGCAGGTAAGTATGATCACTACTGATTTGTTTACACAATTGGAGGAGATTTATGAGATTAGTCAGCCTGAGGTATTCCCTTGGTTTAGAGAAAGAGTTGAGGAACAGATAGCCTTAGCTAGCGGATGTTCTAATGACATTGAACGCCAAAAACTAAGACAAGTATTAATTGATTACCAAGATATGTTCTCTAAGGATTCATATGATTGTGGTTTGACAAATTTACATGTAACTAAAATTAAAACTGACCCAAATATGCCACCTGTATTTGTGAAACAATATCGACTCCCTCTTGCCTCTTATGAATCATTGGCAGATATTATCAAGAGCCTAGAGTCTAGGGGGATTATTAGACCGGTGCACAGTTCTTTTAATAACCCTATTCTAGGTGTCTTGAAACCAAATGGAACCTGGCGTTTATGCGCTGATTTGAGATAATTAAATAAACGGGTGTACATGTCTGCTTGGCCCGTTCCATATATCGATCAATGTTTAGCACAAATATAGGCATCTAAATTATTTACTACGCTTCATTGTGCCCAAGGTTATTGGACCATTAAAGTAAGTGAAGAGGACCAATATAAACTGGCTTTCACCTTTGGGAAACAGCAATATACATGGACTAGAACCCCATTTGGTTTTATAAATTCAGGGCATGAGTTTGCTATATTTTTACATAAGGTAATTCCTGACGCTCAAGAGAGAGGGACATTAACATATGTAGATGATATCTTGAATAAAAATAACGATTTTGATAAGCATATTTTTGAAATCAGATATATTCTAGATCAATTGAAGCATGCAGGAGTTAAACTGTCTCTTGAAAAGATTATGTAAAAAAAGAAAAAAACTTTATTGGATACTTTTCATCCGGAAACGACGCCGATTAAAATGTATAGACATTACATATAGATACTCCAATAATGATGAGTATGAATTTGTTAAATATTATCGTGTTATGTATTCATACCATAAACTATGCTACAAAATCCTCATAAATCAGAATATACGGATACTCCTGTTAATACAGGATATACTGATAATCATAGGATAGTGCAGCAACTTATAAAAAGTGTGAGTATCTATATACATATAAAAACAAATATACATAAAAATAAAATCTGATACCTTAGAAAATACTTGAATGGACTGAAAGTATATACAATCACAAATGAATGGCTCTATAGATTGACTACAACATTGTCTATATCAAGGAGAGAATGGCACTATTGGGTATGAGCAAAACAAAACACATATAGCAATATACTTGCTGTTCAGTAGTAAAGCTCTCCAATATAATTCTCCAATATAATTCTGCTGAATCATGAAGATATTGAATATATGAATAAAGTGATAATTGAGCAATACAATTATAAAAAGGAAAAATTACACTCCAAAGAGTGTTTGTACTTAGCTTCCAGTGTTCTAAGGTTCCGAAGGTTGTGAAAAATGATGCCAACGGGCCGTTTCGTCCCTCCACGGGGACTTTTTCAAAGGCTTTTGACTTAAACCAGCGTTTTAGGCCTATTTAAGGCCTGTAAAACGCTTCTTTAATTGAATTCCATTGAAAACGCAGTGATGCGCAGCGTCATGACGTCTTGACGTATTCATTTAAGCCTTATATATTATCGCAGAATTTAGATCTATCCTATTCCTTATTATTCAGACATCAATTGGCATATCATGATTTTGTACCAAATAGGCAAATGATAATGTATGTTACACAGTAAGTCTATTTTTTCTTTTTAGGTACGGTATATACCCTTTATTATAGTATATATTATATTTTCCCTTTTTGATCTTCCAAAATTATTGTAATCACTTAACTTTAAAGACACATTTGGAACATTTGAAATATATGCACAGTCTTTGCCCTTCTTTATTGAAGGCATAGTATATGCAAAAGTATAATAGAATAAATAAGACTTATAATTTAAATTATTGATTTCTCTTTTATAATTATAATGTGCATTAATATTCTAGCCTCAGTTTTCATATCTAAAACACCTTTTTTATACATATATTTAGCTCTTAGTACTCGTAGTGAGTCCTCTCAGAACTCTTGACATCAATTTGGGCCGTTTTTGAGCCTATTTTGTCACAATTTGCAGGCAAATGTATTCCCTGTTAAAAACGATCCTAATAAAGTTGAATAGGATTTGAATGGACGCCGTGAAGTCACCACGTTGACGTTCCGGCGTCCATTCGGCCACTGTCTTTAACAATAAAGTTTAATTAACTTTGAAAAACGTCATGACGTCATGACGCTGCGCATCACTGCGTTTTTAATGGAATCCAATTAAGGAATCGTTTTACAGGCCTTAAATAGGCCTAAAACGCTGGTTTAAGTCAAAAGCCTTTGAAAAAGTCCCCGTGGAGGGACGAAATGGCCCGTTGGCATCATTTTTCACAACCTTCTGAACCTTAGAACACTGGAAGCTAAGTACAAACACTCTTTGGAGTGTAATTTTTCCTTTTTATAATTGTATTGGCTCAATTATCACTTTATTCATATATTCAATATCTTCATGATTCAGTGACAATAGAAAGTCTATGGAGAATTATATTGGAGATTTATGAGGATTTTGTAGCATAGTTTATGGTATGAATACATAACACGATAATATTTAACAAATTCATACTCATCATTATTGGAGTATCTATATGTAATGTCTATACATTTTAATCGGCGTAGTTTCCGGATCAAAAGTATCCAATAAAGTTTTTTTCTTTTTTTACATAATCTTTTTTGATACATTAAGGGGTGTAAAGCACCCAGGATACTAGCAATATAGATCATCATTTTTCTTTATTATAGTATTATACCCATTGGTTTAGTCCAATATTTTTGATCAAACAACACAGTGATCGTATGTCAGGAGGACAACAGTACAACCACAAACAGACAGATGGCAATTGGCCAACCTTATGTTGGAGGCAGAGAGAACATTTAACAATCAAGGTGTATTTGATCAACATATTAATGCCAAAAATAATGCCGTAATGGCATCTAAGGAGATGTTAAAGATACTAAAAAAGCAGATCAGGACCATATGGGAGGTGTCTAGTATAAAAATATATATCAAAAACAAGATGATTCCCCGTGGCTTGAGGATCCAATTAGCACCTGCAATGCATCTCTTAAATGAGACATTTATCAAATCCTGGACTGATGTTATAAATAAATGTTCAGAAGATCTTATGACACTCATCCTTGAAGAAGAACTTAGAAACTTGGAAATAATAAATACGAAAGTAACAGAACAAGGGAATCAATTTGATAAATTCAAGGACACATTAGAATTTGAAGATTTAAATAATAAACTGATAAATAACATTGAGAGATTCAAGAGAGATTTAATTCTAAGAAAACAAAAAAAATTCTCAAGAGACTCACAGGATTTCAAAACAGGGAGAATCTATAAATTTTTAAGACCCTTAAAAAGAAACAATCCAGAGGACATAAGCTCATCAGAATATGAGCAATCGGAAGGAGAAGATCAAGAAAGAAGTGGATTAAATAGTCAACAGACATATCAACTAAGGGCACAAAATCCACTAGGCCCTCAAACCAGATCTGCAAATAGCACTAACCAAACAACTATGGAACATCATTTTTTAGCCAAGGAGCATATCCGAAAAAACTGGCAAGGAACAAAACAACAAAACAAGAGAAACAACAGGTAACCCGAAAGTGGGATTCGAATACATCTTGCCATATATTGGAAGAAGGACATAGTAAATCCAAGCAAGTACAAAACACCAATACAAATGGCAATTCACAAATTAACATTGTTAACCTTTCGGACTTTATTTTAAAGAGAGCCCATGAATCACTACTAACAAAGGGTTTGTCCTTTGTTCCAACAAGCAACTCTAATTTATTTGACAACATAAAAGACGTCAATCTGTTTGTCAGGAAACTAGCATTGAAGAAATGGCACCTTAACAAGGAAGTCCTTGAACTCAACCAATTAGGGGTGGATCAAGAACAGGCAGAAGCCTTTAAAGCCTTAATGGCATTACTGGATGAGCAAGAAACGTCTGCATCCAAGAACAAAAAATACAAAGGAAGGATAAAAAACAACAGTAAATTCACTCCGGACTTAACAATGTTCGCCAATATACAATTCTTTCTAGACATGGTGGAAAAGGACCTTATAAAGCATGCCACCAATATAGAGGCACACAAGGCTGATGGTCACCAAAACCTAAATATGCTGGAAAGAAAAGCATTAAAAGAACTTGCTGATGCCAATATAATAATTAAACCAGCAGATAAAGGAGGCAATATTGTATTATTGAATGGCCCGGACTATTTGGAAATGTGTAATAAGTATTTAAGAGACAAGACAACGTACACAATGCTGAAAGAGAATCCAACATGGAAATTTAGGAAGTAATTACAAGCAATATTATTTAATGCAAAAGATAGAAAATTGATTGATCAGTCTACATATGACTTTCTATTACCCAAGCATATTACAGTAGCAACTTTTTACGCTTTACCGAAAATCCATAAGGAAATCTCTCCTGTACCAGGCCGTCCAATTGTCTCTGGAAATAACTGCCTCACGGAAAGAATAAGTAAATTTGTTGACGAACATTTGAAAGAAACAGTTAAAACTCTGCCATCATATCTAAAACAGCTAAAAGATATCATAGTACCTGAACAAACAATTTTGATTACAATTGACGTCGAACAGCTTTACTCGTCTATTCCTCATGACATGGGTATTAAAGCAGTCAAATACTTCTTAAGTATGCACAGTAGTGAAGATACCAAAATTAATTAATTCATTACTACACTTCTTGAGTTCTCACTCACCAAGAATTATTTCCTGTTTGATAATCGGTGGTACCATCAAAGCAAGGGAACAGCGATGGGGACCTCCTGTGCGCCCAGTTATGCCAATTTGTATTTAGGCTACTGGGAGGCAACAGAAATCTTCAATGAAGAAATGCAGAAGTTCACGGAAAATATATTACTGTGGCAACGCTTCATTGATGATATACTACTGTTTTGGACAGGTCCTAAGGAATTATTCCTTGAATTCATTAATATATTGAATCAAAATGACATAGGTCTAAGATTCACATACATGGTTAACAATAGTGAAGTTGAATTTTTGGATCTCACTATCTTGAAAGATAATACAGGCAAGATACATACATCAGTATTTCGTAAACCCACGGCATCAAATTCACTTCTCCACTGGTCTAGCCAACACCCTCTGAGATCAAAATCAGGAATACCGACAGGACAATATTTGCGCCTAAAGCGAAATTGTGACAATGAATTGGATTTCAAGCAAAAAGCTAAAGATCTGCGTATGTGTGCTCAAGAGAGCCTACAGTAGAGCCTTGTTGAGCAAACGTGAAGATTTACTATACAAAATGGATAAAGGCGAATTCAAAGATCAGGATATGAAAATACGCTGCATAATGCAATATGGTCAAGACTGGCGTGCCATTAAACAAATCCTCAAAAAACATTGGTACATTCTACAAGAGGATGAGGCCCTAAAAGAATCATTAACATCTGAACCCTCCATAACATATAGGAGGAATAAAAACATAAAAGATACATTGGTAAGGAGTTATTACAAACCTCCTCGAAAACCATTAAATTGGTTAAGTCCTACAATAGGATTATTTAAATGCGGCCATTGCAAAGCTTGCAACTACATTCAACCTAGCAAAGAATTTATTGACCATAAGACAGGAAAGAAATATCCAGTAAAAACTTTCCTAAATTGCGAAACCACACACGTAATTTATGTAATGACCTGTCCGTGTCATAAATATTATGTGGGAAAAACCTTTCGACAATTACGAAGACGGATTCTGGAACATGTGTACTCAATAACTAAATTCCTGAACACTCCTGTGTCCAGACATATTAACAATTTCCATCAAAATCAGGCTGGGGTGGTCATTAATAAATATGTTAAAAAGGAGAGGACCCCAAATTGATCCCAAAATTACCTTAAAAAAAACAATAAAATCGGAAGAGTCCCCTGCATGGAATCCCTACCCAGCTTAACTTTTCCCCTTGGAAGCCTGGAGGGAGAGAGTGTGGAGCTGCACTGCTGAGGACATATATAAGCAGGTACAGGGGAGAGGCTATAGAGCTGTGGGGGGAGAAGATAGCCCTGATCCAAGGAAGGGGTACCCAGGGGGGCATCAGAAGCAAATTAGCCCCAGTAAAATTAAGCAATCCGGGGCCCCTTACCCACATATCCCCATCAAAGCTCTCCCCATACCCTGGGTCCAAGCAACCCTGCCCAACCTGTCTACTTAGACTCAGAACATTAAAAGTACACTGCACAGGGCTCACTTACCAACAGAGGCCCATGCTGCAGGCGCACATGTAGGGGGCTCCAAAAGCCCAAAGAGAACTTGCAGGCACAACCACCGCAGGAGACCCCCCCCCTCTGGGTCCAAGAACCTCCCCAGAAGTCCACGGACCATAGACACATATCTGAGGTGGGTTCCTAAAAACAGGACAGTTCAGGTCCAAGAATCGTTGGGCTCCTAACACAGGAGCGTGCACCCCAAGAGCAAAATTTGCAGCGTACAAAGGGTTAATCAGACACAGGCCACAGGATTACAAAACCATTTGTTTTTCAAGGCTAGTTTCCAGGCCGAATCCCTGCTTGTGTAACAGACTGTACTAGTGGAACTCTACTACCACCTAGTGGACAAAGTTCAAAAGCACCAAGCAAGTAAAAAGAGACAACCAAAGCTCAATTTTCAACTATAAGCATTTAAGCTATGACCACTTCGGTTCAAGAACTTTTAATAAATCCAAAAAGATGTAACTAGCAAAAAGCCCAGCAATATAGGGACGCTAACAATTGCTCTGGGACAAACCAAGTGAAACCAGGTCTCTGGCAACAACTTGATCTACAATACTCTCACTGAGATGGCAGGTGTTGCCACGAGAAAGAACAATAAAGGGATCCAATCTTACTGCCTACCCAAATCTTCAGCAAGTTCTCCCACCAATAAAACACCCACAGCCGCAGTCCACGCAGCAACAAGCTCTGAAATGTCAGCGCCTAGCACTAAAAGTGACATCCAGGACCTTAAAGACCTAATATCCAACTTCAGAGAGGAGGTCAAATCAGACATCCGGAAGGTGACAACAGAACTAACCACAGAAATTAAAAAGGTGGACGATAAAACAACAAAACTGGAAACTAAAATTTCGGAAATAATGCAACATAACAACAAGCTAACAGAGGAGATCTTGGCTTTGAAGGAGGAACAATCTAGACAACAGTTGCAACAGGAAGATCTAGAAAACAGATCTAGACGACAGAACATAAGGCTGAGGAATGTGCCGGAGTCTGTCAAGGACCTACACGCATACCTAAACGATCTATGTGAATTTCTCCTCCCAAACATACATCCAGAAAACTTGAGAATGGATCGGTTTCACAGAGCCCTAGGATTCCGTTCATCTCCACAGGAGCGCACAAGAGACATCATTGCCAGATTCCACTACTACTCCACCAAAGAACTGTTCATGAAGGCCGCAAGAAAAGGCATCCCTCCCATCGAGGGGCACACACCGCTGCTTTTTTCTGATCTAGCCCCGACTACCCTTGCCAAAAGGAGACAACTGAAACCGGTTCTGGACTGTATCCTGGCTCAAGGATGGAGGTATACATGGGGTTTCCCTTTTCGCCTCAATATATCCAAAGAGGGAAAATTCTTCACCATCAGAACACTGGAGGAAGGCATTAACTTGCTGGCGGAATGGAACATCAAGGTCACTGTCGGAGAGCAGTTACAACCAACAGAAAACCCGAGAGGAAGGAGTCCTCCCATGAACGGAGAAAAAGACTTACTACAATGAGTTGTCACTTATTTTGTTTCTCTGTTTTTTTTGTCTTTTTTTGCTTCATCTTCCTCTCTCTTCTTCTCTCTCTCTCCTTGTTTTCATGCTACTCTGACAACCAAAGCTAGTTGAATCTGAAAACGAGTAGATCCAATAAGGTAGCACCCACACCAGTGAAAGTTCTAATACACACTATAGACAGTTAACCCAGGCCGTAAAGGCAAAAGCAACACACACCTAGAAGGCGTCCCTACGGGCGCTAACACGTAGACTTCCAAAAACCCCTACAGTAGGGAAAGTTTAGGCGGACCAATTCAGTGTCAGTTTAGAGACACTAACTGGCCCACCAGTAAAATACGAAGAGGACAGCAAACGCTCTCCTCATAGTAGTTTAAATTACCACATTTTATTTAAGTAAGGAACACAATTAAGTTCAAACATACTAAGAGCCTTCCTGACCAACAGTAAGACACACAAACAGACTCAAGTACTTAGACTTCTTACCCAGGATTACCTTAGGGTTCCCCACTAGAGGAAAAGTAGGAACTTGCTTAATTACTGAGCCAGGTTTTTATAATTCCGAAAGTTTAAGTATAAGCAATTTGGCTCATACTCTGTTGTCTTTTTTCCTTTGAGTACAGATACTCTCCCACACAGCCAGCTGCTGAGCAGTCTTCGGGCGGAAACCAGCAGGAGGCACAGGATAACGAAGTAACAGGCTTCCAGAAAGGTGAGATAGCCATTTAGACACACCAAAGGGTCATACACCTCAATAAGAAATATGGACATTGTCATTGCGTCACACAACGCTCATGGTCTGAACGAACCAATCAAGAGGGGGGTAGCCGTGAGAAATTACCAAAAACTAAATCTTGATATCGTAATGATTTAGGAAACTCACTTTAGAAAACAAGCACTACCAAAATATTAGGGGGGAGTCTTTACTCAGGCATTCCATTCGACCGCAGATACCAAACAAAAGGGAGTCACGATTTTGTTCCACAGAAGACTCAACTTTCAGTTAAGTAAAATTCAAAAAGATAAAGATGGCAGGTTTTTAGCAGTACATGGGACCATACACGAACGTAAGGTTTCATTCTTGAACATTTACGCCCCGAACACAGATCAAACGCCATTCTTTCAAAAAATACAGAAACTCACAGATAGCTGGGAAGACGGACTTAAGATAATAGGAGGAGACATGAACGCGGTCTTAGACCCGCTCAAAGACAAGTCAAACGATTTAGGTTCACAAAAAATCCCCACAGCAACCAAAGCTCTCAAAAAACTCCTAAAATCAAACTGCATGATTGATACCTGGAGAAACATGAACCCCACAGAAAGGGAATACACATTTTTTTCCGCCAGACATGGTTCGCTCTCCAGAATAGACTATATCCTGATCCCACAGAACGTTACAGGGAACCTAACTGAGGCCTCTATCTGCCCCATAGCATGGTCGGACCACGATCTAGTCAAAATCTCCATGAATAATCTCCTACCGAAAGGAAATAACCCAAGGTGGTCATTAAATCCCAGTATACTGAACGACCCTATCACACGAGATAAGGTCAGAACTGCAATCGTAGATTATCTTGACCTCAATACAGTAGGGGAGATAGACATAGATGGAATTTGGGCAGCTCACAAGGCAGTGATCAGGGGAGTCTGTATACAAATTAGTTCAATCAAAAAGAAAAAAGACCAAGCACAAATCTTACTTCTAAACCAGAAAATTGCTGAAGCACAGAAACTATTTGTTAAAGATAAATTACGACATACCCATGAGAAGATACTAAGTTACAAACAAGAACTAAACACTATTTTAAGAGGGAAAATGGTCAATATCCTACAACGAACTGAAGCTAAATTCTTCAGATACGCAAACAAGCCCGATAGAATGCTGGCCACGAGACTAAAAGAAAAAAGAGCAAACTCATTCATAGCCAAAATAATCACCAAAAATAGGCAGACAGTTTTTAAACCAGATCAAATAGTAAACGAATTCAGACAATTTTATGCGGACCTTTACAGCAAAACACCCGAATCAGGCACCCCAACCCACAAACTAGAAATTGAAAATACACTAAATAACTTAAATATACCCCAATTAGACTCTATCAAAGCTAAATCACTCTTAGAGCCCATCTCGGTCGAAGAAATACAGGATGCGATCAAATCCACAAAGGCACACGGGGCCCCAGGGCCAGATGGCTATTCCAACCTCTACTACAAACATATGAGCGATCTACTTAGCCCCACCTTACATAAGCTATTTAACAGCTTCTTAGCTGGTGAAAAAATTAAACCGGAATTCTTAGAAGCTAAAATAATACTGATTCCTAAACCGGGGAAAGACCCATCCCAATGTGCTAGCTATAGACCAATATCTCTGATCAACACAGATTTAAAAATATACACCAAAATCTTAGCGTCAAGACTAGCGAATCTGTTACCTGAAGTGGTACATCCAGACCAAGTAGGGTTCATTAAGGGGAGAGAAGCGCCAGACAATACCAGAAAAATTGTTGACCTTATTGACATAACCAAAAGTAATGAAGGCCGCGCTATGTTGTTGGCGCTTGATGCCGAGAAGGCATTTGATAGGTTAGATTGGACATTTATGAACGCCACACTGAACAAATTCGGAATTCCGGAAGGTTTTCTGCGAAGCATCGCGACATTATACTCGGAACCAACCGCACAAGTTACATACCAAGGACACAATTCACTAAAATTCAACATCACAAGGGGGACAAGACAGGGGTGCCCTCTATCACCATTGCTGTTCGCCCTCAGTATAGAGCCCCTAGCAATTGCCATTCGTCAGCACACTGACATATCGGGTATACGGGTCGGCCCGACAGATCATAAAATTAGCCTTTTTGCCGATGATATCCTACTAACAATATCAAACCCCCTGGTTAGTCTACCTAATCTATTCAAACTTTTGTCTCAATTTGGCCCACTGTCAGGATTCAAAATTAACACAAGTAAAAGCATAGCCCTTAATATATCACTTCCTCCCACCACGGAAAAACTACTAGCCAATAACTTCCCAATAAAATGGGCCCCGAATTCTATCAACTACCTAGGCGTACAAATTACAAAATCAACTAAGACCCTATATGAAGCAAACTACCCAACCCTCTTTAAACAATTAACTAGGGACCTGCACAGGTGGTCAGAACTAAAGATTTCGTGGTTAGGAAAGCTACATGCTGTCAAAATGAACGTACTCCCCAAACTGCTCTACCTTTTTCGGACCTTACCTATCTCGATTTTAGCGATAGACTTGAAAAAAATACAGAAATTACTAATGAGTTTTCTGTGGAACAATAAAAAACCTAGAATAAACAGAGAAACAACTACTGCGACTAAGAAGGATGGTGGGCTCGGATTTCCAGACATTTCCAGGTACTTTAAAGCTGCTAGATTAGCACAACTAGTTAAGTGGTATGTCAGGGACTCCCCCCCGGTATGGGTTCAATTAGAAAAACACATACTAGGGTCCAATGATTTAATCATGCGTCAGTTACTATGGCTCTCAACCCAGCAGGGCTTCAAGTTACCCCAATCAATTCCATCAAGTGTGAGGCATTCAATTTCCCTATGGAAAGATATAAATAAGAGGAACAGACTGCTGGGCCTGGAGTCTGGGCTCAGCCCTCTATGGCCACTTTCAACTAACCCCAAAATAAACTCTAATGCTCAATACAGATGGTGGATTGATAATAATTGCTCAATTGCGGCAGATTTACCGGTTGTTAATCAAAAATGGTCCACCACCGCATTCCTAGAAGACAAACCCCTTCCTCCGGGGGAATGGCTTAACCTAATCGCTATAAACCAAAGATTAAATCACATCACTAAGAATAAAGGAGGGCAAAATATATCCTTATTCGAAAAATGTTGCATTAAATTCCCGGGAGGGAAAGGAAACATCTCCACAATATATAACCATTTAAGCGATTTAGTCACTCCCCCTAAATTACACTATGAATCAGCATGGGAAGCTGACCTCAACATAAATTTAGACAGAGACCAATGGAATAGTATTCGGAAACAAGCCAAAAACACATCACTTAACGTAATTATGAAAGAAAACTCCTATAAAGTTATTATGAGGTGGTACCTAACCCCAGTAAGAATGCACATAGGGAACCAGACAATTAGTGACATATGCGAAAGGGGCTGCAACCAAAAAGGGACTCTAATCCATAAATTATGGGAATGCCCTATGATTAGACACACATGGGTGGACACCTACAAAACCCTGGAGAAACTATGGGGTCAATGCTATCCCATGAGACCAGAAGAGGCCATCCTAGGATTACCGGTAGAAGGGATGTCCAACTCAGAACAATTCCTAACTAACCAAATTTTCCTAGCAGTTAGGATAGTAGTAGCCGCCCATTGGAAATCACCCACCCCAACATTTGAAGTAGTCTTAAACAAAATTGAGTTTGTTCGATCCATGAGCGTTTTGTCCGCAGAGGTTGACCATAACTACAAGCGCTGGGCCTCCTGCTGGGCCGCCTGGGAGACAAGACGCGGCAGATGAATAGGGTGAGTGTCACTTCTCCCTACAAAGGAGCTATTAGGGGATCCATAGTAGTAGTGGTCTTAATTTACCCAACATCATTAGCCCACACAGTAACCTAAACACAGAATAATCTTTCTATTAGATGCTACCAACCAAGCTCAAAACAACAGTTGGTCAGGAATCCAAGTTCATCATATTTTTCCCATAGTTATGGGACTTCATTAAATATAGTTTTCTCGTTAGCCTTAAATTATTTAAAAGCTAGTATCAGCTATTATAATACCAGAAAAACGGAAAAGGGAGAGGAGTTTTGGACAGGCAGAGGACACACTGGAAACCAAATATGTGAAATACGTTTATTGTTAATTCCTATTTATCACTTCTAATGTTTTTGGTGTACTATGTTATATGTCTGACCTGTCTAATAAAAATCAATAAAAAAAAAAAAAAAAAAAAATCAGGCTGGGGTAATGAAGTTCCAAGTTTTAGAAAAACTATCGTTAGGACCTAGAGGAGGAAACATTGACCAAATTTTGCTCCAAAAAGAAAGTAAATGGATATTTACACTGAACAGCAAATACCCTATGGGCCTCAAGGAAGGATATTCTTATTCTGCTTTTCTTTAGAGCACATATCTTTAAATCTTCATCCCCTCAATATAATCATCACTATTAATTCATCACTCACTAGTAGATTTGTACCTTACACTACACATTTTCATCATACAACCTAGATAGTTTGTGTGTTTTATTTCACATGTTCAACTTATTTCACAATCCATTCTAGCATTTCTGGTATGATAACGCTATTGTGGCATACCAATTTCAACACTTTTTCATCAATGCTTATTCATTTAAGCCTTATATATTATCGCAGAATTTAGATCTATCCTATTCCTTATTATTCAGACATCAATTGGCATATGATGATTTTGTACCAAATAGGCAAATTATAATGTATGTTACACAGTAAGTCTATTTTTTCTTTTTAGGTACGGTATATACCCTTTATTATAGTATACATTATATTTTCCCTTTTTGATCTTCCAAAATTATTGTAATCACTTAACCTTAAAGACACATTTGGAACATTTGAAATATATGCACAGTCTTTGCCCTTCTTTATTGAAGGCATAGTATATGCACAAGTATAATAGAATAAATAAGACTTATAATTTAAATTATTGATTTCTCTTTTATAATTATAATGTGCATTAATATTCTAGCCTCAGTTTTCATATCTAAAACACCTTTTTTATACATATATTTAGCTCTTAGTACTCGTAGTGAGTCCTCTCAGAACTCTTGACATCAATTTGGGCCTTTTTTGAGCCTATTTTGTCACAATTTGCAGGCAAATGTATTCCCTGTTAAAAACGATCCTAATAAAGTTGAATAGGATTTGAATGGACACCGTGACGTCACCACGTTGACGTTCCGGCGTCCATTCGGCCACTGTCTTTAACAATAAAGTTTAATTAACTTTGAAAAACGTCATGACGTCATGACGCTGCGCATCACTGCGTTTTCAATGGAATCCAATTAAGGAAGCGTTTTACAGGCCTTAAATAGGCCTAAAACGCTGGTTTAAGTCAAAAGCCTTTGAAAAAGTCCCCGTGGAGGGACGAAACGGCCCGTTGGCATCATTTTTCACAACCTTCTGAACCTTAGAACACTGGAAGCTAAGTACAAACACTCTTTGGAGTGTAATTTTTCCTTTTTATAATTGTATTGGCTCAATTATCACTTTATTCATATATTCAATATCTTCATGATTCAGTGACAATAGAAAGTCTATGGAGAATTATATTGGAGAGCTTTACTACTGAACAGCAAGTATATTGCTATATGTGTTTTGTTTTGCTCATACCCAATAGTGCAATTCTCTCCTTGATATAGACAATGTTGCAGTCAATCTATAGAGCCATTCATTTGTGATTGTATATACTTTCAGTCCATTCAAGTATTTTCTAAGGTATCAGATTTTATTTTTATGTATATTTGTTTTTATATGTATATAGATACTCACACTTTTTACAAGTTGCTGCACTATCTTATGATTATCAGTATATCCTGTATTAACAGGAGTATCAGTATATTCTGATTTATGAGGATTTTGTAGCATAGTTTATGGTATGGAAACATAACACAATAATATTTAACAAATTCATACTCATCATTATTGGAGTATCTATATGTAATGTCTATACATTTTAATCGGCGTAGTTTCCGGATCAAAAGTATCCAATAAAGTTTTTTTCTTTTTTTACATAATCTTTTTTGATACATTAAGGGGTGTAAAGCACCCAGGATACTAGCAATATAGATCATCATTTTTCTTTATTATAGTGTCTCTTGAAAAGGCACAATGGTGCCGCACTAAAGTTAATTTTTTAGGCCATGAAATAACTCCTGAAGGTATAAATCCACAGAAAAAGAAAGTAGAAGCTCTTCTTAAAACCAGAACCCTCACCAATTTAAAAGAATTAAGATCATTTTTAGGTATCACCAATTATTCTCGTAAGTTTATTGATAACTATGCAGAGGTAACTAGGCCTCTCATTCGATTATTAAAGAAAGGAGAGCCATGGCAATGGGGGAAAATTCAAAATCAAGCCGTAAACGAATTAAAACAAAAACTCAGCCAGGCTCCTTGCCTAGTTTATCCTAAAATGGGTAAAGCATTCTTTTTAGAAACTGGATATACTGATTTTTGTTTGAGTGCCGTTCTATATCAGAAATATGACCAGCATAGTAAAGTTATTGCGTATGCAAGTAAGACATTATCACCTGTAGAGGTAAAGTTTAATGACTGTGAGAAAGCTCTGTTTGCTACTGTATGGGCCCTACAGAATTTCCAAAATTTTAACCAAGGTGAGAAAATTATAGTAGAAACCGCTCATCAACCATTACAATACATTCAGAGTGATAAAATTAGAGCCGGTAATTTGTCAAATAGCCGTATAACCGCATGGACTTTATCCTTACAAGGATGGCCTTTGGAAATTAGATATGCACAGAATAAGAGGAATCCAGTGGCCCAAGGCTTAGCTGATTTACATGATTGTACCGCCAAGGATCCTCTTAGAGAAAATTGGTCCGAAATGGACCTTATGAAGGAATACAAATTATCTCCCCATAAGGTATATGAAGAGGTATTATGTAATACTTTAGCCACAGTTTACGTGGATGGATGTGCATATCATATTAAGGAGGGGGCAGATAACAAATTGGTTGCAGGAATCGGTAATGTATGGAAAGACAATAACCCAATTCCACCTGAGAGTTATAAAATAAGATCTGCGACTAGTCAAATATTAGAATTGGTAGCCGTATATCACGCTGTCCAAACCGCAATAGAGCATGATCTTAAGGAATTAGTGATAATCACTGATTCGGAATATGTCCGTAATAGTTTCGTAGAATACTTACAGGTATGGAAATATAATGAAATGACAAGTGCCCGGAAGAAACCAGTAAACCATGGTAAGTTAATACATGCTACTGATGAGATGGTAATCTCTAATGTAATGACTATATATTGGAAGAAGACAAAGGGCCACTCAAAGGTAATGGGACAGGATAAAGAAGGAAATGATTTGGCTGATAAGTTGGCAAAACAAGGTGCCCTAAAGGGGGAGCTTGTTGATGTGGATCATCTTTTGGGTCCATTTCAAATTCAGGCTATAACAAGACAACAAATCCAAAAGAGTACAGAATTGTCTACAGCTCAATGGTTCCAGGATACTCCCAATTCTGATTTAATCAGTAGTCAGAAAGAGGATCCAATCATAGGTATATTTTATAATCATATACAAGATCCAGCTAAATATCCTCTGGGTGAGATAGATGTTGTAGGTAAAGAAGACCTGAGAGTTTTAATGAAGTCAAAAACCCAATTTAGCATCTTAGATGGATTGCTTATTCGTACATCTAAGAATGGAATACAGCAGTGGGTGGTTCCTACTTTATATAGAGGTCTAATGTTACAACATGCCCATGATGCCCCGACATTAGGGATAAAATCACCTATGAAATACTGCAAGATTTTGCGTACTGGCCACACATGTTGAAAGATATCCAGACATATTGTCAGGGATGTTTGGTATGTCCCCAATATCAACCTAATACACCTACCCATAGAGATCCTCTTCAGAAAAGAGGGATGTCTATGCCTTGGTCAGATATCCAAATAGACTTTATTGGTCCAGTAACAACATCATCTAGGGGTAATAAATATATGCTAACGGTTACATGTCTATTTACCAAATGGGTAGAGTGCTTTCCAGCCACAAATTGTAAAACTGAAACTGCTGCAATGTTATTAATTAACCATGTTGTAACGGAACCCATCAGTGTTTTACCCTGTTTTATGATTATTATGGTTAAAATATGATCCTACTATATGTATGTTGGTTTATGCTCTGCAGAATATTAGCCAGACTATTGCAGACCCCTAGCAGAATACATAATCCTATTAGGGTCTCCTAGAGGCAGGAGAGCCCTATTGTGTAAAGTGTTCACATTGTAAAAGATGGAACAAAGAGAAGCATTATCTTATCAATGTCTGTTATTGTATCAAAGTAGCCGGCTAGTCCCTGGGAGGTGTGACCACACCTATTGTTCTCTCTATGTGTACTATGTGGCCAAATATGGGCATGTGTATTGCCTGTGGGAAGAGATGTGTATAAATATTTCTGCATATAACAAATTAAAGAGTAGTTCTGCTCCTGAAACTGTGTGTCGTCCAGTTATTGGGATTGCGGTTGGGATATTGCTATTATTTTACCTGTGGAAACTTTGCCTGTGGATTTACCATTTACTTGTTCCTGAGCCTCACTGGGATTATAAGCGGAGATACCCTGGGGAATATTGCCTCTCCGCTACACATGTCTTTTCCCGTTTTGGTTTACCACAACGAATTGAGTCCGATCGTGGATGTCACTTTACCAGTGAAGTAATGAGCCGTATGTGGAAAATCCTAGGGGTTAAGAGAAAAATACATATTTCTTATCGTGCTGCTTCTAGTGGTAATGTGGAACGGTACAACCAATCCATTATTAGTATTTTAAAGAAATTTGTGAAAGAATCAGGTAAAGACTGGGATATAAAATTACCTTTAGTATTAATGGCTATAAGATCTACACCTAGTACTGCAACAAAAATGTCGCCATTTGAATTAATGACGGGGAGACATATGGTACTCCCACAACACCTTATTTATAGAACTCAAGACCATAATTTAGTGAATGCTGCTACAACCCATCAATATATAGAGGATCTGAGGAAACACTTACAGCAGGCATTTGCTTTTGCGCAAAGAAATTTAGAGAAATCTGCTGTAAGTACTAAAACTTATTATGATCTAAAGACATCCAAAAAGGAGTACGAGATCACAGATCAGATATATTTGTACAACTTTCAACGAAACCAAGTGAAAGAGAAAAAGTTTTTGCCTTCATGGAAAGGACCTTATACTATTGTTGACAAAATTTCACCTGTTGTATACAAAATACAAATTCCAAAAAATGGTGAAATGGTTGAAAGATGGGTTCATATTAATCAAATAAAAAGTTGTCACCCAAGATCTCAATTAAGAATCATTAACGATATTCCTGATGAATAATATGACTTGGAATACCCTGTCTAATAAGATTATTCTATTTTTACATTGTATAGAATACATTATTAAAACTTTTTGTTTTTATTTCCTAGTTAAAAAACAAACAAAAAAAAACAAGAATTAGTGATGATGAAAGAAAAAAAAACAGCTCTGATATGGGTGATGCTGATCCTATGCCAAGAGGTCCGAATGGAATCTATTGTGGAACCAGGCCCTTCTTCAGGAATTCTTATCCAAGAGGCTCCAGGGTTTATTCTCACCGGAAGGAGATTGACATCGCAAAAGATTTTCGTGAGCGTGGATCCACAAACAGTGATTGAAAGGCAATTTAACATATCTAACATACAGATGGAGGAAACCAAAGTATGGTATCATGAACACATTGATCGATCACAAGCTACTGTAAAAGAGATGTTGGAACAATTAAGGAAAACTTTTATTCCTGAATCTTACAATTCCAACAGCCGACGTCCGAAACGATTTATCGGTTTCCTTATCGGGGCTGCGATAATGACTATACTTGGAGTTGTTATAGGTACCACTATGTCAGTAGCAAACTCTGTATCTATTGAAACATTAAATAAGGAATCTAGGGAACTTTGGGATTTCTTGAAGATGGTGCAGAGAGAATTGGAGCTCCAAAAACAGAATCTAAATGACTTAGTGAATGAGACTATTGTTACTACAAATTTACATTCCAAGCTTGGATAAATGGTCCATACTTGATTCCTGATGGTAGCGATTGTGTGGTATTCAAAGACTTAAATTATTTGTGCCCAGAAAAAACATTTGTTCACGACGCCACGCATGCTTTGTGTGGAGTAAATTATATGATGCATGAATTTGAAAAGTGTCAGGTAGTTATGAGTAAATCTGAGGATCTGATTTCTACTAAGGCTATGAGGGTGCAAAATAAATGGTTAGTTAGTACGTCATTAACTAACATGAGTATTTCTTACCCTGCTCATGGCACATTTACTGTGATACCTCTGGCATATAGAGTATCATTCATTAAGGTTCCAAGAGATACTGTTATTACTATAGGTGAAGTGACTATATTTTACATTGATACAAGTATCCAAGAGGGGGAAGTAGAAATCATAGATGCTTTTCAAAATCAGGATATCCCTATTGATACTGATCTAAAATTCCTCTTAGATCATAAACCTAATCATACCATTGATATGGTTATCAGGAAGAATAAAATTACCATAGATAATCAAAATCTTTCTTCTAAATGTCACAGCCTACAATGATGATGGAGTATAGAGAATCCTAGTCCTCTTATCTCCTGTAGGTTTTAGACCTAAGTTTGGGTGGCTCCAGACCAATGGACAGTATTTGTAGATGCAAGAGCATAAGTCCCAGCTTTTGGTATTGTGCCTGGGGAACCTGGAAGAGAGTCAGAAACGATCTCCTCTACCAGCATATGCCCCTGGGTCAATAATACACCTGCACACAAAGTCTTGATGAAAATTATGAACCTTGCTTTATTTCAAAACAGCATATTTAACCACATCACACAAGAATGGGGGAAGTGGCTACCGTTAGCCAGCCCCAAATGACCTCTGGCCAATCATGAAGGGGAACTGTGTGTGAACCAATAGTCCCCTCCCAGGTCCGCCCACTAGGCAGGGCCAACTAATTCATTTGGGCTCTGAATCTCCAGGGGAAAGCACCTTGGCTCTCCTGTGCCCATGCTATGAAGGCTGAGAAGCCTCAGGCCATCCCATTGTTTCTGGGTGCCTGCCTGTCTGCTCTCCAGCTGTGAGCTCCCCATTGTTAGTACTCTGCTGGACACTTAGCTAATGGGATTAACAGGCCTTTGGGAACAAAGGAGGTTTGGCTGTATTCAACTGAATTCCCCTCTACAATATAATAACATACTAATATAATAACATACATTCATATTTACAAATATAACACCCAATGTTTCACCCACATACAACCAATATATCCCATTAGATCCCTCCCAGGATACTCATTACAATGAGCCTAAACATGGGAGGTATGGGAATATGCTGAAACAGTCTCTGGGCCTATGGGATTGCAAGGGGGCAGTCCAGTACCTCTTTCAGCAAAATCATTATTGTTGGGAGCCCAATAACACAATAACTGCAGTAAAGTACATACCGGTCTGCGCTTGACTCCAGCGTCCCTGATGGAGTCCGGACTTGGATGCTCCGTTTGCTCTGGCTCCTGGAAATCTGTATCTTTGGACAGACTTCCTGGTTTTCTTCCCCTGGGTCTGTCTGTGTTGCAGCCTGGAGAACTACGCTGTTCCCACCCAGGCTGTGCTTTGGGGCCCTCAGCTGACCCTCTTCTTCTGTTATCTTTTGCTTGGCAATTTGGGCCTCATCCTTTGTGGATTCCTGAGCCCTCTGAGCTTTGTCTGCTCCAGAGTTTGTGTTGGACTCCTGGACACTGGTCATCTCAGGCAAGTCCTCACTACATACACAATCCATTGGGGTGCCGCAATGCACCCATGGCTCTTTCTCCCAGGCAGGCACGGCTATCCCTAGCCCTGGTGCCACTGCCTCCTCCTGTGTAAGGTCCGGTTCCCTGTAGCTAGGAACCAGTTCCTTTCCCTCCCCACAGTCTCTTAAATAGCAATCCTGAGCCCCTGCCTCCATGAGCAGTTCTGGCCCATACACATTGCCTAGAACTTCTGAGGGCAGCCTTTGTTTTATCTGGCCCTACCTGTTGAGCAGTTACTGGGGTTTCTGCCAGGATTTGTGCTGGAAGGTAGTCCTCAGGTGAGACCTTTTCCACATCCGGTACCTCAGGCGTGACCCGTTTGGAGAAACTGTGCTTGGCTAGCATTTCCTCTGGGATTAAGTCTCTTGGGGTATCAGGGGACAAACATGGGTTATCTGACCCCACCCCGGGAACATTCCTCTGGGTCTCTGGCTCTTGGAGCTGGTGATTTGGTCCCAAGCTGACTTTACCATCCCTTCTAGGCTCCGACACAGTCTCTGCATTTTTTAGGGGAAAACAGTCTCCATTCCCAGGAGGTGGTACAGGGGCAGGGTTTACCCCTTCCCCCTCCTCCTGATCCTCTGACACATCCCACTCAGAGAGCTCCTCTAGGCAACTCTGAGTCAGTTCTGCTTTCTGGGCCTCAGACAGCCCAGGGCTCGGCCTTGTATATGTGGTCGCCTCCATTTTGCTTACCCACATGCGCTCTTTCCATATTCTCTGGAACATCTGGTCAAGCACGCAGCCCACATCTTGTGCTGTTAACTTTTCTGGAAAAAAGTGTCTGGCTTCTTTAAACCGTCTTTTTGCTTCTTTGGTGATATCCGTCTGTTCCATTGCTGGTCTTTCTGTGGAGTCTCTCACTACTTGCCACCAATTGTCACAACCTACAATGATGATGGAGTATTGAGAATCCTAGTCCTCTTATCTCCTGTAGGTTTTAGACCTAAGTTTGGGGGGCTCCAGACCAATGGACAGTCTTTGTAGATGCAAGAGCATAAGTCCCAGCTTTTGGTAGTGTGCCTGGGGAACCTGGAAGGGAGTCAGAAACGATCTCCTCTACCAGCATATGCCCCTGGGTCAATAATACACCTGCACACAAAGCCTTGATGAAAATTATGAACCATGTTTTATTTAAAAACAGCATATTTAACCACATCACACAAGAATGGGGGAAGTGGCTACCGTTAGCCAGCCCCAAATGACCTCTGGCCAATCATGAAGGGGAACTGTGTGTGAACCAATAGTCCCCTCCCAGGTCCGCCCACTAGGCAGGGCCAACTAATTCATTTGGGCTCTGAATCTCCAGGGGAAAGCACCTTGGCTCTCCTGTGCCCATGCTATGAAGGCTGAGAAGCCTCATGCCATCCCATTGTTTCTGGGTGCCTGCCTGTCTGCTCACGAGCTGTGAGCTCCCCATTGTTAGTACTCTGCTGGACACTTAGCTAATGAGATTAACAGGCGGAGGTTTGGCTGTATTCAACGGACTTCCCCTCTACAATATAATAACATACTAATATAATAACATACATTCATATTTACAAATATAACACCCAATGTTTCACCCACATACAACCAATATATCCCATTAGATCCCTCCCAGGATACTCATTACAATGAGCCTAAACATGGGAGGTATGGGAATATGCTAAGGGATAAACTTATAATACTTTATCCCCAAGACCACAACATAACAATATATCCATAAAAAGTGGGCCCCAAACCTTTTCTTCCACAGCATGAGCCATGAACTTTGTCCAAACACAATATGGCCACTGGCTGATTCATGACACTAAAGATATGGAGATCATAGCCAACCGAGACTGGATAGGCATAATTACGTGTGTCCTTATGTCAGTTATTGTGTTTGTCATAGTTTGGATGAGTGTTATTACATATTTGGTATGTATGACCAATCAATCAACTGTATAAAAAAAAAAAAAAACAATGTCATATTTACAACTGTAATAATATCACCTACTTTATAAAGAGCGATATTATTTCAGAGAGGGGGTTATGTCAGAACTTTTGTATGAATAAAGTTCTATCTTCTGTGGATATTACAGTATAATATGATATTCCAATTATTAACCACTATTTTATATCCAATGTATTAATATTTTATATGCTTTATATATTTATATATATATATCTATGCATGCAATTCCATTATTTGAACATATCTATGTAAAAGATGTTTTCACAGCTTCTCAACAGAGTTCTTCATGTTTAAATAGTTCTTTGTTCTGTAGAGATAAATATTTGAGTGAATTCCTAAACTAATTGATAAAGGTCTATAAAGGTTATGTTTCTTAGAAATAATGGAATCCTCCCCAAAATTTCACATGTGAAGAATGTGTTACTAGACATTCAGTCTCTTTCCCAGAATAATAAATCTGTTAAGGGGTCTCTAACTGATAACCATTCTTATGACCCTATCTTGTTTATAGGTTGTGGGTCAAAGGGGTCATTAGTTAATTAAAGGTATGAAAATTCAAAGGTCCGAGAGCGCCATCTTGTGGTTCAAGGAATAAATGTCTCTATAGAAAAATATATTCACTATAAAAATGTAAATATGTGATGACATCATGAGAGATTCTATTGGTTACTAGTTACTTTAACTGATTTGGGATTCTGATAGGCAAATTAAGTTGGAGGTATAATTATGGATAGAAACAGGATCTGGGGGGAGAGAGGGCTGGAAAGAAAAAGAAGGTAAGAGTGAGAGGAAAACTTTGATCCCGTGGAAAAGGCCAGACAATTTTAGAATTGACCAGTGGAATCTTGTCATAATTGGTAATGTATAAATTGAATTATTTTATTTTATGATATAATTGAAAACCATTACCCTAATTTCTCTGTTTGGTTTATTTCTTACCAAAAAGTTATTTAGATTTCATTTTGACATTGAAATTTATAAATCCGGATATAAATTTTAATACAAAATGACCAATACAGATAAATTAATTTTACTTAGCTAACTTATCAATTATATTATAAAATACTTTACCATAATTGTGTTATATTTAATACATTCCTGTATAGTTATATTAAACTATAATTAGACATTATTAGTACATGTTAAACGTTTTTTTTGGGTGAATTTTTATTAATTGATTTATCTGATTTTATTCTTTGGGTTGCTATTCCAGGTTTTATTGTACATGTGATTGAGATAAACTTTTATATTGAGATTTAAGGATTGTAAAGGAAGATATCATAAAATAATAAGTTACACAATATGATGGATTAATTTTCTTTTAATATCTTTCTGGTTATATTTTGTTTTATTTGCATTTGATTTGATACATTACATTTTTATCATTAGACTAGTTGATTTTGTTATTTTCAATAAATGTTATTTTATAAAAAGGAATATGTGTCTATAAATTGATTCTGAACTCAAAATTCAATATTCTATATTATTTAGAAAATAATATATCGTATTAATCCCGACAAACCTTACAGTAGGAAACTTTAGAGAACAGGTCTAATTCTTTATTTAATACTATTAAAGGTTCGGTTGGGTTGGTTACAGTGATCAAGACATCATCGGCAAACAAACTGATTTTATTTGTATGCCCAGATATTTGTATGCCTTCTATTTGTTTATTTATCGTGATGCTTTCTGCCAGTGTTGCTATTACTAGAACAAATATCGTCGGAGACAAGGGGCATCCTTGTCTAGTACCATTATGTATCTCAAACTTCCTTGTTTCAAAGCCCATACTAGTTACATATGCCGAGGGATTGCTATAAAGGGCTACTACAGCATTTGTTCCAAATTTATCAAAACTATATTTCCGTTAAACCAAGTCCATGAATTCCTAGTTGACCCTGTCAAAGGCCTTCTCTGCGGGGATCTTCATGGACTTGCCATATGACAATATATTTATAAACCTTCTAGTGTTATCGGTTGGTTGTCTTTTTCTTACAAATCCTGTTTGGTCTAGATTGATTAACTCAGGAAGAATTTCATTCATCCTAGTTGCCAAAATCTTTGAATCTGTATTCATTAACGAGATGGGTCTAAAATGTTTACATACAGATATGTCTTTATGTTTTTGGGGTAATTGTAACTATTGATGCAAGAAGCACCTCTGATGGGATTGATCCCTTTTGTTTTATTTCTTTAAACAATTTCCCAAGATACTCAATCAGTATATGGGCAAATAGTTTGTAGTATTGATTCGGAGTCCCATCTGGGCCAGGTGCTTTGTCTTTCTTAAGATTTGTTATGGCAGTTTGTATTTCTAACGCTGATATTTCTTTGTTCAAGTTTCCTAATTGCTGTTCTGATATGGTAGGTAATTTTAAGTTATCCAAGAAGTTGCTGATGTCTTGTTTAGTTGGTTTAACAATTTCAGCAATGTCTTCTGGCTTCCTGCATTCTTTGCCTTCTTTATTCTTAAGCATAACAATTATTTTTTACTTTTTTAATCAATTTATTTGATAGTATTTTACCCAGTTTATTTCCTAGGAAGTAGTGTTTTTGTTGGGCTAACCATAAAGCTTTATCAACTCTTAACTGATCTATTTTCCGTATTTGTAATTTAATCCCTTTTAGTTTGCTTATTTTGGTCTGATTCAGTAAAATTTGATTATCTCTTTCTGTTTTAGCCAATTTCATGTATAATTTCCCAAGAGTAAGACCTCTATGTTTCCTCCAATATTTGTCCCATTTTATCATGAGTCCTCATATGCTTTGTGTGCATTCCAGACTGTAATGTCTGAAATAACTGATTCATGGTTTCTTTTAAAGAAGTTACTCTCCCATTTTGCCTTTTCTTTCAAGATCTTTAAGCAAGAACATGTTAATTTTCCTATATTGATTTTTATAAATTGGAGGCCTATTTCCAATTTTTATTATTAACACTGAGTGGTCAGACAAATTAACAGTTTTAATTTCACTTTCATGGATAGATTCTAAAGTTTTTGCATCTACTAGAAAATAGTTCAGTCTAGAGTAGACTTTGTGTCTAGATGAGAAATATGTATAATCTCTTTGGTTTCCGTGTAAAGCTATCCATACGTCATATATATCAAATTAATGTTTTGAAACATTTTTTTTATGTTCTCTTTGCTTTTGCGGCTGGTTCAGGCTTAATTAAGGATTTTTTTTCTAATTCCGGATCAAGATACATATTTAAATCTCAGCATACTATTAGTACTCCATACCTAATTTTGTTAACATATTTTAATATTTTATTCAAAAAAGCATTCTGTCCTGTGTTCTGAGAATATATATTAAGGATTGTATATTGTTGGCCATTTATGCATCTTACCCATTTTATGTATCTAGATTCTTTATCGATTTCTCTATATCTTTATCAAACAACCCAGGTTCTTTTTTAGACATCCAATGAGTCTCTTGGAGTCAAATAATTTCCGGATTTTATTTTTGATGATTTTCAATTATACATTGTCTACATGATGTTCACATCCCCTCACCTTTTTCCATCAAATTTATACGTATTTGGAAAAATTATACATTATTACAAAAAGATTTATATAAATTAGTCACTGTATTAATATGAATCATATTATAATTTATTATTTTTCATTTATTAAATTGTTGCCTTATATTATTCATTTAAGTGTTTCCATATAAATTTTGTGGTTTGAAAGTAAGTGCTTTATGTCCAATATTTGACCCTCAAAGTGCAATAGTGCTAATTATAAAATGTATACATTCATAATAACTTTCTCCCTTTTTTATCAATTATATACATTCCTTAATGTGCAAGTGACAAACCTTATTTTTAATTCATGACTATTCACTTGTTTAGTTAATACATTTTCATAGTCACGCCATATAAATTCAGTGATTTTGAATTACTTTTTATCCTAAATTGACTCTCAAATTTGAGTATATGAAAGTGTAATAGTGCCAATCGTGCAATATGTACTAATGTTCATATATCATTTCACCATTTTAAATTAAATTATTATTATTTAAAAATGTATACATTATTAAAAAGTTTCTATAATTTCCTTAAAGTGCCAGTCGTATAAAATATTCCAATTTTCTTGTGGTCTAATAATATAGTTCTTGATGTGTTGAAAGTGTAATAGTGCAAATTGTGCAAAAGACAAAAAAATAAAAAAAATTACATTATATTCCCCAATTAAACTAATTTATTATCAATAGCATAAGGAAAATAAAGGGATAGGAGAACTTACTTGAAATTCCAAAACCATAGGGATGGGCGACCAAGGGGGGTCGTTAAGTATTGGCGTACTATCTATTCTATTTAAATTATTATTCTTATCAATAATTATCCAATGTTGTTTCAAAGGGAAGGTGCCACTCTTTTAGGTATTTTTCTGAGTCACTTAAAGAACTGAAGATAAATATTTGGTTATCTTTAGTTACGAATAGTTTGGTCAGAAATCCTTATCTGTATGATATTGTTGCATTCCTTAATGCTTTTGTTTTTCTACGAAGTTCTCTTCTACCATTCAGCATATTACTTGATAAGTCTGAGAAAATTACCTAAAAGTTCTCAAGTGGGGTTTGGAATTGTTCAGTGTTTCTTGAAGTTCTCAAGATTGCTTCTTTATAAAACATTGAGTGAAGAACAACTATGATATCTCTTGGGGTGTCTTTTGTAATACCTCCCGGCAATGGGAGTCTATGAATTTTATCTATTCTCTCTTCCCCTGGGAATTCTGAGATATAAGAGGACAAATCTTTATTCAAAATGTTTCCTGAGACTCCTCTTATTCTCAAGTTCTTCCTCCTAGAATAGTCTTCACTTAGTGTTTGTTTATTTTTAAGAATTTTCAATTGATTTTACATAAGTGGTCATAGATATTTGCTCATTAATTTCTCATTTTTAAATTTCTACTTCTTGCAACCTATCTTCCAAACTTTTTATAGTTTTAGTATTATTTAGAATTTCTTGTGTCAGTTCGGACCTAATAGAAGTTTGAAATTCCTTAAATAGTTTTTTCATAACTGACATCGTTATTGGTTCTTCTTCTTCCATCATTGGGTTTGAGGAATTTAATGATATTTTTTCCGGCCGGATCTGACAAAGAAAGATCTATTTGTGTGGGAGTATTAGGTTGGGAGATAATAGTTTTTCTTTTAGGAGAAAAATATCTGTGGTAGTTCTTGTATTTATTTTTCCCCTTTGTTCTAGCTGCATTTTGTTTTATTTTTAATCATAATCTTGTTATTTATGGTTAATCCAAAGTCAACTATAGACTTTTTTTCTTCTTTCCTTCTTTTTCTTTCCCTTCTCTTCTCCTTTTCCCTCCTCCCCTTTTTCTTTTTCCCTTCCCTTACCCTTTCTGCCTCTTCTTTTTTTTAAATCTTCTTTATTACCTTCATCCCTTACCTTTCTTTCTTCTCCCCTGTTACCTCATCTTCCATCTTAACTCTTCCCCTCTCGCCTATCCTCTAATGACTTTAGAAATAAGACTGCCAAATTCAACCCTTTTCTTATTCCTAAAGTCAGATGGTATAAAATGTATTTAATTCAGTACTTGGGGTAAATACCCCCTAGCTCAATATTCAATGATAAAATTTACAATTATTACTCAGTCCAACCTAGCAGAAAAAAACAAATATTATAAATCATATGATATTTGTTATGTTCTATCTGTTAAGTCCTTCTATTTTTTTATTTCTTTTTTTCACTTCTCCCTTATTTCTTACTGCCAAACGTCCATCCCCCTTTAGGGAGTTAAGTGTTTTGAGAAGACTTCATATGCTTATATATACTTATATAATCCAAATGGTTCTCACATCTAGTTTCCTAATTCCTATAGGTAATGTTGAAGCAATAGAACATACTTCCAGCTGGAGCAATACCAAGCTGTGAACCCAATGTACCAATCAGAGTTAGTTAGAGCTTATTAGGCTACTGCTATATCTTTCCACTCTGAACTCCATTATCGATATCTTTATGGGACTCTATCCCTCCAGCAAAAATTCAGTACAATGACGGAATATAAACAAATGAGAAACAGATCAACTGGATGAATAGTCAATTAGGACAGTTGATAGCAGGGAGTTTCACCCACCTCTAAATGGCTTGTTCTCAGCCTTTGTATTCCCAAATGATTGGGCATCAAAAGCAAAAATCTAATTTTATTGGTATAAATATATTTGTGAAAATCTCCCTTGTTGGCTTTAAGAAACGTCTAACCGAATCTGCGATTTGGCTTATCAAATGTTAAGGGAATTTCAGAATCTGTGATGGGCTTGACATGTATAATAATTGTTTTAACCAATAACATTGCTCCAGATAAGCTTTGGGGGGCTTTTACAATGTATGGTAGGACAAGGAGGATACATTTGAGCTTACAGTACTCTAATTCAATCATTTGAACGGATTTATCTTTCCACTTCTAGTCATTTTCAGTTTATACTGTATCCTTAAGTGGAGTATCGCTTCAAAGGTAATAGGCAGGTATCACTTCGTACAATACCAGCCTCCAGTCGTGAGGCGTCTGTGTTGGAAATTTCTTGGATTAGCGTCTCTTGATGCTCTCACCATCAGGGCTCCTCTCAATACAGCCCTTGGATTTTAAGTGTTTTCAGCAGTTCCAAACATCAGCCCACCGGTCGTGAGGCTCCCTATCAGCTCGTCTATCGATGGAGTTTCAGAGACTAGGAACCAGCACCACGCTATGTTCAAAGGAGAGGCAGTGGTCAAACATCCTCCAACTCCCTATAGCAGCATCTGTGGTGAGCCATCTGCTGAAGTCAGCAGCCAAGCATCGGGCGTCCTTCACGCTTTTCAAGTGCTTCCGGCCAAGCGTTATCACATCAGGCCCACTTTCTCCATCTCTGCTATGCTTATAAGCTGGCATGACTGAAGACCTTATTCACATTCTCCTCCTGCTTATTACCGGAGTGTGTTCATGATGTCCAAGCCTTTTCCTGTCAGTGAGATAGGGCTTTCCTTCCCTGTGCTGTGTTTTCAAACCTGGTAACTCATTTATCTCGGGTTAAGTGCTTCAAGATTCCTCACTACTGCAGGTATTAAACTCCCGCTCAGCTCAGGAGTCCTGCGCTAGACCTCCGCTCTAGCCACTTCCTGGGAGGAGCATGCGCCAGCCCCATAAGCCCTGATGTTATTATTTTAATATCTTAAAACAATGTAAAAAGTAAATCAGAGAGTTTAGTAACTCTCACATAATACAACCATTAAGCTGTAAATCTGGTTATAAACAGAAGTAGTTAAGAAAAAGGAGAAATTATAAAAAGGTTTATGAGTAATAAGTTATTTACTTACTCTATAAAATGTTCACAATATTAGACTTAATATTTGGATTTGCTGCGTAAAATATCTAACTGACATATAAAAAGCAGAAGAAAAATACGGCTTGTAATCATAGATTTGTTAGAATTAAGAAAGGGTGAAAAAAAGAAAAGAATTACAGTGAAAAAATAAATATATATATATATATATATATATATATATATATATATATATATATATATATATATATATATATATATATATATATATATATATATAATGTAGAACATTTTTATGTTAGATTATAAAAATGTAATTGTGTTTTCTTTTACTGTTATCATTGATACTGAAGAGCAAGAGCATATACAACACTGGTGTTTATTTGTATCTTCATTTATCATTGTAAAAAAATAAAATAATTGCAATTATATTGTAACAGTAAACCCTGTCCTTTTCTTTTCTCTCTCACCATACAGATGAGTCCCAAGAGGCTGAAACATGTCTCTGGTGTTAACATTTACAAGTTAAAGTGAAAATTTGCCTAGAATTTTAATGGTGGCAATCCCTTTGGGTTGATGTCGCACCAGTCATCACATGGCCAATTAATCTATAGACGCACAACATATGGATAAAGCTTATTTGAGACACTCATACTATATAAGAAATTATTAATCATTGTTAGCATTTATCATTGGCAATTTATATGTAAAAGAAAGAGTTCTAACTGTACAGTATATCTGACTGCAGCCCAATATGTATATACTAAATAAAAGGTAGGGTAAATTAAGCAAAATATCTGGTTTAATAAGAAATGGATCAATACGTCCAAGAGAAATAGAGGCAATTGAAATATACCTGCAGAAACATGACATAACCATTAATCTCATTTCACAGTTCATGCCTCTAAAGATTATTCATTCTCAACAGAACATTCCTTTGGATTATTAGATTATATATGAATTAAACTCCCATAAAACTATTCTAGATGGCTAAAATGTAAATTTATAAATTATTTGGCATAATGGTTGCAATGCAACTATATTAACAAATCTATATCAATGTGTATTCTAAGAATGTTTAAACGGTTTAGATTATGGATTATTAAATAAAAAAATGTCAGCACCTTTTTAGTAATTATGATTTTTGTTTCTTGTTGTTCGGTAGCGTTTGACTCTCCTTGACCCAATAGACCGTAGCACACCAGGCACATCTGCCAGCCATTTTTCCTCTACCAAGCGCATGTTCATTGCTTCAATGAACTCATCTATCCATCTCTGCAGTCACTTTCTTTGTGTGCCTTCAGTCCTACCCAGCATTAGTCTTCTCTAAGGAACCCTGTCTTCTTATATGGTAAAAATATTGGAGCTGTAGCCTCATGACCATACCTTCCGGTTACCAGTTTTATTTGATTTCCTGTAGTATTGATTGGATCTTTTTGCAGTCCAAGAGACTCTAAGCAGTTTTGTCCCAACACCACAAGTCATCAAATTTACGGCACTCAGACTTTTTTATGGTCGTATGTTACTACTGGGAATATCAGAGTTCTAACTATGCAGACCTGTTATTAAGGCAATATCTTTACTTTTTAGTAGTTTGTTAAAGGTCTTAATTTAATTTCTACCGTGACCATCTGCAGAGATCTTGGAGCCCAGGAAATAAAAATATGTCACTTCTTCCCCATCTATTTGTCAGGAACTGAGATTGCCATTTGCCATGACCTTCGTCTCATTAATGCAGAGCAGCTTTTGTACTCTATACTTTTACCCTCATCAATAGTTCCTTTAGATCCTCTTCACTTTCAGCCATCAGAGTAGTATCATCGATGTATCAGAGGTTGTCGATATTTCCCCAGTAAAGCACCCTTTTCTTTAAGATGAAGCCTTTTTCTTAATTCAGTATCAATGGGTAACCTTGTCACATGAAAGCCTCTTGGCAAGAAAAGTTCACCTGACAAGCTTTACATTGCCCATGATTGTATTTATATAAGGTAATCATAACAATCATAATGTACCATTCAATATACATTTACAGAACAGTCGCATCATTTAATAGCCATAAATATTCAACAAAACAGCTACAAATGTAATCTCTGCAAAAACAGCCCTGTTATGTACACATGTCAGTGAGTCACCCTTATAGTCATGATCAATCTTAAATGCATTTCCAATGTATCACAATGATAGTCGGTGGCATAAAAACATTATATTTGCTTTCCCAATGATAATACTAATGTTAATAAACAACAAACAATACTGATTGAGAGAAGACAGTTGGTTTAATCTACAAAAAAAAAAAGATTTATATCTTCATAGTTATGCCTTTCATTCTCAACATTTTGAATTTGGTATTTCACGTGGAATAAAAAAAAACATAAAATCTTCACGCAAAGTTTCCATCAGACATTTACTATGTGGGGCGAGACATTTGTTGCAAGGCAATTTTACAGAGTATGTCCATTTAAAGAAAAGACAACTGTAAAATTCACTTCTACTCACTGTACAGTTGGTTGTTGCATATACAAAAGTTATGACACACCTTGTTTAAATTGGTAAAATAAGAATATAAAATGAAACTGTAAAATGGATAAAAATTGTCCTTGCGGAGTAAAGTTCTTAGAAAAATAATAATTGGATTGTGAAGCTTATTCGGTTTTGCTTTTCTTGGGTACTGGTTCACCATTTGTGTTATCTTGATGGATCTCAGCTGGTATACTGATGCCTGGTATCTGAAAAGTAAAACAAATGGTTTATTTGCAAAAATAGTTTTATTTTCAATGTTGCATTTCTAGATTTTACCTTTGATACAGCACTATACTCTGTGACAATATACATTTAACTCTGTGTCTGTGTTTTGGTTTACTTATTAGTTTGTTCATGTGTACAGTGAATTACTGTTTAGATTAACAGTTACCATGAAAGTCTAGTGTGGTTGTTACATAGTAATTGAGGTTAAAATGAGACTTTTAGTCCATCAAGTTCAACCTTATTAGATCTCCTCTGATCTGCAATATGCAGATTAATTGTTCTAATATTTCTACCACATTTGTACATTACCAAGTATTCATTAATTCCAATTATGATTATGTAATGTTACATTTCAAAAATAAATACAAAATAAGCAAGATATTCTGAAGAACTAAGGAACATTTCATCCACTTACATAAAAAATAAATCAACTATGAATGGAAAACATTATAACAAAGTATGCAATTTTTAAATTTTCAAATTCAGAGAAAAATAAAAGTTCACATATAATTTATAATTTTGAGAAAATGTTGAACTGCCATAAAGACAGGGGCTTCTAAAAGCAGCAATTAATTGTAATTAGTGAAGGAAATTTTACAGAGTATATATTAACATAAACCAATATCTTACCACAGGCTCCACAAGTCCCATCCGTATCTTCTGATGCTGAATGTTAGAAGCATCTAATGAAATCTTAACTTTCACTTTGTCAAACATAAAGAAAGTTGTGTTTTCCACCATAAGTGAGGGTATCTGAAAAAAAAAACAAAAAAAAACCTAATTTATATTTAAATTGAAGTCCATAGATTTTTGAATGTGTTAAGACACAAAATGTAACCAAATTAATGTTTACATTTTTTATCTGTGATTATTGCTTTATAACAGTTTGCAAAATTTGGTCATTACTTAAGGTTGGAGGCTAGAAGATTTAGGGGTAATACACAGGACTGTTGACAGGGTTGAAAGACTTTTGTGAGGACCTCTTCTGGAAGGAATATTCCTGAGAAGATGCTTATTATTATTATAGTTCATTTATAAGGCGCCGACATATTCCGTAGTGCTATACATAAGTTAAGATAAATACAAATTAACATACAGCAAAGGAAGGAGGGCCCTGTCTGTGAGCTAAGAATCCAATGTCCATGGTGCATTCCCAAAGTACTTAGGATAGAAACTCGCAGACTTACAATCTAAGGTATAGTGAGTGGTAAAAGAGGGAGAGAGAGGTGATAAGCGTGTTAGGTTGGAAGGTGATACGCTTCTTTAAAGAGATTAGTTTTAAGTGAGGTTTTCAATGTTTTGAGGCAAGAGGATAATCTGGTGGAGTGAGGCAAGGACTTCCAAAGACTAGGGGCAGCACGAGAAAAGTCCTGGAGGCGGGAGTGAGAGGAGGTGACAAGAGTTGTAGAAAGAAGAAGGTCATTAGCAGAACAAAGAGGGCAGGTTGGGGAGTATTTGAAGATGAGAGCAGAGATGTAGGGGGGGGGGTCGATATTGTTGAGGGCTTTGTAAGTTAGGGTCATGATTTTAAAAATTGTATTCTTGAGGCTTGGGGAAGCCAGTGGAGTGATTGACAGAGAGGTGATGCCGTCACTGAACGTTGTGTACGGAAAATGAGTCTAGCAGCGGCATTCATAATGGATTGAAGTGGAGATAGTGGGGTGGTGGGTAGGCAAACAAGAAGCAAATTGCAGTAGTCTAGTCGAGAGATGATGAGAGTGTATTAGGATTTTTGTTGGGTCTTGTGTAAGATAATTACGAATTCTGGAGATGTTTTTTTAGATGGAGAAGACAAGATTTAGTTAGTGATTGTATTTGAGGGATGAAAGACAGAGCGGGGTCCAGTAGAACCCCAAGACAACGGGATTGGGAGATGGGGGTGATGATGTCGTTGTTGACAGTGAGAGAGATGTGAGGAATTGACACTGTCGGAGAGGGAGGGAAGATTAGGAGTTCAGTCTTAGACATGTTGAGTTTCAGATGGTGGGTGGACATCCAAGAGGATATACTAGAGAGAGGCAGTTGGAGACGTGTGCTAGAAGAGAGGGGGATAGATCTGGTGCGGAGAGGTAGATTTGGGTGTCATCTGCATAGAGATAATAATCAAGCCCAAAAAGAGTTTATGAGAAAGTGTAGATGGAGAAGAGGAGGGGGCCTAGGACGGATCCTTGGGGTGCCCCAACAGACCGAGTATTAGGGAAGGAATGAACAAAGCTTCTAGAAACAGCTAGTCTGGTTCCTGAGTGTTAGATATTTTTTGTGTGTGTGTACAGAAACTTGTGTACACAGGAACACCCACACAAACATATATACATTGCAAGGAAGAACTATAATTCACAAGGCTATGAAATATACTCATTTAATGAGGGAAACTACTATATGTGCTACAAGACCGAGTTTGCAAGCAAGGAGACAGGACACTATTTAGCATATCTAGATACTGTGAAAGTTTTTGCTTCGGCATATAACCAATCAAAGAACAATTTGCAGAGACAATTTGTTTAAAGAAGGAAAAGGATAAACTGATCCAGAAAATACCAATTTTATGACATAAACCCACTTAGTCTAAAAACACAGATTAAGCTTAATTAGGCCTAAGGGTAGCATTATTACATTAGCCATTCTGAAATTATTTTATTTCATTTATCATTATCATTTATGATGGGAGACTATTACACTTACCGCTGTCCTTTAAAGCATACCTTTCACCAATTAAACCTAAATCCTTTACCAACTTAAATCATCTGCTTAATATATTTGACAGTTTGCATCTGGTCTCCCACTCCGTTCTCCCATCCTTATTATTATACACAAAAGCTTACTTACTAGGACACCTTGCACAACTGGAAGAATTAGATACAGAGTTGAGTCACATTATTATGACCACTGCCTACTTATAACATCAGCAGTGCATAACCAATGAAGTGTGGCAATTATTGTGAGCTGGCTTGGTTGATATATAATGTGACATGTCGGCATTCTGCAAACTTATCAACCATCGCTATCATGGGTAAAACGTGTGATTTAACAGACTTAGAAAATGGGGTGATCACTGGCCTTCAGCCAAGGGTAGCAGTATTTCGGAAAACACAGCGCAGTTTGTGAACTGTTCGCATACTGCTGTGGTTAAAATGGACTGTTACTGGACAAACGGTACCATTGCAAATAAATGGTGTAGAAACTGCGGAGCAGCACATGCCATTGATGCCAGAGGTGAACGTCCGCTGCGAAGGTGTGTGAGGGCCAAGCAACACACTACCGTTGAGCTACTCACCGTCCAAACCCACATACTCTTCAGCAGCTGTTTGATGCACTGCAGTCTGCATGGCTCCAGATACCCTTGACAACCTTCCACCATCTTATTGACTTACTACCACACCGTCTAGCTGTTGTCCATGCTGCACATGGTGGTTATTCTGGATATTAGCTGGTGATCATAATAATTTGACTCGACTTTTTATATCTTGCTCAAGTGACTGTTGAGATGGAAGCAACAGATGACCCTTCTGGTTGGAGGTGTTAACTGTACAGGTAGAACACACTGTACGTATGTATTTCTATGTTTATCTTTTTATAAAGAATCCTATGAATGTTTATCATGAAAATTCTAATGAATATTTTAAAAGTTCTAGAACATTCTAATGATAGTTAAGTGTATCACCCATTTATTTCCTAGAACAGCCAAAATAAATGTATCTGCCTTTGGATATCCTGAAACTACAGTGAATGGAATCAAAGCTCCGATTTACTTTCACCTTTGGTATCAGCAAGTACCAGTACTGCGACCCCTGAGGATAACACTCCTAGATAGCATGCAGAGACTGGGGGATGATCAAGTAAATAATATAGCAATTGAAAACTATATTGTAGCCTACAATTTATTTGCAATATTAAACTGTCTCTTGAAAATAATTTGTCCATATAAAAATAAATGTAGTAGATTATAGCTATTAAGTACACCTTACCTCATCGTTATAAGTGATATTAGGTTTTCGCTTATTCTTTTCCTCGAAAAATACTGTTCCTTCCAAGCCAAATTTAGGAATTAAAACCACTATGGCATTCTTTCGAACAAACAAGATATATCCTTCTTCTTGCAGAATGCCTTTGGTTTTGAAAAACAGCTGTTGAGGAAAAAAAGAGCATATGGATCTGTCAATAATTAAAACTTATTAAATAAGCACAAACCATGAAAACACAGAAGTCATTGGGAATACACAAATGATTGCCAAAAATGCAAGCGTGTGCTTAGCTCATTAGTGGATTTGACTGCTTGACAACTCTGAAACAAGACATGTCTGGGAGCAGACTAATGAAACACAAAGGAATATGTTCTGTTGAATAGGAGAACAGCACAGTTTGGTTTAATTATTTTTATCAAAATTTCCTAAATACCCATTTATAGAAGTTTTTGATCTAGTTATTGCGATGGGTAAAAGATTAGGCTTGGAGAATGTTGATTGCGATGAATACTATTTACTTACATCATATCTATAAGTTAATGGCTCTGTCATTTTATGCAGTCTATGCCACAATTAATCAAGACCTCAAGGGCAAGATGCAGGTCCTGAACAAGTCATCTTCAATCTTACTAGAGAGCCTTTATGGCAACCATGATTATGTATACAGTTGCATAGGGTTTGGTTATCCATAACAGAATTATATATTTGGTGGATTTTAAATGTGAAATGAAGTAAACATAATCTCTGCAGCAAACAACATTTATAAAAATGACATTTACCTGCAAATGCTAAAGTATAGTTTTTATTTGATGAACTAAACAAATAGAACACAAAATAAAATTGTAATTGTGACATGTGGGCACTTTCCAGTGGTAAGGTCTCAGAACTTAATGTACTCATTAGGCCTTAGGCAGGTCAAGAACTGTCATTGGTAATTGTCAGCTGATATTCCAGAGCTTAATACATTCTCTGACTCTTCAAACCTTGTGCTAACACACAACATCCATGTGTTCCTCTCAACAACTGGCTGGGGATCTTCTATTTAAACCAACTGATGCCTACAAAAGCAGGGGAAGGTCATAAAAAGATATCAAACCAATTCTAGCTTGCAATTTCCATTTACTGAAATGTCACCAAGAAATGGCAGTTAAGGGGAACTGTGAAAGTCAAGACAAAATCTGGAAGACCAAGGCATCCATTCAATAGCAAACTGAAACAGTTACAGATCAATTCAATTGAAGGCCGCAGCTACATGGTCGAAAGCCTAAACCGTAAACCATGCACGCGTAAGTAGCATTTCAGGCCACGATCGATTATGCAAGACCATAACTACTAATTTAGAAACAGCCAATAGTACATGAGACTGACATCAGTAAAAAATGGAGGTTAAACTTCAATCAATTAGCATTAAGAAGTCCGATATGCGATCAGACTCGCAATCCGGCAATTTACAAAATAATAAAAATGAATGATAATGATGTTCTATCTAGTCCATGTGGGTGGCCTGATATGTATTAACTCCTTGATTACCGAGATTGATATAACACTGAAATAAAACATTGTGCAATTAATTCCCATGTCTTTCATTGCTTTCCCCATATTTTAAAGTGCAGTATTGATTTTTTTATTTGCTTTTACAGTGCTACGAACAGGTGTTTAACCCCCTTGCGAGTCCTATCTGGTACTCGTAGGATTTTCTTCTACATTTGCCATTTGCGGGCTTAAGGAATTGTAGCAATTGAATAGCGATTGTAACATTTAAGGGCTTGAAAGATCAAAGGCTAAGATGGGTTGGAGTTACGATTTTGACAACCGCAGGGATTTTGAGCTTCTAACCCGCAAACTGATTGCTAAAAGCTCTTGTAACTAGAATTTGCTCAATTGAATGGAGGCCCAAGTATCACTGCATTTTAGCAAATGCAAAACCCCATTATGACTGCAAAGGATCAGCAGGAAGATATATCTGACACAGGAGTGGTGGTGCCCCATTCCACTAGACAGCGTTGCTCACACAAACATGATCCACATGAAAGAGTCATCATAACAAAAAAAACAAAAAAAGAGTCATCACAAAACCCAACATCTGAAGAAGTATATAAAACAACATCTAGATGAGCTAGAAGAAGTTATGTATGAAGAAAAAATAAAAACGAGCATTTGAAGAAAAGAACAAATTGCCAAGCATTTGGTGAATCTGTTTTGCTTTGGGATTGTGTGGCAGACAGTGGCAAAGTATGGGTAGAGGAAAGAATGGACTCCACTAAATATCAATAAATTCTGGAAGTGAATGTCACACAGTCAGTCAAGAAACTAAAGCTGAAGAGAGGCTGGCTACTACAACCAGAAAAATAATCCAAAACACCTTGAAATCCACAACTAACTACCTCAAGAAATGCCCTCACAGTCCCCAGACTTAAACATCATTAATAATCTGTGGGTATATCTGAAATATGCTGGGCTTGCAGGTCGGCCCTAGAATATCTAAGAACTAGAAATGATCTAAAAGGAAGAGTGGTGGAAATTTCCTAACACAAGAATAGAATGAGTCTTGCCAAGTGGGTGGGTAAGTACGGACATAGTAGGGGTGTCTGAACATTGCAGGGGTGACATTTTTTATTTTTTTTAAATGACTTTGCTGCAGAAGTTGGGTTTACGTCTTTACCCTTCACAAACCAGCAAAGTATGTGATAAGCCCAAAACTGTGCACACAACTGTACATCATTACTCCATTTAAAGGGCCACTGTATGAGGAGACAAAAAACTATGTTTGAAAAATCATTCTGATTAAAGGGACATAGAAAGCATTTTTTTTAATCTTTGTTGCAAGGAACAGAATGGATATCCCAGTTTGATCTCTACATCCACATTTCTAGGTAATTTTATTCAGTTTATAAACCGACTGCACCATTTTTTTTTTTTATAGGAGAAGGTTATTTCATGTCCCTGCCTTCTATATAAGTTCTTAGCTATACAATTGCATCAGCTAATGACCTTTGGATATGGTCAAGACCCATTTTTATTTATCAAGGTCTTAGTCTGTTCAAAATGGGCTATGAACACAATATATTAAGTTATTGTCACAACTTATTGAGATATTCTTTATTTTGGTATTTCTATATACAGTGAAACAAACCTGCATTAGATCTACGGATACAATATTTTAATTGCAACAATAAAGGATATGTTTTAACAGGAAGATATATTGTTACTTTTTTTTACAAGGGACTGCAGTAATAGGATCCAGCTTTTTCTTTTTGTTAAGAATATTTCATGAACATGGTCCCATCACACCTTACAAATTTTTGATTTAATTAGTAACACAATAATATTTGGTGAATGCAGGTGCCATTCCTTTCTATTGTTTGTATAAAAAATAAATAGGCAGGAAAAAAAAAGAAAGAAAAAAAAGCTAGTTTTTAAATTACAGAAAATTCGACTTTGATGCCTTTACTGGATACTGGAGGACATTATTCAATACGCACTTACCTGAGTATGGAAAGCTACTGATGCTCTCTGTGAATACTGAGCCATTTTGTGTCGGAAGTTGATATTTTTGCAGATGTCAGCAATTTTGTGCTTGTCTGTAAGATCGGGGTATGTACAGTCTGCTCCTATAGCTGCAGCAAGTAGTCTATGCACTATGACATCAGCATACCTAGTTGGGACAAGAATTAGCATTAGCACTTGGGATCCTGTGAACAGGTCTAAAATGCAATTACTTTAACCTTAGAAACAAATTTACAGACTTCTCCCACCACTCTGTAGATCAGGGGTGGGCAAGTCCACTCCTAGAAAGCTTCACACAGGCCTGTATTTGAGGATATCCTTTTTGGGCACAGGTGAGTCAATCAGGATGACTGAAGAAACAATTGACTCACTTGTACGCAGCAGTAATATCCCCAATCCTGGCCTGTGAGGGGCTCTCCAGGACTGAACTTGTCCACCCCTGCTGTAGATGGTTCGAGAGGTGCCTATAGATGTCCTTTACAAATCTCAGAGACATATTCACAAGGCACATGCAATCCAATTATGATCCTCCTCAAGTCTGCAGAGCACTGAAAACTATGATGCATATTTCACTACTTCATAAGACACTTTACAGCTTTTTTCTCCTCATAAGCTCGTTGCATTCACATGTGTAACTAAAATTGGTGAGAACGCAAGATAAGTAAACATTTTGATGCCATTAAAAGAAAAAAATTGCAGCTTTTAGAAACAGTCTTAAAACAATGAAAATAGCACTCTAATTTTATTATCACGTTAACATTATCTAGTAGTTCGGAGTCACTTTATAGATTACTGTGTCAAGTTCTTTATTAGACATTAGGAACTGGACTTGACAATGGACACGGTTACAGTCTCACTTGGTGTATACAATTACTTTATTATTATTGTGTATTTGTAACATGCCAACATATTCCGTAGCACTATACATAAGTTAATTTCCAAGACATATTCGATATTAACACACTGCAAATAATGGAGGGCCCTGTCTTAGAATCCGGTGTCCATAGTGTTTTCCCCAAAGTGCCATGCAAGATTAAAAACTTGCAAACTTACAATCTAAAGATTATTAATATGCGACCTTGAATGGACAGTACTTCACTGCTTCAATTTAAAATGCGACAACCCAATGTGCTTTCAAAAGAACAAATGGACATTCAATCCATCGACAACCCTCCCCCATGTTGGAAACTCCGCTCAGTTAAGCAGTTAAAGCAAAGCTGTCCACAATATTGAACAGAATACTTGTGTATATTAGTTAATAAATGAATGTCTACTTTTTATATTCTAGAGCCATTTGCCTTTATATTCTGATTTAATCCTCACTTCTTATCTATTATTACTGCAAGGTATTCTAGTTGGTGTCACATTTATACAATATGCTAATTTGAAAACATTGACTTGATGTGAAAAATATTTTCAGAAAGTAAAAAATAAATACTTAAATTACTAAATTAAACTGTATTTGCAATTATTATATACTGAGATTTTTCTGTATGGATATTATAGTAATTAATGTATCTCAAAATTCCATGAAATGCTTGATAATTCTGGTCAAGTGTTTGCAGAAGTTATCTTTCAAAAAAATGAACAGAGAATAATTCCATTTCTTCTCATTGCTCTGTGTCTATTCCTCTAACTAATAATGTCAAAATGTATGCTGCCATTACAGTAACATGCTATACAATAGTTACAGATATTAATTCATATTTAAAAAAAAAACATTTTGCACATTATCAAGTCAGGTTCGTCATAAAAGAGCATAAACATGACACTTCTGTGGTCCTTTAAGGTATAATTCAGACTTGTTTCCATGTATCATATAATGTGCACTGCCCATTATTCATTATTATTATTATTATTAGGAAATGTATTCTAAAAATCGAACATCTTCAAATGGATTAACCTTGACCACTGTAATGCCTTACCAAAAGGAGCTAGATGTATTACATTTAATAAAGTTCTTACTCATTAATTTTGAAAAGCAAAATTCATTATTAAACAGACTTTTAAACATTAACTTGTTTAGATGTTGTTGACCCATTCTGAAGTAATCAAGGGGTTAGAACAACTCTGACTAGGAGCCAGCCCTAAATGGTTAGCCACAAGCTTGTATCCCTGTCAAGTTAAACCTATTTAAACACACCTCAAGCCAATGGAAAGCATCTGCCTCTTTCTAAACATAAGCTTGTGCCTGCCTCCTAGTCAGAGGTGATCCCACTCCTCATAAGGGTTGGAAGCAGCAGCTAAACTGGATATTTCTATATTGATATTTAAAAAAAAAGTTTAATTTTTAATATTGCATTTCTAAATCTTTGAACAGGATTTAAAATTAAGTTCAATTCCTAATTAAAACATCTGTCTCCTGAACTCTATGGTGTCCCTTTAATGATAGTTTTATTTACAATTTTTACTTTTGCACAGAAATTAGAATAGAGTATTGTCTTATAAAGAGCCCTTTAATATTTATTTATAATTAAGGTGCTAAGATTTACTATGGGAAGCCTTACATTAGTATATTTCTATGTTTTTTACCAGAAATAGTTACTCAACCAAGATATATAAATTGGTGGGTAATTCTGTACATTATTTTTTTAAATAAATAATGGGTACAAAGAGGGTGGTTTTGTATGGGAAGTGTTTTTGCCTCTTTGGACAGGCCAGTCCATTTTTTAAACAAGTTTTTGTGTGTGTCCTTGCTCTGATGTCATTAGAGTTTTGGAAGGAAATTTAATAAGTCAAGTTTTACTAATTATGAGTGCAGAAAACCCAAGGTTTCATGATGTATTTATTACTTACCTTCTGATGGGTGAGGTGAAGTGTGTGTAAATAGGAGACGCTAGACCATAATGATGGAAATCATTGTCCAAGCCGGCGCAGAAGTACACTGCTTGCATCATGCAGCGAGTGGCCAGGATCCTCAGCAGAGTGTTCAGATAAGGAAATTCTGTGGATTCTGCTTTGTCCAAAGAGTCAGCGAGAGCCTTGGCAGCGTCTGTCTTAATCTCCAGATTCTAGTGGAAAACAACAAAATAACATAAGAAATGTTTAAGTATATTGTATTTACTGGACGGTACTCCCAAATTGAGTGCATTGAGTAGTACAACAGAGAAACACTACAAGTGTCATCTTAATGTGCAGTGGTTACTAGTACATTATAAATAGACTATCTACAACATGGCTCATTTAATAACATGTAACAAATATTCATGTTCCTATGGACTTGTTGGCTCACTATTTAAATCAGGGTTTCTAACTCCAGTCCTTATGGGCATTGATATCATGCTTGTGAGTTAACTTGTGACCTAATTATATTAAATTACTTCTACTATACAGAGAAATATGCTGAAAATCTGTCCCAGCTCTAGCTCTCGAGCTAGTTTGAGTTAAACCGATGGTATAAGCACTTTTCAAGTTAAATATATTCTTCAGTTCAACATGAATTAACATTAAAACACTATTAACCCTATTATCCAGATACATACACAATCAGCAACAACTGTGTTATATTATGCATGCCTTGAAGCACACTTTGGAGATGCTGGGTTATGAGATTACAGCCAAACCCCATTTTATCTACAGAGCATGTTCCTGGATAACTAATGCAATCTCTGCAGGTTGTCATCTTGACAATAGTGGTCAGGACAAGGAGGGTGGTGGAAGATGAGTGCAGCAGCAGCCATGATTATGGGAAACTATGTTTATAAATTAGATTTTCTTGCAAATGTCTCTATCTATTGCTTCTGGCACATTTTTTTTTGGAATGCTAAAAAATGGTAAACTAGAAAATATATTTCACTTCAAAATAGCTTACACTGGCTCTCTGTTATTGCAGAAATGAAACATACAAAGATAAATAATTATAAGTGTGATTGGTAGCGGTTTCAATTTTACAAGTAGAAGTAAGTGTTAGATAATTAGGCTTAAATGTTAGGCTTTTTAAGCATTAATTACATGAAAAGATACTTCCTCTCTACTGATGACTCTATGACTATGTGATTAATTATCTCTCACAGTGGCAGTTATAACCCAAAAGAGCATGTCCAGTTGGATAAATATTAACAGTCGCAGAGACTTCTAAGTGATGAAGTCACATCATTATTGCTTTTAATACTAACGTGCATGCTCTTCATAATTGGCTATGAGAGCCAATTATGTGAACAAAACCATTAAGAAGGGGGAATATTTTCATGTAAATTATACTTTAAAAATATATCTAACTTTCAAGCTCAATTATCTAATATACATTAAATTATATTGATAACTAATCTGGGGCTAAACAGTCCATGTCTCAGATGAATAGAAGAGTAAATCTAATCTGCTAAAACGTCTGTCTGCTGACCAGACAAGTGCCATGTTTTTCTGGCTACAGTAAGTCCTATATTTACACTATTAATTGGTTCCAAAAGTGTATGTTGAAAAACAATGTAAGTGGAATAATGCTTAAAAATGCAATGTATTTAATGACATTAGCATGCAGAGACCATATATTATAAAGCATCCATAAGCAAAGTTAGTGTATTTATAGTACTCCTATCTCTACTTAATTATTTATGGCTGAGACTTTGTGAATGTCAGTAGAACTGATCTTTTCAGAAGTAATTGTTGAGTATTCTGTTCTAGGAATGAATCTGTGTAAGTATGACATAATGTAAGATGAATCTTTGTAAGTAGTGGACTTACTGTGTACTGTTTTATATCTACATATCTACCTTGGACTTTGCAGCTTTCACCAAAATGTCATAATTAGCTGGCGGAGGGGCAGGATGTTTGCGGAGAAGAGCGTGTTCTGGAAATTCATCAAAAATCTTTTGTGCCACAGAAATATTTGCAAGCAACATAAATTCTTCCACCATGGAATTGGTTTCCCTGGAAATTAAATGAAATCATTATTAAAGCATATTAAACACACAGCCATCACAAAGGTAAGAATCAACTATAATATTTGTGGTATGTCTGTAACTCTCCATGGGAGCGTGCAGACACACCAATTCCTAAGTCTGTACAGAGCGCGCACACCCACACATGGTGAGCGGGCATTGCGAAGCAGAGCTGCGCATGCACAGCAACAGCCGCGAGCTGCAGAAGCGGTGGAGGAAATAAAACAAAAACAAAACAAAAAAAAGACACAGGGGAGAAGAAAGGGGAAAAAAAAAACACACACAGGGGGAGACGAGGGGAAGAGACGGAGGGGATAGGAGAGGGGAGGGGAGAAGGGAAGGAAAGAGACACAGGGGAGGGGAGAGACACAGGGGAGAGGAGGGGGAAGAGACACAGGGGAGAGGAGAGATACAGGGGAGGGGAGGGGAGAAGGGAAGGAAAGAGACACGGGAGGAGAAGGGAAGGAAAGAGACACGGGAGGGGAAGAGACGGAGGGTAGAGGAGAGACAGGGGGGGGGAAAGACACAGCGGAGGGGAGGGGAAAGAGACACAGGGGAGGGGAGAAAGAGACACAGAGTAGGGGAGAGATAGGGGAAGACACAGGGGAGGGGAGAGAGGGGAAGACACAAGGGAGGGAGAGAGAGAACATTTTTGAAAATTATACCATAATTTTTGGCAGGTAATTTACTAGTATTAGAAATAACCAGCATTACAATTTATGCAAGAAACAAAATAAAAAGTTGCAGGCAGAGATACAAACATATATTTAAAGAAAAGTTTGTTAATTGTTTATGCTTCTTTTTTGCTTTTTGTAACTAAGAGCTGTTTTGGGGCATCTCAAACTATTTATAACCAATCCCTGTAATAAAAAGCTGGGTTGTAAGTAATAAGTTGGTGGTTTCTCTTTAGGGAAGCAAGACCCCTCCCATTCCCTTCTTCTTCTGTACATATATTTTTCTACTGGGATTGATCAGCTCTTTTGGCACTTTAGTGAAAAGGCTTTATAAGGTAATACAAAACTTAGAAAAATTTAAAACATCTCTCCCTAATAATAAACATAGCCCACCACAATATTCCTATTAGAGACTGATAAGGAAAACAGACAAAAAGCGGTGAGAGTGAGGGGGCAGCGCACAGAAAACCAAGGCACCCAGGCAGCTGAGAATAAAATGTGTGCTTGCAGAATCATGACCATGAACTGGTATGAAATGTTCAGCAGTCAAACAAAATGCTTGAAACATAAGCTCAAAAGAGAAAGGGCAACTGTAAGAATTGTTGTTCTATTATTTCATTTTAGATTGCGTTACCAAACTTTGGCAGACTGCTTATTGATGTCAACTGGGTAATTTATGTAAAAATTAACTGCTTCTTGAGTGCTTTGAAGGCTTTGTTCAATAAGTCCTCCGATACCCTCTTTTCTCTCTCACACTCCTAACACTGGAATTCCATTAATGTTACTTCACAGTCAAAGTCTCTGAATAAAGAATTTAAAATTCAAAGAAATCAAAGTAAAAAGTAAATAATAATTTGGACCAACAGAAAAGCAAAACACGTTTTGGTAACCTACTTTAATTCTTTTGTCTGTAGGTCTATGGGATCATGGGTTTCACTGTCCAAGTGAAATCGAACCTCAGGTGAAGAAAGAGTCAAAGCACTGAAATAAAAAAACGTAATATGTCAAAAATGTTATTCCCTTGAATCAATATTAACAGGACGCTGAACTCAAAACTGCTCTGCATCATCACGTAGAGCAGTAATAATCAAGTGGAGAGGCCATAAACATGTTCCAATATTTTATAATTATGTTTTAATTTGTTTTGTCCAGTTTAGCTGCAGCTGATATATTCAGCTTATGGTAGGGGGGAACTTAAATCTATTGAGTTTGAGGGGGGCATAAAGCATAAGTTCTCTCAAAATACTTACATACTCTCTGTGGTATTAAATTTAAGTTTATTTTCTTTTGGAGTTGGTATGTCTGGAGAAACATAAAGCTGATTTTATTGCAAGGGACAATGGATTTTATTGCAGGGTACATATGATTTTTGGTCCTTTTCAGAACCTGCAGAAACAAACTATATGCAGTAGTGAGAGAGAGCAGCTGGAGGAATAATGAGATGATAGACAACTATTATAAACTAGTGAAATATGCAAACATTTTAAATTGTAAACTTTTTGTTTTCAGTATGGATGAAGCAGAGCAGCACTGATGAGTCACTTTCAATGAAAAATACACGAACTTGAAAAATTAAGACAATACAAGTATAGCATAAGTTTAGATCCCAAAATATAAACATAAATAAATAAATAAGACAAGCAGAAATGCCTGTTTGCACAATGTTATATGAATGTAATGTGCATTTTAAGTAAACATAGTGTCTGACCATCCAAACCCAGAATGTCTTGGCATACAAGCTATTTTTCTTCTCAATGACAGATTGCTGAGCTGAAACTCAAAAGGTCATAAAAATAAACATATTCAATAATATACCCATTATCTATTCTCCGCTTCTTCAAAATCTTAGCCAATTTATTCAGCAGACGCAGACTTAGGGTAATCTCATCATTCATGCTAGGGGAATCAATTCTCATCTGTGCTTCTGCATATGTAAGTGAGGCCTAAAAGAGAATTGGGAAACATGTTTATTCACAACCATAACAAAATACTAATAGTGCCTTATTAATGCTATGAAAAGTCTATCTAAAATGTCCTAGATCAAAACTATTCTGAAGGTTATTAGCTTAAAAAAATATGTGCAAAGTAAGAGGGAATAGCACTACAAGATTAAGAAAGGTCACAAAGTTTCAGTGAGAAATTGCACTCATATAGACAAAAGGCTCTCCCACCTTATAGAACATCCTATTCCTTTGTGTGTGCAAACATGGAGCCCATAGCTAGAATCAACCCACAACATTTCCTTAAACGTAATCACAAATCCCCAACAATTTTCAAGTTAACATTCTTGAAGATCCCTAGACAGAGAGTAAGGTGATGGCCCAGGGAGTACAGACAGAGTTGAGTTCACCCTTCCCCAAATTGATACCATTAACACATCCCAAGACAGAAGAATTAGATTTCCTTTTTTGTTTTCATATTTTCCTTTCTTTCATATTACCTTTTTTTTATTTCTTCCCCCACATTCCTCCCCGTCCTTTTTCTCAATTTCTAAGTTGTTTTAGTTTAATGTTTATTTTCAGATACATATATAAAACAGACTCTTAGATTTTGGCAGAATCCACAGTGTTAATATCACTTCCAGGGAATGCTCAAAACTTACAGTTCAACTATCTTGTGTGACCAGCTACCTCAAACCAAACAAACACGGACTATAAATGTAACCTTGGTGTGTGTAAATACCATCTATAATTGTTATTTTTTTGCTGGTTAAAACATAAATATACATTTTACATGATAATATTTTTCCTTCTAAGTGTAATTAATTCAAACTAGCTTGTTGTTTAGTCGTTCAGTTGTGTCCAACTCTCTATGATTCTATGGACAACAACACGGCAGGCACATCTGTCAGCCACTGCCAATCTGAGCTCCCTCATTGCTTCAATGACCTAATCTATCTTTCTCTCCCATTCCCTTCCTTATGTGTGTTCAATCTTTCCCAGCATCAGAGTATTCTCTAGGGAATCCTGTCTTGACTAGCTACAACATTTACACACAAAAAATGAACAACATTGCCCGAAGAGTCCCTTTAAGGAGGAATAAGAATCTACTTACTTTTGAATTGATAACACTTTTTGTATATTTTGTATTTATAATGTTTGCATTCTTGTCTAACTCCCAAATACAGGAAAAAGCCAACCTAGAAAAAAAGCAAAATAAATAAAACATATGACAAGACAATATAACATTCACATCAGCAAAAATAATTAAAAGGGACATGAAAAGCATATTTCATTTTGTGTTCTCTAAAAGATGGTATCTGAAAACACGTTACTATACTGAAAAAAAAGGCCCACTGTGAATAATGTTTAAGCATATAATTGCCACTGTACAGTCCTCTCATGCAATGAAATTACACGGATGTAAAAACTACATAAAGTCATTCTAAGTAAACTATTTTTTAAAGGCATACTTAAGTTTGCTGGATTATTAATGTATCTGTTAGAGGATAATTAGTTGTGTATGCAAACATTTAAACACTTACATTGAAGTCAGCAAAATGTCTTGCAATTTCTGACAGTTGCAAATTAGGAATAACACCCTCCAAACCCAGGCTACATTAGCATGACATTTTAAATGATTTATTTTGGCCAATTAGGTTAGCTGAAACTTTTGAATTAAGCCTGGGATATCTAGTGTATGCTGCTGACGTACAGACAGGAAGCTGCAAGGAGATTGGCTGAGCAAGCAACAGCAAATAAATAGTGGGTTAACATTGATCCCTTGATGCTGCATGCTGATTGGCAGGGGGGGGGGGGGGTCAGATGCCTGTGTAGACACCCCCTAGGAGGTGTCAACATAATCATTAGAGGATTTTTTAGATATTAATAAAAAATTAAATGTTTTATGAGATGTGCTGCATACATGTAGGCTGCTTTTTCCCTAAGTATTGCAGACATGTATTAATCCATGAAACTTGGATATGCCTTTAATATATTAACACCTTGTGGGTTCTATGAAGAAGAAAAAAATTACACATACCTGTCCACTTTTGACCTCAATGAACATAAATTTGAACTGAGCAGATCTGGCACCATGTCAATTCTCTGAAAAGCAGAAAAACAACCGTTAATATCAAATACATTTTCTGGTTGGTTACATTGCTTTAAATCGCTCTTGTGAGGTGCAAGTAACGGAAAATGTGAAGATGTTTATTAGATCACATATAGGAAAAATAGCTGCTGTCCATTTTTAAATGTGTTTAATGATTTCATGACTCTTGGCACTATATGTCCATTTCTGAGATTTAAGCAGCTTTAATGTGGTGGATTAAATGACACTGGCGATTACATAGCTGTTTTGTATATTTGGTTAAATTGACATCTGTAACAATAGTAGCTAGAGGTATGTCTTGAAATGCGCAAAGGTTTGGAAGCATCAATTCAGAATACACTGCGGTTTACCAAGTAGCGGGAGTGTTGAGAGTATATATTTTGATCAACTTAATATTACGTACATACAGAAGACAGGTAAATGGCAAATTAATAAAAATAATAATAATATTAATAAATATATATATAGAAATAACATGAAGAAGAAAGCGGCAACTAGTAATATACATGTGAGAAACACAGTAATTCCAAAGTTAGAGAGAGGGTAAAGAAGGGGAATACATGGGACAGGCATAATAGTGAGTACTCAGTCTCACTCTCTCTCTCTCTCTCTCTCTCTCTCTCTCTCTATCTATCTATCTATCTATCTATCTATCTATCTATCTATCTATCTATCTATCTATCTATCTATATATATATATATATATATATATATAAAACACCTGAGACCAAAATACCAGGAAGAAGCTAATGCAAATCATATTTCATGATTTTCCAACAATTAATGAGCTGGTCCAACTGTGCACGGACTAATGATCTGCCTATGCAACAAAAAATGTCAAACTAACTTAACTCTAACTCATGGCTACTCGCTTCCATTCTGTGACTTTTTGTTCTCTTTCTACATGATATTTTTTATTTTATTTTTTTTAAACGCCTATTTTACAATTTAACACATACAATACATAAAACACTGTTTAGATTTTAATATTTAATATAAAGTTTTAGAATCAAGCTGGTATGTCATGTACTCTTTGCATCTTTAAATTGCTGGAATTATTAGCTCTCAAATGATGTAACGATTTGCATTACTTGAATATAGACAAAACAGGTTTTGACTGAAGAAAAATATATGCTGAAATCTCAAAGCCAGAAAAGGCCATGCCATGGAGTTTGTCGGGCAATTATGTTAATTTATTACAGAACAAACAGAAACACAATTCAGGGGGAAAAGATAAAGATACTCCATTAATCATGATTTTGCAATGTCCCATTACAAGCGTCCCTTATCACACCTAAAAAACAATTACAATGGCACTTGTTAAAACATTTTAAGATTTCATTTTTATAGATATATTTTGAAGCCAGGTTTCTTCCAACAACTTCTCCTCTCCTAGCTAAGCATTTTAGCTTGGGTTGTTTAAACATCGAATTACATTTACCAAAGTGGAAATCTTACAAGACTGGGATACGTTTACTAAGAAAAGCAATTAAGAATATTGTCATTATAAACAAAATATCTTATTCTGAACTAAACATAAATGCCACATATGAAAATATTTTTGTATAGTTGGGTTCCTGTTTTTGTATAGGTCGGGTCAGCCTTACCTTGTCACACAGATACACAGTGGTTCCTCTACTGGCTGACTCTTGGTCCAAAGAGTTTCCAGGACGAATGAAATGACTCACGTCTGCAATATGGACACCAACCTTGATAAGGAAAAATAGGAAACCTTAGCAAAAGTGTGTATGTGAATCGTATAAAACTTGGGATGAAATTAACTAATTCAAAGGAAGATTACAAAAAAGAATACATAAAATAGAAGCATTATTGGCACAATTCCTCCTAAACAACAGTTCAGCATTTTTTTTAAAAGTGTTCCACACTTTTCTCTGTCTATCAAAACTACCTAAATCCAGAAAAAAGATTTTACAATTTATTTAATAATGATAGATAGACTAAGAGGATATTTAATTTAAGAAATGACAACATCACACAATTCTTCCCCATCTGGTAATTCCAGAATAGAAACCTATAGAAACAGTGCTTGTAATTTGAATTCATGACATTTCTCTAATTTTGGAAGAATTCCCTAGCCAGATGATTTTTTCCAACTACATACATACATACATAGAATGTATTGTACCCAACCTTACATATGAGTACTCTAGATGCAGCGCTACTGAAAGTGTGCCAATTAATTTATAATACAATATTGTACCAGTCAATTATTAAGAAGAACAAAACTCATAAACAGACTTCAAAAACTCATAAAATATCGTCCATACAAAAAAGATGAGGGTTAAAATACCAGATTTTTTTTAAGTGTTAAAGACAGTTTGAAACGTACATCACATATATAGTTGTGAGCGTACGAGTTGTTGCTAACGCTGCGGGCTCGCGAAGCGAGGGCCGCGACTCGCGCAGCGAGCCAAGGCCCTCGCGAAGCGAGGGCACTGCCCCAGGGTCTCAATTGCTGGCATGGAGCGCCGAAGGCGCTCCTTGCCAGCAACGGAGGACCCTCGCAAAGCGAGGGACTCAGTTGCTGGCATGGAGCGCCATAGGCGCTCCATGCCAGCACCTGAGGACCTCGCAAAGCGAGGGCCGCAGTTGCTGGCATGGAGCGCCGAAGGCGCTCCATGCCAGCAACTGCGACCCTCGCAAACTTCACGTCGCAACCCAAACAGCACGACACACACATTACGACACTCGCAAACAACATACGACACACGTTCACACACATTACGGCCTTGCAACACTCGGACGCAACTCGCGAACATTACAAAATGTAAAACACAATACATACACACAGCACATACATAAAAACATTACCTACACCAAGAGGGAGCACCCAGCACCTCAAAAATGCAACTTAGACCTCGATTTTACTCGAAATAAGAGTTTAGAGACTAAAAAAAGCGAGAGGAAAAATGGCCACCGAATGGCCACCGAACAAAACGAAAACGAGGCTACAGCACTCTAAAAACGCAAAACACCACAAGAAACTCGCAAAACGCCACAAGAAACTCGCAAAACGCCACAAACGACATACGGATATTCATACCACACAGTGCACACATTCAGCATGCTTACACAGCAGCTCCACACCACTAATGCTGCAGCAACATCAACACAGATTGCCAGCTCTTCATCACAATGCTTCAAAATAGGTACAGTATATTCATTTAGTAATGTATTACATATTTATTATACACCAAACAGCATTAGCTACCTTACAATTTCATTGCCGTCATTTTTTGACGGGCAATTCGCTAGTCCTATATAAAGGTAACTGTGTGTGTGTGCGGGGTCTGCAGCTTCTTAACAGAGTACCGTCCACATTGTACTCAAAAGTAGTAGATCATAGGGGGGGGTATGTGCACCACCTCCTAGTGCAGGTCACAAATGCATAGTAATACAAGGGGGGGGGGGGGGGGGCTAAATATGTCAGAACACTCACATGTATATACTTCAAGGTATGATCTAATATTTCCACATCACGCGGGAACTTCTTTCAATCTGCTTGAGTATCCCGATCCACATGTAGTGCTGGTTAATGAATACCAGTTGTATCAGGTCTGTGATGTTTCCATCTATTTCTCTTCGTCTTTTGGAGTCTTGAGTCATGATCAAAAGTAGTGGCCAGTTGTTCAGTGTAACTGAATATAGGCAAAATATAATTTTGTCTCTGGGATTTTTTTTCTGCGATTGATCTGTGCACATGCTTTTTATTGATTTGTTTCTTTTCCATTGAAAAAAAGCCAAACTACAATGAAGAAACGCGTCTGGACTTGATTTAATTATTATTATTTTATATATATTTATTCTTTTTATTTTTTTTATTTAATTATAGATATTTTTTTTTTATATTTATATATATGCTGTTTATACCAATTGGTATTTTAGAAAAATCATTACAAATAAATTATGGACTACTAACTTGTACCTGTCAAGTGATGGTGTTTTTTAGTCATATAAACAATAGTGCCATAATATTGGGGGACAAAACCCAGGGACATACAGTATAAAACACTATATACTGCTTATATTGCATACTGACTAAGCAATAGTTCCTTAACAATGGGAAAAAAATCCCAAAGACAATATTATATCCTGCCTACATTCAGTTACACTGAACAACTGGCCACTACTTTTGATCCTGACTCAAGACTCCAAAAGACGAAGAGAAATAGATGGAAACATCACAGACCTGATACAACTGGCATTCATTAACCAGCACTACATGTGGATCAGGGATACTCAAGCAGATTGAAAGAAGTTCCTTCTGATGTGGATATAATAACTTATAACTTGAGGTCTATATATGTGAATGTTCTGACATATTTCATTTTTTCTTTCCCTTGTATTACTATGCATTGGTGACCTGCACTAGGTGGGGGTGTGCTTCTCCCCCCCCCCCCCCCCCCACACCTTCCTTTTGTGTTTATTTTCTATGATCTACATACATACATACATAACTTTTAAAATTCTAATAATCTTTATATATCCCTATAAAAATGTGTACCATGTATATATATTTATAGGAAAAAAATGGTTTGCTTTTTTTTTTTAGCATCTTCACAATTTACCTGAAATTATATAAGTCATTAATCTTTTTAATAATTAATGTGTAAAAAGATATAAATATTTATCTGATACAACAGGTCTCCATACGCTGCGGAAATTCATTTTAATGAAACACACAAGTTTGTAGAGGATTTCTGTAGCTACAGCCAATATAGCAGCACTTCATACATTTTATTTGTTGTTTTACCCTAAACAGTGGTTCTCATACCAATAGTAAGATTCACCACTATTCATTATTTTTATGTATTTTATTTATAAGCGATTTCAAATATTTAGTTTTGTTATATCTCACAGAGAATTTATATGCTTTGAAGATATTGGGCATATTGTAAGTATTAATAAACGTTTTTTCTTTTTACAATATTTAACTGTGATAGATTCTTTATGCGCTCCCTTTTTGTTCTAGTTTTCTCATGACTAATGATTGATTGACATTGACGAATAGTGTTATTACATAGTGGAAAACTGAAAAGAGATTTGATATCTGAGGACCATAATCTTATTTGGCACCATTTTGTGATTAGCTTAGGGAAATTAGCTCAACCTCCCCTTTTTGCCAGGTAAGTATCTTGTGAAGATTGTATGAATACAATTTATTTTATACTAGCGACTTGCCTGTCAAAAATGACAGGGCAATAAAATTTGAAGCCATGGCAATGCTGTTTGCCACACCATGTAGAGCTTTTGCTACTCTAAGGACCTTCAGCGCTCCTTGCGAGCCTTCAGCACTCATTGTAAGCCTCTCTCGTTTATTTTGCTCCTCTGAGCACCTTCGGTGCTCATTGCAAGCCTCTCTCCTCGTGTCCTTCAAGTTTCGTGCTTTGCAGCAATCATGTTCGGCTCTCATCGCAAAGACATATATATAAGTACAGTGTTCAATATACCATTTTTTTTAGTGCAGTGTAAATTAGAAAATGTTTTCTGCTCTCAGAGCATAATAAAGTGATTTAAATATGTAACGGCTTTGAGAGTGCTATTGCTGGCAGCCAATGAGCAGTAATCCATATATATATATATATATATATATATATATATATATATATATATATACATATATATACATATATATATATATATAACTGCAGTGTAAAAAGTAAATCATTTTTTAGTACAGTTCCATTACTAATTAATACTTATTAAATGAATGTACGTTAATTCTGAATTCGTAACTGCAACTGCATTGTAAAATATGCTATTTAGCATATATATATATATATATATATATATATATATATATATATATATATATATATATATATATATATATATATATATATATATTTTTTTTTTTTTACTAAATAAATTAATATACTTTGTCTATTTCTAACATATTCAGCAACCAATATCCTGAAGAGCTAATAATCTATTTTTATTTTCCTGGTTTGCGATCAGTTTCCGTCCTTTTCAATAGTGTATTTTGTACCTGTGTAAGTGTTACGCGTCTGGCAGTATTTTGCACGGTTCAGGGTCGTGTAGCCTCGGTTTCATTTTTTTTGGCCGCCACTTTTTTTCCCGCACGCGATTTGAGTGCCGAAACTCTGCAAATTCTGCTTAAATTTGCATGGAACCTCATTCCCAGACATCCTGGCTGTCCCCCTTGCTGTGTGTGAGTTTTTGTTTTATTTATTGTGTTTTCCGCGTTTTTTTGCTTTGCGTGGTTCGGCCGATAACAGTATTTTTCCGGCCTTGTATTTTTTTCCCCCTATGTTCCGTGCCTCGCAATTTTTTTTCCTAAGTCCTGCGTTCCTCAACTGCTTGCAGCCTAAGGCAATCCCGCGTTTCCTAACTGCATGGAGGCTGTCACACGTTTTTCAATGCCGCAAGGCTCTCAGGAGCGCCTTTGGCGCTCATTTGTGCCTAAGTCCTGCGTCTTTCAATGCCTCAACTGCTCACCTCGCTTTACGAGGCCCGCAGGTGATGAGAGCTTTTGGCACTCATCGCCTAAGTGCTCCCAGTTTCAATGCCTCAACTGCCTTGCGCCTTTGGAGCTCAACGGCTAAGTGCTCCGAGCTCAGAAGACTTCTGTGCTTCAACGTCTCGCTACGCGTGGCTCACAAGCGTGACAACGTATCGCAGTTTGACAATTATAATATGTGATGTTAGTTATTTTTTGTGCCGAGGGCGATTGATTCAACACACATGTATTAAAGACTTTCCTTTACTCATATATAGAATTTGTACTGAATACATTTATAAACTAAGTAACTGCAAAATTTAAAAACAAATAGTTTTTTTTGTACCTCAGAATTAATAATTTTCAAATATCAACTCACCAATTATTTAATAATAATTTTAGCATACAGAGGGCCTCATTCAATTGCGATTTGGCCAATCGAATAGGGCTCTATATAAAGCACAGAGTATATTTTTTTACAAAAGTTTTTAGTTAGTGAACTTCTATCCAAAATCAAGGTCTTCACGAACTAAAATCTTATGTAAAAAAATATGCTCTGTGCTTATATAGAGCCCTATTCAATTGGCCAAATCGCCATTGAATGAGGCCAAGAATGTTTTTATCCATGCTTGAGATAACAAAAACCCTAAAAATTAATTAAATTCTGCATTTGGTAGCTTTAAATAATAAGGAAGATTCCCCATAAGTAGATCAGACTAACATTGTCTCATAAGACAACAATAAAAACACGCACTTTCAAAAAAGGCTTTAAAAAGACCTACTACAAACGTGCCTTACCTCTAGATTTCCGTTTTCTAGTTCCCGACAATGTAAAGCATCATCAATATCTGTACAACCTGGAGGGTCCACACTGCACACATCAAGATGTCGGAGATCAATTCTGTTTTTCATGTCCTGCAAGTTGGAATAATATAGAAGGCTAATTAAATGAAAGTATGCAATGTCCATTTTGTTGAAAGTCTTAAAAAATATTGTCAAATGCCTTTAACAAGCAAGCAAAAGAAGGAAGCATTTAAACAAGAATCAATAGCTTGCTTTAAGTACCGATACATTCATAGTTACGTCAGATGATCAAGAATTACATATAAAGAGAAGCAGAGACGACACTATTGGAGTGAAACACATTGTTAAATAAGAGGGTGACAAAAAAAAGAAGAGGCATAAGAAAATAAACATAGAATAGAAGTGTAGGTGTTCACCTCAGGTTTGATGGCCCATGGCATCTTGGGAAGAAAACTGAGAACAGCTTGGGAAAATGGCTGGTGAGGAACATCGTGCTCAAGCAGCAAGACCTCAGTCTCAGTTTCTTTATCACCTGCAGCTCCCAAATTCTTTACAAAATGACCCTATTGGATAAAAATAAAACATTAAAGCATTTTCCAGCAGATACCCAATAGATATATATAAAATAATTTTATAGAGCTCTAGGCTTCTGAGGCTGTATTATGGAAATAGTATGAAATATCAGTTTTGTGTTATGCATATTCTTAAGAAATGTGTTAGTGTGGCAAAGGTTATATTATCTTTTAAATCAGATTCTCTAGTATCTGCTCTCTTGCGGCTGTGTGTAGAGAATGTTTACTCTAGAGTATGAAATAATTTGTGCAGAATCTGTAAATTCCAAGTTTCTCCCAAACACATTTTTGACAGGCAAGTCGCTAGTACCTATTTTTAATCAACTACAGTATTCTTGCTTTAATACACAAATCATCAACTTACCTACTTTTTACACCTTTTCTTTGATAGTGTGGCTAAAATTGTCCATTTTAAATGAGAATAAACTTAACTTACATTTGGGTATCTGGAGTTTTTTGGCCAACCATCTACTGCAACAATAATCCTTGCCCCCTCTAATGTAGCTGCCTGTCTAGTCTCAATGCGAATGCGGGGTATCCTCCGATCAGCTGGTGTGAACAGATGTCGAGTGGACTAGAAACAAGATTTAAAGCAAAATAAATATATAATCAATGACTGAAACCAGACAAACAAGAACAAATAGGAAATCAATCTACAGATACCAGTAATAATACCGGCAAAAATGTTTTAAAAGGTTCAGACTAATGATTTACTCCTCTGGATCTTTATGGTCATATACCTCCATATCCCGGTCTGCCTCCTCAACCCCTTTTTTATCAGTATGTTTAAATCTTTATTATCCAAAGTCTTGTGTTATACCACACCTCCTTGATTTAATTTTATTCAATACAATGGCAACAAACATAATAACAGAAATGATTCAAACCTAATGAATTGCTCTTAATATTAATAAATGTTTGCAGTTTAACACTGATACTAACCTCCTTGATTTGTGATTTGGCAAGCATGCCACAATATGGTCTCCAGTTTCTCTTTATTATTCCCACCACTGTTCCGGTTGGTTTTCGCACACTCGGCACGGCTGTTTTTAGCTGCACAAAACAATTAAACAGAACGCAAAATCTATAAATTACAAAAATTTATACTCCGGGTACAAAATTTAGTTCTAAGATATTCCATTTTAACACCTCAACTGGATGCAGATGTAGCAAAGAGTGTGTTAAACAAAGGTTACTTTTATTTTATTCCAAAAGTTGTGCCCATATCGCTCTTCAGACTTTGATGGCTTCATTCTTACAATTTGCAAAAGCGTGGGTAGACAAACTAGCATCTGTTACTAGACGGAAATGATATACATCAAATTGTACAATTTCTGCATAACGATTGGTATTGGATTTTTAGTCCAATATAGATGCTAAGCGCTAAGTGACAACAGACTTTTCAGTTTCCTACAGAGGAGGAAAACCAAGAAATAACTATATTATCACTGAGGAAGCGGTGTTCACCATAGCGAAACACGTTTGATCATCCATTTATTAGTGCATTTAGGTATATATTATATAATCAGCATTTTTTTTAATCACTTTGGATTTTATTGCTTCATCATTGTTTTTACAGGACCTAAATTCCGACCCAGATCACGGAGAATTCTGTAAAACTAAAAAAAACTGGAATTTTTATATACGATCGTGTATGTTCTTTGTATAACGAGAACGATATCAATACATCATCTGACATACAAGATCGGAAAGATCATAAACCAATGATATAACTACACTCCATTCACTGAACATCTAGGCACTGGTCAGGAGCATTTGCGCTTTTTCAACTCTGCGTTAGTAACATATGTATATAAGACTACTTACCAATTTTTCTTTTTCATCTACTGATTCAATGTCATCACTTTCTCCTTCATCCTGCAGTACAACAGACGATGGTGCCACCCAGTTCTCCTTGTCTAACAACTTCACTGCTACAATATCTTCATGCATAGCTCTGTTGATATTTCTCAGTCCCTGCAAAATTATCTTTGGAGAAAGAAAACACAACCATTTTACTAGGCTTGATCAAAATGCATTGTCTGTGTGCGCATTCTTCAAGTTTTCAAATATTACTGTTCAAGCAAAATATGTTCTTCAAAAACATATCAAAAAGTCACTAACACGTGTGCAAAGGTATTATTACAAAGCATGTAGGGAGGATGCTTCTCAAGGCATGATCATGAATAACAATGAATACTGAAATTGACTGAACACTGTTTGAAAAACGTAAGTTAGACTAACAGCAAAATTATGAAGCAAAAATGTTATTATACTTATAAATAAATGTTGATGAGCATGGGATTGCAAGGTCTTAAGTGTCTAAGTGATTTAACATCCCCCACCCTCTCCCTCCTGCCATTGTTCGATAGATAAACAGGTTCTCTAAGGTATCAGGAAGTGCTTAAGCTGGAGATGATGGAACTTTCTATATCACAGAGGTCTACAAAAATAACATTTTCTCTAAAAACTATTGCAAAAAAATGAAAAGTTCCTATAAAAATATAAACACAATTTGCGTGTGGGAGAGTTCGATAACAGAGCTTGAAAATTGGGAATTTTAAAGCATATCACACGAAAAAGGCCACCCACTCTCCCAATGATTTTAGCTCAGATGATTAAATGACCACTGTGTCAGATTTTTTTCTATATGGTCTTACTTAACTAAAGAGGATAATGGACAAAACGTTACTACAAAAAAGAAATACTAAATACAACCTGTACTTTTAGACAGCTTTTTTAAGCACTTTCTGTTTTTTGTGTACTTGCCTGCTACTTCTTGAGATGGGTGTGTCCTTGTAAACTAGTGAGTTTCCCTAAAGTGCAAGTAAGATTACAGGCAGTTCTTATTGCCACTTTGTCATTGTGCAGACACATAACTCCTGTTAATTCAAACCCTCCGCTCACCTGAGGAAGTGATCTACTAAAAACAATATGGCAGATTCCACAGCAACATAAATGCATATGCAAGCTAATAAATTAGAGGCTGTGTTATTTTATTTATTTACATTCTGAAATCATGTTGCATATTTTCAGATGTAATTCATCAAAAACAGTAAATTAAAAATAAATACTACTATAGTGACCCTTGAATTATAATTTAAAGTCACAACTACAAATGTTGGAACGCAAGTAAGTAAATCAATCAATACATATATTTGTAGCTAAAAAAAATAAAACCTGCCTCTTTGTTGTCGTCAGAATCTCCGTGCACCCAGACTGTGGCCTCGAGGTAGTTATCCCTGCTGGCTCTGAAGGTCCCTTGTACGTAAACGCCGGATTTGATACCCTGCTGCAACTTTGACAAAGGAATGTGCTCAGAAAAAATGATCCTTCCACTGTCTACTTCATTCTGTGGAAACAAAGGACAGCACAATTATTCTGAGTAAATGTATTTGTACACATGATATATAATAAAATCTTAAAACATTGCACTACCACAAACTACTACAATATTACTGTAACAATATCTCCTACATTTAAGGCAAAAGGTTATGCACAAGCTCATGAAAAACATTACAAAGAAGATAACGTTCTTCTTTGATGGAAACCAAGTTATCCAAAGTTTAGAAAACTTACATAAAAATGGCAGAAAGTTTTTGTTTAAAAAAAAAATAAAAAAAATATTGGGTTAAGCACGAGGAAGTCACTGGGCTAAGATGGGAGGTTTGAATTTGTCTGGAGTTCACTGCTACTATATACCATGGTTACTATGATGATGAATTGTATCTGAACATACAAGTGAAAGGGACACTAATGCTTCAGAACGCTACAGTGGTCCATGAAGACAGATAAACTTTAAAAAACAAACACTTATTAAAAAAATATAAACAATATTGATTGTAAAAAAGAGGCATCTTATAATGGGCAAAAATCTGTGGATGTTAGGTTATGAACTTAGGTCACCAGTGTCTAATGAGAATATGTCCCAACATACGGGTAAAAGATACAGGACACCTGAAGTATATGAATGTATAACATCAGTAAGATTATCTCTCTATCAAATAGACATTAAGATTGAATACAGACAATATATATATGTTGTATCATAAGACATAAAAGCAAAAAAAAGAGAGCGATATAGAAGTAGATATACAACAAAGTGTGATTTACAACTGGTGAACATCAAAAAATATCCACAATAGAAGAATAAGTATTCACTTGAGATCTATATATAATCCTAACAATGTATATATACCCTTGTGTATGGCCTAATTGATGAATAAAATATCTATATGACAAGAAATCTACTAAGATGCGGCTTTGGGAAATGGATCTTCAAGGCCAACAGAAATATGGTATAACGTATTTTCATTAACAGAAAGATTCATTAAACATGCCTCTTATAGAGAAACTTTTTTTCAAAATAGATGGCACTTGGTTCCAACGAAGCAAACGCAGATCAGTAAAGATGAAAAACAAAAATTTAGCTGGCGTATTTGCAGATAAATAGGCTAATATCTTTAGAAACTCAAAACTTTTGGCTGACTTGTTTCAACCAAATATCTAAAATTACTAAAACTACTATACAGCCCACACCTGAAATGGTTCTATTTCACATCACATTGCTTAAAAATGAAAGCAAATTAATGTGCAGTCATGGAACGAATTAAAAATGATCATAAGCAAAAAAAAATATTAGAATTAGACTTCTTAGAACTCAGAGTAAAGAATTTAGAATCCACTCAAAGAGTTGTTTGAAAAAAATACTCTGATTAAAAGAGTTAAAGAGCCTAAGGAATCATCCTAACATTGATTTTGATTATTTTTATGTTTTATAATTGGTCGTTGTGAGTCACAAAATGTAATAAAGTTAATATAGTTAGAAAATAGACCCTTGGTTGTAAATTATAAACGTTTTTGAAAAGTAGAAGATAGAAACAACAATACCTTTTCATCGGATACGCACGCGAGACGATCAACAAGTTCAGGATTGGCAAGCAAGCTCTTAATATATTCTTCACCTACAAAATAGATATTTTTTACAATGTATTTCTCAGCACTAAATCGACATACTCTCTCAAATTAACAAGATATTTTAATCAAATTTTCTTTACATTCTTTACTTAATAATAAACAGATTGGTCACCAAAGGGTGCGAGCAAATTACAAACATGAATGTGAAGTGTGAATAGGTGAAGATCAAAATACTTTTTCTTAAACTTAGAAATCACTAATACATGACAGCCAACCATCACAAAAAGAAATATGCCAGCCAGGAAACTGTCATATATATCAATACAATAACTATAAATGTCCAGCGTATGAAACAAGCTGTGATGGTGATAAACGGTTTGACTAAAGAGAAAATGTTTAGCCTAATTGGGAAGACAAAGGATAGATCTGATGACCATCTAACCTGTACACTTGTCAGACTGCAAGCAAAACTTCTCTATGACTGCTGTTCAGAAAGATCCTCACACTACTTGATCACAAAATAAATTATAATTAGAGTTTTTTTTAGTTCCTTTTGTAATACTGCCATTTGAATTGCCCCTTGAAAGGGGTCTCCTAATTTTTCCGATTTATAGTCTTGGCTTACATAGTTGGTAATGATGCTAATTTATTACATATTTCAGATGCATAAATCAGAGTACTGCAGTATATAGTGATACATTTTTTTTTTATTTTAGGCAGCGTAATAAGCTTCCGAGAGTTGAACCTCTCTTTATCGAGTCAGAAGCAATACTCAACTCCTGAAATCTTGTCACTTTAACTAAAATGTTTGTCCAATAAAAAAGGTATCACTGTATATGGAAATACTTTTTTTATCTAGATTACTAGACACCTCCCTTTTCGTTACATATTTCACAGAGATGTGAAGTTTTTCCCCCAAAACACAGTGGCACATTAATAAAGAAAATCACTTTCAGTTACTCAATTAAAGAGTATGGAATAGTGCAAACAAATCCTTTGCACAACTTAGTTTCATAATCATACTAGCTACTTGACCGTCAAAAATGACAGGAATAAAATTGTAAGGCTGGCAATGCTGTTTACCACAAAATGTGAGGCTTTTGCTCCTCTGAGCATCTTTGGTGCTCATCGCGAGCCCCGCGCTGAGCGCCTTCAGCGCTCATTGTGGGCCTCTCCCCCTGTGTACTTCAACTTTCCTGCTTTGCACTGATCACCTACGGCGCTCATCGCAAGCCCGACACTGAGCAAGCCTCTCACGGTTCTCATTGCGACCCTTTCCTCCCACCTACTGTACGGTCACCTCATTGAAGGCTTCGTTAACCTGCAATTTTTTGGCTTGGGAATGCCATGTGTCGCTTTCCACCATCTCCCCCCTGTCCCTTCCCTGTGTGTTTCTCTTCTGTGTCTCTGCTGACTGTTTGTGTGGGGGGTGCTGACTGCCATTGGTTTTATTTTCAAAGTCCCACGTGCCTGGCGTTGTTGGTGTAAGTGTTATGGTCTTTGCGGTCATGTATTTTCAAAGTCCCACGTGCCTGGCGTTGTTGGTGTAAGTGTTATGGTCTTTGCGGTCATGTATTTTCAAAGTCCAGCGTGCCTGGCTTTGCTCAGCTTTGTTTTCATCCATTTTCACAATTTTTAAGTTTTTCGTCCTCCACTTTTTACCTCGCTTAGCCGATTTTGTATTGATGAAAACTTCCAAATATGTCTCAAATTCGCTTGCAACCTCACTCCCAGGCTTCCTATCTCTCCCCCTGTGCTGTGTGTGAGTGTGTTACTAATTCAGTACATTTTAGTTTTTCGTGTTTTTAGAGAGTTACGCGCCTCGCAGTCGCGCATTGCAGATCAAGTCCTGCTTGCTTCAACTGCTCGCCTCGCAGTGCAATAAGCGCCTTTGGGGCTCATTGCAACCTATGATCCATGTGCCTTAACTGCTCGCCTCGCTTTGCGAGGTGAGCAGTGCAATGAGCGCCTTCAGAGTTAATTGCAACCTAAGTCGTGTGTGCTTTGCGAGGCGAGCAACGTGTGACCAACATTGTAAGCGTTCCCCACACTGACAACTATATATGTGATTATAAAACACAACTTACAAGTATATGCTACAATTCCATCTTCCACTGCCTTCTCTTTGTTTTTTCTGTCATTCGTTATTAAGATGACCTGGAGTTTTTCCGTATTCTGGGATTTTTTTAAGTGGTTATTGTACCATTTAGCAGCAGTCCGAATGGCTCTGTCATTGCGATCGTTGGCATTTTCCCCTTGCTCTTGTTCTATGTAAGTTTCTCTAGGATAAGAAAATTCAAATGATATTAAAAGATTTCCAAATCAATCAAATACAAACATTATCTATTTGACAACATCGATTACCTTATGAAGATATTACCAAACACTGTATTTTAACCACCAGTGTATTGAACATACAACATCTTACCAATTAACAGATCTATTATATTTCCTTACATGGGGCATCATTCTATTATCGGCCGTAGGAGATGTGGGCCGCAAGGACCGGCTGCAGGCTATTTGCCTATTCTATTCCCTTCCGGCCGTGGGCTCCGGCAGGCTTGCGGCCGGCGCCCTGTTATCCCTTGCGGCCGCACACGCCGGAGGAAAGCCTTTGATCTTAAACGGCCGCAAGAGTTTTGGCCGCAAGAAAAGCCCGGTTGCTATTCAATTGCTCCGGGAACCCTCTCTGCAAGGCTAAAACCGAGCCGCAGCTTACTTGCACCATAAAGGTCCCGCTAGCACACAATTAAGCACATAATAAAGTCATAATAAAGCCATCCTGCACTCTGAGGAGACGATAAAGTTATTGGGGGTGTTAGCATTCATAGCACAACATTCCCCTACACTCAAATCTGAAAATATTTTTTATTTTAATTCATGTCAAATATCCGTGGACAAAGTCCTGAGGGCTTGGAGCACCGCAGACCCGCCCAGGCTGCGGGACGGAAAAGAAACCGTTAATGAAATAGCAGATTTGGGCTGATGTGCAAGCTTGAGAGGGGGTTGCTATTAATCCTCATGTCCCCCATTATGATCCCTAGCATTTACAGAGCTTTACAGTGCCGTCTTGAATTTATATTTGCATTTACATTTTTCTGACCTTGCGGCCGGTTGCATGATATGCGCCGGCTGTAAGGGGGATATCCTTGCGGCGCCGTCCATTTGAATTGCAAGGTAAAGGTAGCTCTACATGGGGCCGTAAGGCGGCCGCAAGGAATCGCAGCGTTGCGGCCGTTTTACGGCCGAAAATAGATTGAGGCCCATGTTATTTACTTTACTTTTTGGCTCTTTATGTTTTACAAACTTTAAAGACTTCTCCTCATGTTTTTTTACATTTCACTTCAAGGCACATATAAAATATTCCAGTTTTTGCAGTACAGTAAAGTATAGGCCTAAAAAGGCAAGTGTGCAATTGAATATTACTAATAAAAAAATATTAAATAGGAATGTAATTAATGGTCAGGTCATAATTTAAATAGCCGTCTTCATAGGGCGTTACAGAGGTGACGTAGCAAAGGCACCAGTTACTGCAGAAATGAAATGTATACATATAAATAAATATAATTGCAATCCTGTTTGCAGTTATTTTGCCTATTCAGCTAAACTGTAAGCAAATATAGCCTAAAGGGTATTTCAAGTGCTCAACCCTAAATTCCATATAACATATAAAAGATTCAAGTGGAAAGTGTATCGATTTTTAATTTTAAACAACACAGCAAGAAAATAAAATGGTATCTCTAATCAATTAAATATTTAAATTAGAATTTGGGTAAATCAAATAGAATCCAGGATGAAACTAGGATTCCCTTAGAGATACCTCCCCTTCAGGGAAATTTAACAAAGTATAAACCACAAAAGCACACTTAGAAACCTAAAATAATACCACAATAAATGGATAAATGAAACCTTTCCGTACCTGACAGTGCATAAACAGCAATGGTACATTTCAAATCGGGCTACTGCTTGACAATATATATAGTATCAGTGTCTTGATATACTGTATAGAATAGGATATTATTGTAATATGTAAACTAATAATAAATGTATTAGCAACAGGCATAAAACAGTCACCCCTGCTTGTAACAAAATTGTACTTAAATCAATGCAATGTAGTAACAGTGAGTGTATAGCTGAATAAAAATAATTATATATAAATGGACAAAGATGCCTCATCAAACTTGTGTTTTAAAACTGCAATTAGAGATATCACAAAATAAGGTGTGGAAACATCTGTACTATGGATGTTCAGCTTGTATTTACTTTATTGTAGAGATAAATATCTAGTACCATGTATAAACTGTGTTTAATGCTCTTTAACATGAAACCAACTTGTTGGTTTAATATCAAACACTTACCTATGATGTTCATTGGTGAATGTATAGAAACACTTCTCTGTGTTATTAATAAGATCTTTAATCCTTTTGTAAACTGGTGCACTGCGACTCCTAACTTCCTGGAGAACAGTCTGTAGCAAAATGACATTCTGAATGGCCTGATCCTCAAGGATATCGATCTAAAAGTGAGACCAAAAAGCAATGAGAGCAAGAAACCGAAAGACAATAAAAGGCACATATCCTTACATCGGAGGTTCCCAAACTGTGGTCCTTGGGTCACTAGTGGTTCCTGAACTTCATTCAGGTGATCCCCAGAACATCTGACAGGAGTGGACAATAAGGAGCCAGATAGATATTTTGTAAGCCTAGAAGAGTCTCTCCATATAGATACATTATAATTATATTAAGTATTTAGAAGCCAGAAGAGTCCAGGCTCCAAGGAGATTTTGCATTTCTCCCCTATTACTTCCGGTATTATAAAATATTATAAAAAAATGTAAACAATGTTTATAAGATGCATACACAAGGGGCAAAGTAGCATTTCCTTACTAGTATACACTTTATACAGCAATATTGCCAATCCCGTTACAATTCTTACACAGGTATGACAGAGTATTAAGAGGTCTGCCAAGACGCTCCATAAAGAGGAAAATGTTTGGGAATCACCTCCTTAAATAATTGGTTATTCTTCTTGAGAAGACAATGAGAAACAAATTGACAGATGATCCAATGCCATAGTCTGCGTAGGTACACATGAAGTATATTTATACTCTGTAGCATGTGACATGGTATATAAAAATGTAAGTGTACTCTTGTTTATTAAATACAGATTTCAGTGCAAAATAAATTGTGTTCAGCATATAAATGCCTCCAGGGTGTGCCAATAAGAAGTAGGCACACAGCTTCAGCCAATGAGATAAAATGCTAAATGGTATGATCTGTACTCAAACAAGCATTTCTTGAAAGTTTCAAACAAGTTAGCAAGTTAAAGATTAATTTGCGTGCAAAACAAAAATCACATACAGTACATTTATCAGTAATGTGTGCAAATTGTATTACCTTCCAATTCACGTCTTAATTTATTCATAAACTCTACTTTTTCTGTATATGATTCCCTTCTCTAAATTTTCATTAAACACATTAGTATATTTTACGTTTTAAATAATGCCATGCTGTCTCTATTAATGCACACATGTAATTAAAATGTTCAGATACAAGAAATGAACCCCTAGCCACTATGCTACATCTCCTGCTTTGAAAGGCTCCTAAAATAATACCACAGTGAATGGATACATGAAACCTTTTGTACTTGACAGTGTATAAACAATAACCAGGAATAACCAGGTAGGATGTCTGGGTCAAACAGGTAAGGCTAAGAAACTGGTCCCTGAAAAACTGAGTGTTCAGGTAGAATTTAAAGATGTGGAAATGTTGGGAAACTGAAATGAAACAGGTAATGCAATAGAAAAGAACAGCCTGTGAATGGGACAGAGCAGAGGGAGAACATTTTAAATTACATAGAGGGGATGTAGCATAACTAAAGGCCTTGTGTGTCAGGACCAGTCTTTTCAGTTTGATTATTGATGATATTGGCAGCCAGACTGGGAGCATTAGAGGACATTGAATGTAGAGCATGTTTTAAACATTATAAAAGTGTATTTTCATGAAACAATATTTAGTAAAACTTGTTTAAACTTATTGGAAACTGACAGAAAATATCACAAGAAATAACTATGGGCCTCATTCAATTGCGATTTGGCCAATTAAATAGGGCTCTATAAAAGCACATAGGATATTTTTTTACAGAAGTTTTTAGTTAGTGAACTTCTATCCAAAAGGAAGGTCTTCACTAACTAAAAACTTCTGTAAAAAAGAATATGCTATGTGCTTATATAGAGCCCTATTCAATTGACCAAATTGCAATTGAATGAAGCCCTATGTGTGTGCAGAGAGTGGGTACAACTCTAGATCTCCTTGGCAGACACTTATGACTTTTACAGCTATATTGCTGCACATTGAAGGCCAGGGATAAACCCCCAAATACATTTATACATTCAAAGCAGTATATTCTGCTCCAGTAACAAAAAAGAAACGCACTGTTAAACATTAACAAATGTCCTCTTCCAGATGCATAAATACAGAATGTCTTTAATCAAGGAGACACAAACACGGTCCCAGTTATTACACATATAAGTAAAATAGACATTTAATTTAATGCAAGTAAGACATTTGGTGCTTTCATTAAAGCGGTCTCAATGAGTATTGCATAAAAGAAGCCAAAATGCAGAAGCCTCAGATCCACTGACTACTGCTATATATACAGAAAATAAATATATATCTATCCCAGGTGTATTTGAATTCAGAACAGTTCCTTCTATGAACTTGAACTTCCATATAATTTTATATTTTCACTACTAAGTCCCTTCAAATGACTAACGTCCTCTAATTCTTTCTGTGAAATACTCTCCTTCAGTACAGTGCTGGATCCCCTCAAGTCTGGGAAGATTTATCAAGACTGCAGTTTTTAGAACAGGTAACTGAGTCGGGATTCTAGGATATGCCTAAGTGAAAACATGGTGATTTGGGTTTTCTATTATCTCTTTTGAATAACTAAACTTGATGATATGCAAAATAATTGTAGGCAGCGAAAAATAAATACCGTAGATAAAACCAACATCTATTATTTATTATTTACTGCTGGGTTCCATTTGTACCTGATTATCTTTTACTTTCTGAAGTGGTTGTGTGAGCTTTCCATTGGCCCTATTGAAAGTATTAGCAGATTAAGATGCCACAAAATTAATAGATAGAAACTTGCGTTACATTTAAATTCTCCTCCCAGTTTAGGATATTGATAGGAAAACGTAAAAACTGTACCAACATAAAAAGGTAATAAATTAGAAGCTGTATTATTTTCCCACATTTAAAAATATGTTTTATTTCAAGTGTTATTCTTCAAAAAAATACATTTTACATATATGATTACAGTGATCCAATTATATTTAACATATAGGATTACAGTGGTCCTTTAACTCAATTTTGTTTAAACGACAGAATTTTGAGTATGGTTTTCTCAAGCAAGTGCTACTGCAAATTTAGGGATTTATCATTAAAGCTATATAAAGGACATTTAGTGTATTTATGGTCATACCTGGTGAAGCAGCACATTGGTGTCTGGCAGCAGGTAATGGGGTGCAGAGCAGAGCGTGCTCTCTAAGACAGGCTCCTCCTGCAAGATAGGGCTCTCCTGCTGACACTCCTCACAGCCTCGACAGCCACAGGTAATGTCATCCCGCAGGTAGTGCTCTCGGACAATTTTCAGCACCCCACCAGAGCGAGTCTTCTTCATGAATGTCTTGGACTTCAGCATTTTCTTTCTTTTACTTTTCCTAGTCGTGCTATAAAGAAATATTAAATAAATAAAAAAGGATAATCAAATTCAGGGATACAATCCAGCCTATTAGAGAGCTGCACAGGCAGACCTAGGGCCAACAAGAGACAGGGCGGCACAGGCATGCCTAGGGCCAACAAGAGACAAGGCGGCACAGGCATGCCTAGGGCCAACAAGAGACAAGGCGGCACAGGCATGCCTAGGGCCAACAAGAGACAGGGCGGCACAGGCATGCCTAGGGCCAACAAGAGACAGGGCGGCACAGGCATGCCTAGGGCCAACAAGAGACAAGGCGGCACAGGCATGCCTAGGGCCAACAAGAGACAAGGCGGCACAGGCATGCCTAGGGCCAACAAGAGACAAGGCGGCACAGGCATGCCTAGGGCCAACAAGAGACAAGGCGGCACAGGCATGCCTAGGGCCAACAAGAGACAAGGCGGCACAGGCATGCCTAGGGCCAACAAGAGACAGGGCGGCACAGGCATGCCTAGGGTCAACAAGTGACAGGGCGGCACAGGCATGCCTAGGGCCAACAAGAGACAGGGCGGCACAGGCATGCCTAGGGCCAACAAGAGACAGGGCGGCACAGGCTTGCCTAGGGCCAACAAGAGACAGGGCGGCACAGGCATGCCTAGGGCCAACAAGAGACAAGGCGGCACAGGCATGCCTAGGGCCAACAAGAGACAAGGCGGCACAGGCATGCCTAGGGCCAACAAGAGACAGGGCGGCACAGGCATGCCTAGGGCCAACAAGAGACAGGGCGGCACAGGCATGCCTAGGGCCAACAAGAGACAGGGCGGCACAGGCATGCCTAGGGATAAAGAGACAGAGCGGCACAGGCATGCCTAGGGATAAAGAGACAGAGCGGCACAGGCATGCCTAGGGATAAAGAGACAGAGCGGCACAGGCATGCCTAGGGATAAAGAGACAGAGCGGCACAGGCATGCCTAGGGATTAAGAGACAGAGCGGCACAGGCATGCCTAGGGATAAAGAGACAGAGAGGCACAGGCATGCCTAGGGATAAAGAGACAGAGCGGCACAGGCATGCCTAGGGCCAACAAGAGAAAGGGCGGCACAGGCATGCCTAGGGATAAAGAGACAGAGCGGCACAGGCATGCCTAGGGATAAAGAGACAGAGCGGCACAGGCATGCCTAGGGCCAACAAGAGAAAGGGCGGCACAGGCATGCCTAGGGATAAAGAGACAGGGCAGCACAGGCATGCCTAGGGATAAAGAGACAGAGAGGCACAGGCATGCCTAGGGATAAAGAGACAGAGCGGCACAGGCATGCCTAGGGATAAAGAGACAGAGCGGCACAGGCATGCCTAGGGATAAAGAGACAGAGCGGCACAGGCATGCCTAGGGCCAACAAGAGAAAGGGCGGCACAGGCATGCCTAGGGATAAAGAGACAGAGCGGCACATGCATGCCTAGGGATAAAGAGACAGAGCGGCACAGGCATGCCTAGGGCCAACAAGAGAAAGGGCGGCACAGGCATGCCTAGGGATAAAGAGACAGGGCAGCAAAGGCAGCTCTGTGGGCTAAAGAGACAGGGCAGCACAGGCAGGTCTAGTGATAAAGAGACAGGGCAGCACAGGCAGGTCTAGTGATAAAGAGACAGGGCAGCACAGGCAGATCTAGTGATAAAGAGACAGTGCAGCACAGGCAGGTCTAGTGATAAAGAGACAGGGCAGCACAGGCAGGTCTAGTGATAAAGAGACAGTGCAGCACAGGCAGGTCTAGTGATAAAGAGACAGGGCAGCACAGGCAGGTCTAGTGATAAAGAGACAGGGCAGCACAGGCAAGTCTAGTGATAAAGAGACAGGGCAGCACAGGCAGGTCTAGTGATAAAGAGACAGGGCAGCACAGGCAGGTCTAGTGATAAAGAGACAGGTCAGCACAGGCAGGTCTAGTGATAAAGAGACAGGTCAGCACAGGCAGGTCTAGTGATAAA